>VWYO01023534.1:106578-150616 GCA_013400275.1 Rhadina sibilatrix
AAAGATAAAAGTTGATCAGTTTGAAAAAACAGCACAAACTTCACAAAAGCTTAAAAATTTATATCACCGACTTGATCAATCACAATGTCATGGTGACCTCAGTACAAAAAATCATGCTCAACTGCTCAACAAAATACAATCACTAGTACTCAGTACAGAACTGTTTAGATTGTAAATTGGGATGTCTAGGAATAGACACCTATTTTAGAAAACAGTTTATCCATCAAAAACTACAAATGGCCGATTCAGAGTTTTTGCAAGAATAATTGTCAAATCCAGCTCAGGAATAATTTGGTTGAAAAGAAAGGTGGTGCAGTGGAGATGCCTTCTGATATCCTTTCATGTAACATTTACAAAACTCACAGAATTAAACTGAGAAACTGACTACTCCCTCTCTTCCCCGGCACATATTCCTGCCTTGAAACACATGGTATTCCTGTGTTGAACTCCCTCTAGTTCATTTTGAATCAAATACTTGTCAAATCCAGAAAGAGAACATGAGGGTTTAATCTCCATTCATCTGAGTAAACTATTATTTTGGTCTGTGTTGTTCTGACTTAGATAACAAAAATGTGTGAACCAAGCTGATCTGCTCTTAATCTTGAGTGTCCTTCAATGCTGGCTACAGGGGAGGGTACAACACCACCACTGCCACTGCAGGATGAATGCATCCATTACATTTTATTTAAAACACAGAATTAATTGTGTTTCATGAGAAAATTGAGCCATTCGACTTTTCGAGAAGGAGGAATTCCTCAATCTATTACATATGCACACAGCTGTTGAATCCTAACTCATAAACTTTATTCTGTTAAAGGGCAGCTGAGCAATTCAGCTGAGAACAATCTGAATTTCTCAAGAGTTTTTCCTTATGAGTTGTTACTTTTAAGGAAATAAGGTAAGCTCTGAGGATCAATCTCCTGGTACCTTTCTTCCAGATTCAATCCAGGTAATTTTTATGTGATTGAAAAGCTTATGAGTTTACTGGCCCACGAGGCATCTAGCCCAAAAATAAGTTATCAACAACCATACAGTAGATGTTTCTAGGATTTTGATGCTACAGTCCATCAGCAATGTCATAAAGAACTTTTACTTGTTTTAGTGTGAAATTTTAATTTTCCTCAAAAAGGTACAAGTTTACTTTCTCTGAAAACCAGCTGTTCCATGGAGTTACTAAAATCTGAACATTTGTTTAAAGAGACTTAAATAGTCTCTTTTTGTTGTGCAGTGTCAGAGCCTCATTAGGTAAACATTTGCTCAGGAAGGCTCTAGATAATGAGGTAAGAAAAGACAGCCTCAAAAGAGAATAGCAGGTGGAGAAGGGGAACAAAAGATGCCCCTGGGACCTTCTCAAATAAGTGGCTGTTAAAAGAATTTGCACAACAAGGGCTTTTAAGGGTTAGGTAGACAGGAGGAAAGGTGGTCTTCCTAAACTCTAGGATTCGTGATGCTTTGGAATGAAAGGTTAACTTATTGGGAATCAAATTTCAGGAGATGTCAGAAAATGCATCTCTTGGAAGCAGAGTCCCAGAAAAGTGAAAGGAAAAAAGAAGCTGTCTAAAACCACTCAAAATAAATTTTTAGACAAACCATGGAAGCCTGCAGGCTTCAGATCAGAGTGTTTTGCTTCAACATGTAAAATATTGTATCTTAACCATCAGAATATTTGACTCTTCTAAATCAAAAAATTGAGCAGGATACAGAACACATCTGTCTGTCTCCAAAGCAACAAGCTACCATGCATAAAGTTCCTTGTTCCCTGATATCCTGTAAGCAGGTTTTCTGAAGATTATAACCTGTTTTATCTAGATTTTAAGTTATGAAGTCCTGGTGATAGAAGAGAGATCATTATAAAATTTCAGAAAGATAAAGGAAGCATACAGGAAGGAGAGATTTCCCAAACATCACAGAATTGCTGTATGGCAAGAAACCAAACTTCTCTGCATTGCAGCCAAGTGCCCTACTTTGAAACCATACTGCTTGACAAGAACAGGATCTGCTTTGTTTTCAATTCCAACAATTCCAGCCTTTCATTAGGTCACTTACACCCCTCACAAGGCTCCCACGGCTTTACAGATTAGAATAAAAGTTGTGAATGTACATCAAAATTTTGCTGAGCATGTTATTGCTATATAGAGAACCATTATTTGTTTCAAAGGTTAAGTACAAAGGAGTTTTGCGATGGATTCACAGTCTTAGGAGACCTCTTCCTCTACAATGCACTTCTTGGTACAGAGTAACTGCTCCAGGGTTATGTGCAGTCCCTTCACAGCTGCTGTAAGGCTTTCCTTGCCTATAAAATTCTTACAGAAAAGAACTTACTTATTTACATGTGTATTCAGAAAACAAATGCAAAATGGAACCTAAGAATTCTGTGAGGTGCCACAAGGACCACAGATGTACTTTTCTCCCCATTATGCTGTCTAAACTCATACCTTTAACTCTTGAGTATCCTTGCCCCAAACAGCCTCACGTAAATATGTAGAAAAAATGCCAAATCCATTCTTGCTGAACAGCCTCACGTAAATATGTAGAAAAAAATGCCAAATCCATCCATTGGAAGCTATCCCTTGCCTTTAGTGCAATGTAGTGCTTAACCACGTTCATCTTGATAAAATTCCAATTAAATTCTAATGAATGCTGTTAAAAAGTGTGTTTGCTTGTGGGTGCTGTTTCTTTCTTTTTTTTTTTTTTAATAAAAACATTCTAAATATTCATTACCACCACCCACACCACCATTCTAAACTCACAGAAAGAAGGAAGAAATTGCTCAGATATTTCCTGTGGGCAGCTATCCACAAGGCTGAAATGTCATTTAACGTAAATTAAATTTGTACAGCTAACGATGCTGTTTTGAACAAGACATACTGTGAAAAACAGCAAGCACATAGCAGTGGATTTAACCGGTATACAGTTAAATCAAATTAAGTTATTGATGGCTAGTATCAATAAAATTAGTGATGCTTATACTGGGAGTTGGAGTCAGTGAAACCTGCCCCGCGAGAGACAGCACCGCTGATTTGCTTTGTCATAGCACTGTCTTCTCTTCCTATTAGGAATCTCAACATTTTAGTCCTACAGCTTATTAGGAGCTGTAAGAATTGCAGGTAAAATAATGATCGGAAAGCTGAAATGATGATTCATCTACTCCTTTATTTTCCAAACTGAGGAAACAGCTGGGGGTGGGGAAGGTGGAATTAAAAAAGCAAACAAACAAACAAACAAAAACAAACACTAACACAAAACCAAACAAATCAGCATTGGCGCTTTGAAGCACACCAGAAAGCAGCACCTTTAATCCTAGGGAACCATTGTTCTCAAAAGGAGGGGCGGGGGAGGGAAATCCTACTGCACATTTGCAAAGATCAGCTGCCTTTGTTGCAGAAAGCCTTTGACTACAAATAGGTTCCCCAGGACCCTGACCTGAGGATGCAGAGTCTTTTCAGGGCTCAACTCCTACTGAGACAGCTGAAGTTTATGCTGCAATGCCTGAAAAGAGACTGAAATGCAGTTTGTACTGAGATGTGCAGCAGGATTCAGATAACCAATAACAGGATGTAGGAACAGTCCTGTACAGTTTGTGCCCACCCCTTCCTTCAGTTTCACTCATTGTCATTGCAAAGAAACTTTTTAGCTTGAAAAATGTTCTGAACAGAGTAAAAACCTTTCAAATGGCAAGTAGGGTGTTCTTCACACTATCCTCACTCAGTGTGGGCTGGGACAGCCAAATTCTATTCAAAATTGTTGTCTAGAAATTCAAATAATAATAATAAAAATAAATCAACAACAACAAACACTCTCAAAGTCACACAGAAAAACAAAAGGTGCGGTTGGGCCAACTCAACTCACATGAGAGGTACAGGATGTCAGAACAGAGAGCCAGGTTTCTTTCCATCTTCCTCTGCACAAAATCAATCTGCTAATTTGAGTGGATCCCCCACCAAGCCAGTGTGACTTGTAATGAAGATCCCTCTCATCTTCCTCCAATACTTGCAGCATAACATCATGGCGACTATTTGTTTTCTGGCTGGCCTGGATCTCAGCAGAGGTTCAGTGATCTGAACCACAGCAAAATGTGAAAGAAGCAGTATTCTTTAGTAGAACTGAGTACCTCCAGTAGTGATTTCTTAAAATCTATAGGGAGCAGTAGCTTGAGAACCTTAACCTCTCCCACCCCACACTATTACCTTCAAATTACAGAGATCAAAAGGCAGACAAAATCACCCTTGTTATAAATATCATAAGAGCAATTACAAATTATTAATGATTCTTTCAATGTCTAACTACCATTTTTTAAACACAGAATATGTCACCTCGGGTGAGGTAGAAGCAACATCTAATATGGTAGAAAATAGCCACACTCCCAGTGGAAAGAAAAATTGGAAGTCTATGATACTGCTTGTTTTATAACTACACATCCACATCCCACTTCAACAAGTTATTAAAATCATCTACACCCTTCTAAGCCTGGAAAAGCATGGCTTAAGCTAGGAACATATGTAATTCCAGTGCAGAAGAAATTAAGTTTGAGCATATGGAGTTTCAACAGCAACCCTTTCGATTACAAGTTCCAGAGCCTTTACCCCCATGAGGGCATTACTGAGTTAATATTGTGCAAAAGTGATGGATGTAAAGGTTACCTCTCTTTTTACAGACATGTGAAGCGCACACATAATGTCACACAAAATCCTGAACAAATGGATGCTTAAAGCCATTCTAATGAAAAAAAAATAAGAATAAATGTCAGCCAACAGAAAATATCTATTTTGCCTTTTAGGTGCACTTGATGCTCTGCTTCATCCTCTGCACAAATTCTGAACAAGCCATCAAAAGGCAAGGATTATTTTCTTTAATCACCAGCTCTTGCTTGGAACTGGCAGCAGTTCCAGTCTACGGGATTTCAGAGTATTTCTTTCATGCAGAGATGGATTTACTGAGGAATACAGATCTGGCCCTTTCCCTCACCCCTATTCATTGGTCCAGCTTGATGCTGTGCACGGATGCTTCCCTGCCGCATTTTCAAACCACAGCTGTCCCCTCACTCACCTCATTTCATCAGCAATCAAAAGCCATACACTTTTCCCAGAATGACTAACGCCCCCCAGTGCAGGATAACAGGGGGTAACAGAGCCTTACCTTCATACACTTAACTGTTAAATCCATCCTGGGCACTAGAAGTGATAACCATGTGATAACCAACTGATTGCCATGGAGCTCTCACATTTATCCTTCTAACAAGTTTGACCTCTGCTATTTGTGTAAAACCTGAGCTTCAAGAACTCCTGTAGGTATTTAATCTGCCTCGGTGTCATGTAGACATGAATCACTTCTTCAAAATCTTCCCCTTTTTATGCCACTTTTTAAAAGATTTATTAAAAAAAAAAAGGCAGAATAAAACCACAAAAGGAAACAAAACCTTCATACTAAATGTTGAGGGGTTTTAGAGACTGCTTTTGGAAATGCAGTTGATATTCTGTAGATTTTTCTCAACTAAACATCCAATACTTAGTAGTCTACAGGAAGACATATGGCCCTGTTCAGCAATTTCTATGAAAGATCCTATTCAGATTAATACCTCATTTCTGTAGTAAAACATCATTTAGGTTTACAGTTTACAATTATGTTCAAGAAAAAGGAGAACAGAGGCTTGAAGTTGGGCACTTTCTACTAGGAATAGTAGAGCAAAAGATAATCAATCTTGTTACAGCAGTTGAAAAAGGCAGAGTTTTGCCTTTAAGTGAGTGTTTGTTGTTTGTTTTTATTCGTTTTAGAGATTGATTTTGGAAAATGACATAAGTCCATTTTCTAGGAAGCTTCATATTAGGGTAACCCTGTCTTCTGCTGCACCCTGCCTGCCAATTTCTCCCCTGCCTCAGAGAACCCCTGCTCACAAGTAGCAGCTCCCAATTGTCCCACAGGTTGTGACCACCACCCGTCATTTTGTGATAGCAGTAGCTGGCACTGGGATGGGTGGTGTCCTCTCTTACTGCAGGACGGGGCCAGAAGGGGCATGGAGAGACAGACAGTGGCTGATGCTGCAGCTGCTCTTGCTACCATCTGCAGGCTACAGTTCCTTTATAGGTTGTTTTCCCAGCAAACAAAGCACAGCCTTTCTCAAAGCAATGAAAGGTCCTGGAATCATCTTCTTCAACCACGACTTCTCCTGGCTGTAGTAACCTGTTCAAGTGGTTTCACATTGCTCTGAAGACTGAAATTTATTGTTATATCATGTGCAAATATTTCAGGAGATGCTAAAAATAACAGTAATCATAAATAATCAAAGATGCATTATGCCACCTACAATTAATGCCAGCATTTTCCACATCAGCTTTTCTGGGAAAAGATTGTTTTCTGTAAAATCCAGTTTTTAACCTTTAAAGTTTGCCATCTACTTGAAGCTATAACAAAGCAAGGATTTTCAAGCTAGGTTAAATCATGCCCTGTGATGTTCACATTTTTTTGCAAGCTGTCTATATTTTAAGCTGACTCTTATGGCTCGCTTTTATAGCATGGCTCCATATCTCAGAAATATATAAATAAACTTCACTGATCCCTGTGAAAGCTTAAAACGACTGTGCTTAGTTGAAGATGTTTATGGACCTTATATAATGAATAAATTCAGATACATAACACAATCTCATTCACCCTTTCTCCACAACTTTTGAAAAAGCTCAGGCATGTCTGATCTATTTTGAGCCTCACAAAAGTTTATTTCTATTGTTTTCAGAATGTTTTCCCTTACAGCACTCTCCAAAAGATATCTATGTATCAATTTCCTACATTCATTAAAAAAAAAAGTACCATAGTCCAAATTCTTCCATAATCAGGGAAAAGAAGCATACTATAATTTAGTTTTCCTTACTCAAAGGACCTTTACAGACAGTACTTACCCCAATGACATTCTGAGTTTTTTCCCCTGAGGTCCATTTCTACACCTCATTTGACCATGCATTTTTTTTTTTTCCTCCAGCTCCTCTGTGCTATTTTTCATTAAAAAAAAAAATTAAAAAAAAAAAAAATAAAAAAAAAAAATTAAAAAAAAATTCCTTACAGGTCTCTTTCTGGCCAGGGTTTCAATGCCCTATGTTTGACAATATATTTAGAACAAAGCAACTCACATTGCTAAAAAACTGTTTAACGTCTTCATGAACAGTCATGACACCACCTTTGGGGGGTGTTTACCCAGTCCACAGAGAACTGAGGAAGCTGCTCCTACTTGAAGCAGCTGCTGTAAAACTTGAAGAGATTTGTTTCAGGCAGTCCCATTTAGGATACTACCAACCTTTTCCACATAGCTTTTGATGGATTATCATGATTTAGCAGCCTACAACTAATAACTGCTCAAAACTCAATTTTGAGACAAGACTGAGAATCTGAAACAAAATTCAAACATTAAAAAATACCCAAATCAACAAACCACAGAGTGGAAGGACTGACAGGTAACTTATAACTGAGATGCTTTCCCTTAAAGAATGAGTCAACAGTTTCAGTAAGCACATAGCTTTTCTTTCTCCAAAGTTATTTTTGCTCATTCTCTGAAATGGAAAAATGTTGTCTCTACTATGGCTTCAATATATCTGAAAGCTTTTGCACTTTCTTGCACAAATGTAACTATAAAAGTTATATCTCCAATTTGTCAGCAGCATACATAAATTTTTGTTGGTGTTTGGCAAAAATGACAAGAAAATTGGGATTTTTTTTTTTCTGAAGAACATCAGTTAAGCTTTGGGCAGCAGAGGTGTTTGTTTTTGAGTCTTTCTAAACACAGTAAAAGTTGTTTTGAACAGTAGTGTTATATTTTCAGAAAGAGATAAAACACATGGTGCAGTTGAAGGCTCTGAAAAACAACTCATATTTCCATGGCTTCTGCAGGAAGGTAGTGTGTGACCACCTCCCAAAGACTGATAAGCTCCAGAGACTGATGGTCCCATTGAATCCCCAAGGACTAAAGAAATCATGCTACAAGGCTAAACTCAACCTGTAAGAGGCCACTAGCACATCAGCATCAGCAAGGAGCTGTGCAAACCAGAGCAGGTGAAGGTAAAACCTTCTGAACAGGGATATTTGTGTGCTGCTAGGAAACAGGGTCTCTGGAATCTGGCAGGCTCTGGGCATCCAGCTTGGGTTAGCCCACCAAGGGTGCTAGAGAGAAGGTGTGAGTTAACAGTTACCTACTAATTATTGTCTAATGAACAAAGGCATTCTTAATAATGCTGGTGTTCTGTGACTTGCATGCCCATCAAATGGGGAAAAGAAATTCACATTGCATACAGTAATACCATATTGATGTCTTTATAAGGAGAAACTTTGATCAGATATTTGCCACTGGTGTTTTTATAAATGCCCTTATAGGTGTACCTGGAGACTTCTATTTCAGTGTAGCACATGTATTTAGTCTCCAAAAAAACTCTCTTAAGTAATTATTATTGCTAATACATTGAATCCTGAAACCTCACTGCTTTTAAATCCATTTCACCGTCCATTTCAGAAGCACACAGGGCCAGCATTTTTCATTTTCTCCCTGCTCCCTTTAAGCCAGCTATGACTATATGCTTCCACAAAAAAAAATACCCATTAAAATTAAAGGAACAAGTCCTACTTGAATTCTTTAATTTGAGAATAATTACTGGATGCTTCCACATCTTATTTTTATGTACATTGACATAATTCTAATTTGTTTCATATCTGCTGTCAGCACATATGTTGCTTCAATAAATTCACATTGCATACAAGCTCCATGTCACACGTGAATGTAAGCAAAGACTGTCTCACTTAGCACTTCCAATCTAACTCAACAGAAAATACAACAGGCAACCTGCTTTCCATAGCACCATGCTGACTGGCATTAGCTGTGCTAACATTACTGTCTGATTGCATCCCAAATCAGTCTCAATCATCTTGTCTAGTGGCGGTGTCCAGGCAACCAGCCCAGTTACCGAGGTTATTTTGTCTATTTTGTTTAAGTGCTGATGAGATCTTCCCATTTCCTGGAACCTGTCCAGGCTTGCAAGACTTTTATATAAAAGAAAATCGCAACCAATATTAATTTTTGTAGGAGCTCTTAGTAGAAATTCTCTGTGAACATTCAGAAAAGTTTTAATTATGGTAAATGAAAGTCCTCACAGCCCTGTGAAGATCTCAGTTTGATATACATTAACATGCATCTACCCTTAATCCTGAAGAGTAGAAATATCAATATTACATATGCAACAAACTGGTAAAAAATATGGTTGTGGTAGTTTGTTGTGTTACTATCTGCAGCTCTTCATTCTGTGTTTTACACCTTGCAGTTGCAGTCCTCATCGCAGGAACTAAAAAAAACCTCAAAAAAACAGAAGCAGCATCCAGAGTCCAGCTGTCACAGTTCACAGCATATTGTCTTAGCCACCGACCTGCAGTCAACATCCATTTACACTGAAGTGCAACAGTGGAGTCACAACTACACAAGTTTCTCCCCTCACACTGGAGAGGGCATGGGAATTGCTGGAGAAACACAGCTACTACAGATGCTTAGTTTGTGAGACATCTGCAAGAGGCCTAACAGAGAAATGGTGTTTTGAAACCAGTAGCTGCTACATGTGGCCAAATAGCTTTTTGGTCCCTTTTTGCTCCCTGGAAGTTGTTCTATAAGTTGTTACCTGTTTAGATTTGGATTTTTTTTTCATTTGTCTTATTGCAAATGTTGTCAGTAAAACACTTTTTTTTCCCTGTTATAAAATTTAAAGTCTGTGTTTTGACTTTATTAGATCCAAGTATTATTACAAAAGAGTATGGGAATTTTAAATTTTTTTTCTATATCCCATATTGGCCTGAGGAATTAAAACAGGTAAATTAAAATGCCAAGCTCTTAAAGGAACCTAAATAATTTCATTAATACTACAGGTGAATTGTGTATTCAAAACCCCAAACACCATTTCTCTGCCTTGAAAAAGAGCATCACTAAGCAAATGCAAATTGCTTGCACATGCTTTAGTTACAGCTGCTTTTTTTCCCTTTTGTACAAAATTTGTGGCAGGCTGCTGAAAACCCTGGCAAAAAATACATTTGTTTCTGTTTGTACAAGTTAGTTCTCAGTGACAGATAACACTACATGAAAGAAAGAGAAAAATTATAAACTAGAGACAGACAGTCCCAGTCTCATTCTAATATTTTGGGATTTCTAGCACCTGTATTCTCTTGGATAAGCAGTTAGTCTTCCAGTTGGATTTGATGACCTTAAAAGCCTTTTCCAACTCTAGTGGGCTGACCCTGGCTGGATGCCAGAATCATCAAAGTCTCTCTATCACTCTCCTCCACAGCAGGATGGGAGACAAAAGAAAACAAAAAGATTCTTGACTTAAGGACCAGAAAAGATCACCCACCAAACACCATCATGGGCAAAACAGACTCAAATTTGGGATATTAACTGAATTTATTACTGACAACATCAGAGCAGGGTAATGAGAAGTAAAATAAACCTTTAAAAATCACCTTTTCCCCCACCCCTTCCCAGTTCTATCTCCTCCCCTCCAGCTGTGCAGGGAGAAGGGGAATGGGGGTTATGGTCAATCCATTCTGTGTTGGATTTCCCAATGCTCAGGCAGAAGTCTTTCCCCTGCTTCAGCATAGGGTCCCCCCGACAGGAGACAGTTCTCAATTAACTTCTCCAACCTTAGTCCATCCATCAGCAACAGTCCTCCACAAACTGCACCAACATGGATCACTTCTCCATGGGGTGCAGCCCTTTAGGCACAGCCTGCTCCAGCATGGGGCCTACAAGGGGTCACAAGTCCCTCCAGGAAACCTGCTCCAGTGTGGGCTCCTCTCTCCACAGGTCTGCAGATCCCTGCCAGAACCCTGCTCCAGCATGGGCTTCCTTCCCATGGGGTCACAGGCTCCTCTCAGGCATCCACCTGCTCTAGCAGGGGCTCCTCCCTGGGCTGCAGGTGGATCTCTGCGCTCCTCCTGACCTCCCTGGGCTGCAGGCGGATCTCTGCACTCCTCCTGACCTCCACCGGCTCCAGGGCACAGCTGCACCACAGTCTGCAGAGGAACCTCGGCTCCAGTGCCTGGAGCACCTTCTGCCCCTTCTCCTCCACTGACCTTTTTCTGCTGAGTTGTTCCATGAAGGAAGCTTCTGGCAGCTTTTCACAGAAGCCATCCCTTGTAGCCTCTCCAGCTACAAAAGCTTGGTCACACAAACCCAATTCATCAACCATTTCCACCTTTGAAATATCAGGTAGATTTTGGTTTTTGAATAGGAATTTTAAAACACTTGACTTTTATTTTTAGGACTTTCAATACTTGTATTGTCAGTATTCCCCTTTTACTACAGAAAGATGAATAGTTCAGCAAGCTGGACTCTGAGCTGTAGCTCAGAAGATCCCAGAATGAACTCCCCAAATTATCACTCATTATTCAATGAGACCTTGCACAAGCCACTAAGGGAATAAAGGTCTAGAAAGATCTAGACAGCAGACACCTGCACCTCTGACTCCAGGCTATAAGACAGGTTAAATACCTCAAGAAATGTTAAAAGTTCATTAAATATCAGTTCAGAAGTTCAGAAATATCCAAACCCTATCTAATAGAAAAAAAGAAAAAAATGGAGCACAGCTCACAAGCCTATTAAAGCAGTGAATTAACACTTCTTCCCATCCATACAATCTCCTCTATTTTAGAGGAGTAATGCCTTTTGTTATCTTTTTATTGAGTAAACTTTGGTTAGTTTTCTCAGAGTTAATTTTCTGAGAGACTTCAGTATATGTAAGTGCTAGAGAAAAAAATAAATTAGCCACAGTGTTCTCTTCACATCATCATTAATGCAAGAAATATTTTTGAAACATAAGGGTCAGCCCCTAGGCATTGAAAAAGACAGTCAGGAGGCTTAGGAGCCATTGTGCATAAGTAACATCCCTAGAACCTGCAAGTAGGATACAGATATTATTCCTGGATGGGCAAGGTGCAGCAGATTGCCTTGCACAAGGCAATGGCTGCCTGCCTCTGCTGTGCACCTATGTGCAATGAAACAGGAAGAAGCACTTTCATTCTGTTCTCCTCTGCCTCATGGGGCACAAAGGAAGAACTGTCAAATCACACGTTCTATCACAGCAGTGTGACATCATTTTCCCTCTGAAGCATCAAAAACCCCATAGTAATATCAAAAAACCTTGAGAACAGAATTAAACAAAATTAAATTTAAAAAAAAAAAAAGGACTCCTAACCTTTTTCTTATGAGAGAGAAAAACTATATACAAAAGATAAAGCTACAATAGTTCATTTTAGGAAGGTTGTTGTAAGGACAGGTGCAGCCTTTCAGACAGAGTATTTGGAATCAATTTCATTCTTTCCACACCCCTCTTTTAGGGGAAGGAGGCACAAAAATAATGCTTCTGTAGTTTTCTTATCTAGAGAAGGCCAATATTCTTTCTTTTTCCCTTTTAGATAGAAAGAGGGGAAAAATATTACATAAATGTGGATTTAAAACCTAAGGCCATTAGTGACATTAACTAAAACATTTACCCTTGGTGAGAAATATCTGGTGTTACAGGACAAAATTGAAGTAATTAAGGAATTTCTGGAACATGTCAGCTGGATTTCTGCAACTTCATCTACAGGATGCTCTGCAATCACCTTATTCATGTGTTTACTGATTTCTCATCATTACTGGCTAAAAAAGTCTGAGCACCTTCTGTTCGTTTTACATTTATTCATAACAGATTCACTGTTTTCCTGATATGAATGTTTTCAGCAGTTTATAAAAAGCCAGGGCAGACATCCAGTTAAAGAATTATAATCCCTTTTCTTAAACTGAATAACCAGTGTTCAAATCTCCTAAACATATGGGGACCAGACACTGAGCTCAGAGGTACTAAATAATGAGTTGTCATGCATTCTCCATCTCCCAGGATCATGCTGAAAATCATAAACTCTCATCGTTCTGTACAGTTGAACTCCTCATCCAGGACACCACTGAGGACAGCAGCACTGTCTGGTTTTGCACCAATCAAGACATAATCAGCATTTGCACTGCTTTTATCATGCTTTTGGTTTTAGCTAGATTTAAGGATTAGCCCTGCTCTCATATTTTTGACAAGTTCTTTAAATTGTTTAGTTTAATTTAGCCTACAACTTGTTTATAACGAGCATCATTGGAGGCAGAACCAAATTCCAGACCTAGACAGCACTGAAATGCAGAGGATTTGTAACTCAGCAGTAATGAAGGCCCTCTGTTGTGTAGTGCCACTTATGGCGTGAGGTTGCAGAGAATAGGCAGCTGAGAGTTTCAGAAAAACTGACAACAAACAAATAAAAGTGCTTAGGAGAATGAACAGAAATAAATTTTGATGAAGTCTTTTTTGACATCTGTTAAGACAACTTATTGGATCCCAGTGGGAAAGCAGAAACAAGGAAATATGTATGCTTGAACAAGAAGTTCCAGGCCTTTTCTTCAGTTCTATATCCCAGTTTCAAGGACTGTTTGCCTGATTTTGAGACCCTTCCAACTCAGAACATTCTGTGATCCTGCGTGCAAATTTGAAATATTTCACAGCATGTTTTTATAAAAAATCATTAATTAGTCTTAGGAAAATACTCTACAATAGAGTACCATATAGCATATTGTAGTAACCCTTTAAAGTTTTTCTGTACGGCTCTAAGAATTTGAAAGGCTTTTACTTAAAGAAAAAAAAAGGTCAGAAGTAAAACTTCCATTTACCTCTAGCTTAAAAAAGGCAAATAAACCACATAGATACCATAAGAATTAACAAAAAGACCATCACATACCTCTTTTCATTCCATCTAACCTGAAAGCTTTGCAGCATTAGTGGGGATCCCACCATAAAAAAAAGCAAAATCATCAGACCAAGTGAAAATAGAAGGCTAGTTCTACCACACCAAAGAGAGGAGGAATTCTTCACCCTTTTCTCCCCATGAAGAAGATCAGGAGATAAAAGCAAAACCACCTGAAGAGGATCCCAGCCACCTATTTAAGGAGAACAAGGGGTTGTGGGGAAAGAAAACCTTCTTTTTCTTGTTTTCATTTTCTCACCTGAGTGTTATTTACATTTAATACAACCAGCTGTGACTCTTCCCATATGAAAAGCATTACCTTATTCCCTTTCAGGCTGAGGGCAGGCTATTCAAACTAAAACACCATCCCAGTGCAATTAAAGCCCACATACCTGGCACTAAGAATAAAACAGATTGCAGAGGAATATGAGGGCTTAGTGAAGACTCAGTAAGATTGGTGTAAAACAGCAGAACTGTGCCGTCATTTCTATTAACCACGCTGAAAATTATTGATATCTCTAGGTTGTTAATTTTTGTTCTAAAATTCCATATTTATGAAATTTGAGTAACTAGAATGTGAACCCTTTGAACAATACCTTTGTATATTTGAAGTAGTAAAACTTCTCTGTTTACTTTAAAGATTTTTTCACCTCTTAGACACACATCAAGCCTAGACATGTAGATCAATAAACCTATTTTTCTTCAGTCTTTAAAGCAATGACGTAAGTACAGAAAGTATAGCTTTGTTTCTCATTTAAAACCTCAAAGATATATAAGGATGGCATTTGTCTTTTCTTTAAGAATACAGAAATCATACTAACACAGACTTCCTAAAAATTTCAACTTATCTAGGGATTTAGTCAATGAGTAATTCAAGTACAAAAACATGTTGTATTTGAATTAAAGCATGTTGTTCTGAAGAACAGTGAAAGTAAATAAGGTGAATACCAGAAAAAAAGAGGTGGCTGAACACAGCATTAAGTGTTGCAGCTAGACCATGTTTATTTACTATGGATTTCGAAAAGAAAATTAGAGAAAGCTGATTGGAAAATAGCAAATAGAAAAGCATTGCAGCAGCCACATGTAAAATACAAGAAGTATTAAAGAAATTAAAATAGAAATACTTTCTTATTAGTCTCAACATTTACAATATTTACACCTGTGAATTAATACTAATCTTAGTCCACTGCATCTGTTGATGCTGACCGACGTGCCTGGGTAGTTAAAACCTAAAGGAAGTGACATGCAGAGATCTCAACAGCAAATGCTGCTTAAAAGCATTTCAATGGAGATGAAACAAACAAAGAAATCCAGCAGTTTTCACTGAATTTCTGAGGCTTCTTCTTGTTTTTGGATTTTTTTCCTTTGGGGAAGCTAACCATAAATTATTTTGAAAAATAATCATTTTCTCCCTCATTTTTTTTGGGCACAGAAGCCTGACTTACTCACTTTCTATTGTCTGTCAAAACACATGCAAAATATACATGTAAGTATTAGACAAAGCAGACAAATTTTCCACAGTTCACCCTCAAGACAGAGAGGCATTGGTCACTCCAGCAGTCTCTAAAAAAGCACGAGCTCAACTACTGAATTACTTCAAGTAACCAGTTCAAGCACAAAACTTCAACATATTTTATTCATCTTCATCATGTTCTGTCCAAAAGCCACAGTTAGTTGGGTAGAGAGGCTTTAGAATACTTTCTGAGGACCATATAAAGGACTCTGATGCAAGACAGGCTCAAGGAAGAAAGAAGAAAAGTCCTTGGTTGGTACATTTGTGCTTCCAGGAGAAAAAGCAAAGTGAAAGTACAAGAGCAGCTTGAGAGGCAAGATTTGTAAAGTCTTCACCCTGAGACCACAGCAGGAGCTTTGGAATAGCTGTCAGGAGTTAAGAGTTTACAGAAAAAAGGAAGAACTAAAATTTAACATCAGTTTGGGAGTCTAAGATTACAGTCAGAGATGACAGCCTTGGCATCAAGTACTTAACAGCAAAAATTAATGAAAGGCATAATTTTGCTAGTTCCAAGAGAATAGTTTCCATTTAACCTAATCAGTTATACTTAGGAAGGTATCTGAATTTTCAGCAACCCTAAGAAATCAGTGGGCAGGTAAATAACCCTTAATTAAATAGCTTCACTTCCATGTACAAGCCCACACATTGAACAAAGGATGAAACGTGGCTTGAGTGACTTGTACAGTGGTCTGACCAGGGACCATTTGTCCACAGACTAATACACAGTGTCAGCCTGTCAGCAACTTGTGTGTCACTATCATCACTTTCTGCAGCACTGCCGCCGGCAAGAGCTCCTGCTAACAAGGAGACTTCTTTGCAAGGCCCACAATGTTTTGCTGGCAATGTTTTGCTTTGTTGGATGGCACTGGAGAGGATATGCTTTTGCAAGCAAAGCACGATTCCCATTCAACCCTAAGGGTGGATTCAAACTCAGTCCAAATACACTTACAACTCTGTTTGCTCTTTCAGCTGAAATTTTAGAATTTTCACCAACCCTTAAGAAAATAAAATTAAAATATCAGGCAACCTGACAACATCAGGACTAGGACTTGATTTTTTTTTCCCCACATTAATCAGGAAGTGTAATACACAAGTAGAGAATGAGATGTTGGTTCAATTCCTCTGTCATTAGATGAAAGTGTCATAATCAATTTTACTATTGCTTTCTAATCACTTCCTTAAAAGCAGAAGTTAAATTCAGGATCCCTTTAACAACGTTAGAGTATGAATCATTGGAAGATTATGGATGAAGTAATATTAAGACATATTGCTTTGCTTGTATGTCTCCTGCCTATGAGTGACCACATATCTTGTAAGGAACTTTAATGGCCTTTAGTTTTAGAAAACATTGGCAGCCTATCATTTCAAATACCAGAACTCTTAAAAATAATTCAAGTGCTCCCAGAAAAAAAAAAAATAAAAAGGAATTGAAAGCAGGTTCTCCAGTACTTAGAAAACCTTTTTTAAAAAAACCTCCTATTAAACTCAGATGGGTTTTCTTCCTCCATCTCTCTATAATCTTCCAGAAAGATATCTTTTGGCTTAGAGTCTGGGTGTTTGTTGGAAAAAGGAGTGTGAGATGAGGATTTAAGAGGAAAAAAACTGTACACTCTCAAGATTTGTTTAATACAGGAACAATTTCATTGATTTCCAGCTCAATTTGTTTTGGTTTCATTTTGCTTTCTACAGAGAAAGACTGATAGGTTTTAATATAGTTCAATTTAAAAAGCTGGAGATGTGGCATTCCCCAGTTCTGATCCCATGCTCTGCAACAGTTCCTGGGGCCAGGTGTTTCAAGTGAACCTATTACTGTGTGAATTGGAGTATATGTTACCATGAAGTAAGCTTAGCATTGAGAAAATATGAGAATCAAAAAGAAAACCCATTACCAATGTGTGTTTAAGCAGCAGAGTGAAGGATTCACTACTGAAAACAGCATGTTTAGCATTACACAGTCAAATGCTTAATTCAAAATATCTTTGTTACCAGTCACATCACTAATAAAATAGAAATAGCAATTTTAAGTACTTTTTCCATCATTATAGTCCCAGAGTATTTTACATTATCGATGCTTAACAAATAACAACAAAACCAAAAAAATCCCCCCCCCAAAAAAAATGAAGAAACCACTTTTTTTTGTCTTTTGATTGATCAAACCCTTTATATTAACACTGAAGACATAAATATTTCCCTAATACATGGACTCACTAATGAATTTTTTCCATACTTACTAAGTTATTGCAAATTGTTATTGCAATACTACCATAAAACCTGCAGTTGCTTTTGAGGAATCTTTTCTGGAGTTTTCCTTTTCCCCATTTTAATAGCCATTCACTGTGGCTCCTATATATATCAAATCAAAATCTCACTATTAAAAGAATAATAACTTTTCACATAACTTATATATTTCATAGATATCAAAGTGTGTATCTACAGATTTTTATATAACTTGCATTGTTGCTTGCATCAGTGACAAAATGTGATGTTTCCTGAAGATCTCTGAGCTATGAACAAAGTCTGCTGCAGACAGTAGCTATGCTAACCCTAACAGACAAAAAATACTCTGGACATTTGTGTGTTAGTTTAATACTTACTGGACTTGACAGAAAATCTTCTACCTGCTTAAATCTGTATGTTAAAATCCACTCGCATACATACTACAAAAAACACCAGGATTACTTAAACAGATGTATAGAAGGGGAAGATGTTCAATAAGGCATTCATTTACATATCACAATTCTCCAGTATTATCGAATCTCATTTCTCCCAGGGGAGGTTACACAGACCAGAGTGGTGAACCCGCAACATTAAACACCCCCAAATTACTGTCCCTCCCTTAGAATTCAAAGTGCAGGAAGGAGCGACATTTACTCCGGGCTTCGACAGAAGAGGGAAACACCGTCTGACGGCGTTTGCTTCGGAAAACCCTGCGTTAGGCGATTCCTTCCGCCGCTCCGCGCTGCCCGGCCGCGGCTCCGGAGATCCTGGAGCGCCGCCTGCCGCCGGCACCGCCGAGTTTGAGCCGCTGGACGGCGTCCGCAAGGACCGAGACCTCCTCCCGCTCCTGTCACTGCCATCCAGGAATAAATAAATAGATTTAAATCGCGTGAATCACTAAGAGCACATGCTGAGGCAGCATCGTGCTAAAAGACAAGGGTTTTGTTTTGGTTTGGTTTTGTTCCGTTTTGGTTTGGTTTTTTTGTTTTGTTTCGTTTTTAAATAATGTTGTTGATCAAGCCCACAAATAATTCTAAAGAAAAATACTCCCTTCCACATGATAATATAATGTACATGAAAATGGAAGGCACAAATGAAGCCTAGGGACTGAGTAAATCAAGCGCTGAGTCCGGAAACGTCATAGAGATGTGGTTTGGCTTGGAAGAGACCTTAAAGACCATCCAGCTCCGAGCCCCCCTGCCATGGGCAGGAACAGTTTCCACTAGATCAGGTTGTTCAAAATCTCATCCAATCTGGCCTCAAACACTTCCAGGGATGAGGAATCCACAGCTTCACTGGGCAACCTGTTCCAGTGCCTCAACACCCTCAGAGTAAAGAATTTCCTCCCAATATCTGATCTAAATCTGCCCTCTTTCAGTTTATGGCCACCACCCCTTGCCCTTTCATTCCTTGCATTTGTAAAAAGTCCCTCTCCAGCTCTTGCAGGCCCCCTTAAACTACTGGGAGGCTGCTCTAAGGCCTCCCTGGAGCTGTCTCTTTTCCACAATAAACAGCCTCAAACATTCACCAAGCTCATGTGCTTAATTTAAAGAGATTGTAAATCTCCTCTCAGTCCTCAAATAGTGAAAAAAGTATTTGAGAAACTCAACTGCCACGCAACTGAGCACCTCTCCTTCTGGTTAATGTGAAGGAACCTTTAGGAAAGTTGGTGCTTCAGTAGATTGCCTGCACTTAAGGAAAAAGAGAGAGAGATCTTGTGCTTAACATCACCAGTGATCCCATCTCACAAATATATATCTCAATTACCATCATTTTTATGTTCAAAACTAAATATATTCTTAAATGATGGGTAAAACCATTTTGTATGACTCACTTTTCCAGAATATCATTACTTACTTGGAATCCTGGAATTAAAGATGTGAATGACATCTAGAAATTCAAACAAATGGGTTGCTCGTCAGAAATGCAGTGGTTGCAGCTCTCAATTCTGACAGGAAAATGGATTTGCAGCAATACAACATATCCTCCCACTTGTATGAAACACTACAAAATATTTAGGCAAGTATATTTTCTACATCACCCCAACAGCAGTCACTCAATAAAGCGGTAATTATCAATATTCCTACAGTTTCCAGGGAAATTAAAGAGAATAATAAAATACCGTACTTCTATTGCATGACTAACAACTTAGGGAAGAATGATGATTTATTATTATATTTATAGTCATTCAAAATAAAGAATCAGGCACACACTGTACTGGCACACTGCTGTCATACAATCCAATACACGACATTCTTATCAAGGTTTCAAAACATCTTTTAATACTGTAGAACAACTACCACTCTACGAACAGCTCCAATATGTTTTTCTCTCAAACCCCTTGCTATATTTCAAGAAAGGCTCAATGTCCTTTCAGGAATTTCCCTTTAGGGAAACACGGCTTTCTTCCACGTAGGCTCTTTGGCAGAAATGGATGGAGATGACTGAAAAGTCTTTTCATACTTTTGTTCTTCTTATCAATGAAAACCAAGCAAACCAAACTCCTTTTGATGTGCATCTTCCTTGAAAAACAAGTGCCTTTTCATATGTTACTTATTTCCAATTTCCCAATATTCTCCTATTTCTTTTTTTCTTATTATGTTTTTTTCTACCTTTTCAGTGGAGGAAAATTAAAAAGGAGGCACTCTTTTCCCCTACATTCTTTTTTGATTGGTTGGTTTTGCATTTAAAAAGGAAGTAACCCACAAAAACTGTGTGACAGCATACAAAACATTAATTTCTTTTCATTCCAAACAGAATCAGTTTTCCCCACCAATTCTGTTGACTGTTAACCAGAGGGAGAATTGGACATGACACTTGACATCTTTCAAGCCCCAGGGCCAGAAAATCTTCAATTCATGCAAAGCTCTTTCCAGGATAGCAATCTGCTTCCCTAATTCTCCAGTGAAGCAGCAGTGGAAAGGGAAGCACTCACCTCTCATCTGAACCATGCCTAGTTTTATAAACAAATGTTTGTTATGCAGAATTTTATTGAGTAATCTATCAGTTCTTTCTGTTCTCAAATAATAAGACCAATAATCATGATACTGGAACATTGTTAGCACATCTCTGACCACCTGCAAACACTATTACGCTGTGTGTTCCAGCTATGTCAATCTCACAAGCCCAAAGTAAATTGTCTGAACAGAAAAGCTGACAAACACAATAAATGCTGGGAAATGAAGCAAAAAATGAGTCAGTAACAAAGTACCAGCACTTTCTGTGACAACATACTCAGGCTACTGATATTGTTTCCAGCAATACAAAATAACAAAACAACAACCAGCCCAGCCCAAACAAACACAATTTTAAGAACAAACGCTATTATTCAAAAGATAAATACTTGGCATGATATCTAAGCTTTTGGTCTCAGTCTTACCTCTGTTACTGGCATTAACTTTCACGTCAAAGCAACTTGAGAGGTGAACTGTGTACTCTCTTAAGCAAGGATGTATTAAACATGGATAATGGTGGTTTAATAAGGCTTTACTGATGGTTTAACAAGGCTTGACTTAGCCGCCTGTGTGATTAAATTAGAAAAGAAAACCATGATAATTATGTGCCTGCATGTACACAAGAGACAGTTGCCTACTGTCTTCAGGAGATGGCTGCACATCTACAAATGCATTCAGTACTTCTCAAAAAGAACAGGTCTTTTTTCCCCACCTGAAGAATATGGACAAAAGAAGACTTGAAAAAAAACCAAAAACCAAAACAAACCAAACAAAACCCCCTCCAATCCTACATTCCTATTCATCATGTTGCTATTTTAACTGCAATTTAAGCCCAGTTCAAATGAGGTAATTAATCACCACCTTGTTTTTTTTCCCTCAGAAGATCTTTGTAACGCTTTCCATTCTAAAGTTGGTGTAAATAAAGGCTTCAAAAGACATTCTCATTGAATGATCAGAAGTCTGGAATCCATTAGCATTGGATGTTACATTCCATCCTGCTTTCAGCAGGACTGTCCTTTGAGCAAAACATTGTAGGAGTGGTACTTTGTTATTGATATAAATCCACTGGAATCAGACCAATAAATACCGAGATAGCACTAGTCTACATTCCCACTGCAACTGGACAACAACAGAGTATTTATTAAAACAAAGCCATTAAATTTTAAGTTTCGTCTTCCATCCTACATCTCCAAAGCATTTTATGAAGGAAAATGCATAGACTGTCCAGGTGTATAAAGTAAACCAAATTCTGTTCTCCAAGCAACATACAATCTGGAATGAATTCCACGTGACTTGGTACATAAGAGCAAAGCAGGTCATGGGGAACTGTGTTTGCAGTAAGCATACAACAATGTATTACATGGCTGTTGCCCTCAGCAGTGACTTCTGACTCAGTGCAAAATCATTGCACACCTTTCAAACTGCCCTTGCTTCCATGTTTGAAATACAGTAGTTATTCCTAATACTGTTACTGAGGGAAATCAACTGACAGCACAGAGAAAGCCCCTGTCTGTCCCTCTTAAATCCATGCTCACAGTACCTCAGAAGATGTGCTGCAGAATCAGAAACATCTCAGGAAAAGATAACCTGCCAAAAGAACACTTCAGAATAATTTCTATGCAGGCAACAGGTAAGCAAGCAGTCCCCAGCCAGGACTTAGGCAGGATGTGACAAAGGTCTATAAATGTCTGTATCACTGAGAGCAGTTGGGAATTGATTTGTTTGTTGTTTCTTCAAATAGACTGAACATCTTACATCATATTAAGACCTTAGAAAGGAGATTTAAAATAAGCAAAGGAGTTAGGTTTTCTGTTCAATGTATTGGTAAAGCTATGGAAATCCATGACAAAAAATGTTGCAGAAGCTAGAGCATCCCAAAGTTTCAAGGGCACACTGGGTGAGTTCATGAAGAGAAATATGTTTAAGATTACTGAATGTTAAGAATGCCTCTCAGAACAGTTCTTCCTTCCTCTTAACCACTTGAGGCTCAAGTAGTTGGAGCACTGTGGGACTGCTTGGAACAAGCACTGAAACATTTGCCCTGATGGGCTACTTCTCCATAAACGTGTTTTTGACCACTGTCAGTTGGCACACTGGGCTAGGTAGAACTCCTGGGCTGCCCTGGGCAGATACTGATTACATTCTCATGTTATATACATTAATCACAAGTGAAAAGCTCTAAATTTTGTCATGCACTGTTTGAGTAAGTTTGAGTAAGCAGTTTGAGTAAGCAGTCATATAGGATTCTATATGTCTGTCTTTAAAATCTGTTGAAAACTACTGCAAAAAGAAAAGAAAAAATCACCTTGTGATTAACTGGCACCATTTGAAAACCCTTCACTCTTATTTCAGTCCTTTGTTCCACCCCAGATTCAAAGAAATACTTGACAGTTTCTAGAACTTGCAGAAAATGTCAAGGCTTATAAAAAAGCTATTTCTAGAAGTAAATGTTCTTTAGTCCCTCTACTTCTGATCTGATTGTGTGGTAGAACCTTAGCTAGTGAATATACACCACACACAGGATTTTTTTTTTTTTTTTTTTTTTTTTTTTTTTTTTTTTTTTTTTTTTTTTTTTTTTTTAGCATACAGAGCATACGATCCTTATTATTAGAGGAGGAGAGCCTTCACAAAAGCCATAACTAAAACCTGTCAGTGGTATTCAGGTCCTGCCTTCTTTCAGATAAAGTCACAGTTTTGCCATTTTCATCTACATCTAGGCCCTGGAATGAGGAGTGAGCTTTGAAAACACACAGTATACAGTAGATTTACTCTTTAGTTTTATTAGAGAATGTAACACTTCATCTTTTAGGATATAATCTCAGAACATTGTTGTGCATACCTGTGCCCCCAGAAACATAAATTTCCCCATTTGAAAGTAAGAATGTGGACCCAGGATGCATAAGTTCTCTACATCCTTCAGGCCTCAGAGAAGCTACACACATCTGGCAGAAATCAGCAAGCACCTGTCTTAGGATGTCAAAGCATAGTGGTGACTGTTTTAACTACCTTTCCCCTTGCAGATTAGTTCTGATCAAAGATTCCAAAAATTTTCCTACAGGTTTGCATAATCTATGCTGGTATCTTCAAAATTGGTAGGGTATTAAAGAGTAGTAAAGAAGTACAGATCCTATTGGAACTACTCAACCATGGTAGCATGTAGTGTTTCTCTGGCATGCCTGTACCTGGCTGCTAGAAAAGCACTCTGGTCATCCAGCAAGGTGAAGCCACACACGCAGATGGTGCTCCGTGACAAGACTGTCAAATGCAAATAACTACTGTCCAAAGAAATGCATCCTAATGGCAAATATCAACTAATTAGGCTGTGTAAGTCATTCCAAAAACATCAAACCTGCTCCTATCTGTTGGCAACATGAAGACTTTAATCATCTTTCTAGGCACTTTTCCCCAGTACCTATTCTGCTTATTTATCCATTTGAAATACTCTTCTTAGTAGAAAAGATTCTATTCTATAGAATCTATGAATTCTATAGAAGAGATATATAGATTCTATACAGAATTTTATATATTCTATATCTATAAAATAATATATTTAGTACACAAATAAATATATAGAGCAGAGGGATAATTTCAAACCCAAATAAACAAACAAAACTGGTGATTCACTTCAAGGAATGAGTACAAGGACCAGGAAATTTACTTGATCAGATAAATCACTGGAAACCAGTAGTTCTTGATGCACAGAACAAAAATACTAAATCTTTTTAAGACAGGTACAATAATGTTATCTAGTAATAATATCAAGGAAAGGCCTACATGTATTTGTACATACATTTCTACGGAACAGTGGGCTGGATCTTCTGACATTTCAAACAAAAGCCATTGCACGGTGTTTGTTTGTTTTGTTGTTTTTTTGTTGTTTTGTTTTGTTTTGTTTTGTTTTGTTTTGTTTTTGGAGAACTGAAATAATAACAGTAATAATAACAGAATAATGGAGTCCAACATCTTTCCTTAGCACAAGTCACTGCCAAATAAGTCACACTAGCTGTGTACATTCATATTCACATTCTTATATATGCTGATACTCACATTCTAAAGATAAAGAGCCAGAAATACAGAATGAATGAGAAGTAATTTTACACATTCAAATCTTCACCCTTATCTTTTTAGGTGTCTTTAGGTATTCAAAATCAGTTTCCCTGCCATGGCTTTTGGAGAGTAGCAAACACTGGCCTCTATCTCTGTATATAGGAAGAGCTCCCTGCTCTGCTCCTGGAAACCAATACATCTGCTCTAAAATGAACTTTGTTCATTTGACAGAACCAATTAAAAATGCATCATTATTAAATACATTATTCTTTGGAATACTCATCACAGTGAAATAGAGATTAATGGAGAAATAATGCACAAGTATCTGAATGTGCTGTGTCTTTTATCCAGGGTCTATTTTTATGAAAATTTCATGAAGAAAATTTGACACAAAATGTCTAGAATTCACTGATTTTTAGCAAAATATTTTACCTTTGCTACAATTGGCTGTTTATTAGTTTTGTCCACCATTTCAGTCAACATGTGATTTTTTTTAATATAACTGTTAACAGAATAAATTGCCTCAAGCACTAAATTTATACATTTAGTCTTAGAACATATGGCTTTTGGGTTGTTTTCACATCTCTTCCCAAACACTTTACCTTGGATATAGCTCCTGGGTTAATACAAGGTAGTGTGCTGTCCTGGTTACACCAGTTCCATACCTGGAGTCACACCAAAATATAGAAGAAAGCAAATCTTATCTTTTCTGTCATTTGGAATATATTGAGGGAACCATAAAAATTGCAGAACACAACTTGAAGCTTTAAAGCCTAAAAACATGTCATTGAATTCACATATTGGGAAGTGAGACATGAAACACAAAAATCTGCACCAAGACTGTGTACACAAAGCATTTAACAAAAGGAAGCAAAAGAATTGGGAAACTCCTGAGAAGTCACTGTCTGTGTCACAGTGATTAAATCTTTCAGGGGCTTCCTACTGAGTACTGTGACCAAAAACAAGCACCTACAAGCAGAATTTAAAGCTCTTTTCAGTAATTTATCTTTTAAAGCTTCAGAGGGATAATTTCAAACCCAAACCTGAAAGAAAATCTTTAGTCTGTGCTTACAAATATGCTCACAGAACATTAAACCATGATTTATCAGTCTTTTTTATTCAGAATTTATTTAGCAGACAGACCAAGAACAACATTAATTCCATTTCACTGACAAAGGAAAAAATTCCACTGAAAGTAGAGGACTGCAAGTGAGTATCTTTATGGCAGATTAAGAAAATAGGGTTCACAGAATTTCAAGCTGCTGAACTAACACAAATCTCATATATATACATATATACGCACACATACACAGATCCAGTAATTTTTTTAAATTTCCCCATTAAGTGAGCTTGAATATTTAATCTAAAATCTTCTATTGAAGAGGAAAGATATTTTGGTTTTTTCTAAAGCAATTCTCTCCAAGGCTTTTGAAAGTTTGCTGCAACAAAGCTAAAGGATTTTTCCCTCCCACATAATGAGCAGATAAGAAGCTTTAGAGGGTTTCACTGAAGGTGGTAAAATTCTAACATAATAAATTCAATTGTAATCAGCTGTACATTTATCTTTCTGTCATGATTCCACTTGGGCCAGTCAGTTTGCTTCCTGCACGCTTCTGAGTGCATGCAGAGAGTTCCAGAAGGATGGGGAGGCAAGGCAGCAACAGTGCAGAACATTCATTCACAGTAGGAAAGAAGTTGGCTCATCAAGCAGCCTTTCCACCACCTGCTCCTTGGAGATACCAGAAAGCAAATTCTTTCTACTTGATGTAAGACCGCTACTGTTAATGCTGCAAAAACAATGTACAAAAGGCTCTGGCTTGCAGATTTCATGTAACAAGCTAGCTACATGTAAGTGACCAGCTCCTTGAACATAGGCAAAAAAGGAATCTCAAAAACATGAGAGGAGAAGGTTATAGTAAAATTTTAAGCTTGCATTACATTTGCATTTCTAGTATTTAACAAAACAGAACCTTTCTTTTCATTGTAAAACTCAAGTAACGCTTTTGGCTGGCAACATTCTCCAAATCTTATTAAGATATTTAAAGCACCAATAGGTGACAAAGTAGCATCCTTCTTGAAATCCTGTATGTTAAGATTACATTGGGCAAGGATCCTTCTTTTGAATTTGAAAGTTTAAAAGTAATATTTCTCATTGTTAATAGTGAACAATTTCCATCTGCTTTATAGTGAAATTCAGTAATGTAGTAGAAGAGTGAACATTCCAACTCACAGTTGCAGGTTTTAGTATTATTTGCTTTCCATTTTTTATTCTTACCAGGCTTTATATATATACGTTGAGATTTGCATAATAATCTTTAAGTGCTTTCTATTAATGACGCTCCCTCTTCCCAAGAAACTGCATCGGTCACAGATGAACAGTTGGCTCTCTAAAAACCCTCACAAACTTTTCACACTACTGAGCCTGTACTTTTATGTAATGTTTTTTACATAAACACCTCTCAGTATCCATTCTTTTTTCATCATTGAAAGCTGAATTACTATTGTAATTACTTAATATTACTATTAAGTAATAGTCATAAGCTTGCATAAAGAATAGGCGCCCCCTGCCACACAAGTGGACATTCATTTCTGGCACTTCTTAACCCATACATTTTTTATGGAGTCTATTTCATGACAACATTTTAGATCCCACACCTATTGCTATGTACCCTCCTTACTATTTTACTGTAAAGCACTTTCTTACATGAACTTTCAAACATCTCAAATACTTCGTCACAACCAGATCTCTGTTGACAAGAATTATGGAACATGAGAAGAAAGGTAAAATGCCACTATGTGATAATAATCTTTGAGAGGCCCTGAATATCTAAAATATTTATCTGTAGTACTTTCAAAAGTGCCTTTTCATTTCTAAGAGAAAAAAAATAAACTCAAAAGATGCAAAATGGAAAATAAGATAAATATTTGTATCACATTTACAAGCATGGATAGCAGTTCCTACCAACTGCAATGATTTATATATATGTGGTGAACCCACTACTCAGAAAGACAATGCACATATAAATATTTATTGTTTATTATTTATTATTTATTCAGCATCAGAATTATGACTAAAATTAAATCAAAGCAGTGCCCAAAGACTAGAATCAGAGACTAGAATTTTATGCGTGATTCATGTATCTTATTCAGTATATTCCACATACTTTCTTCACAATCACAAAGCTCTTTTATCTCATGTTTTGTACACACTTGCTTCCATATTTCTTCAAACCTTTCATCCGCAACATTCAAGCCCATGTTGTGGAGAACGTGTTTAATCTACAAAAATAACACAAAATAATACAATTCATGTAATTCTAGTCAGCATTTTGTTAAACTATACAGTCTGGCTTTTACATATTTAGCAATCTCTATTTGCCAAAGAATATTTTTCCACTCTTAAATTAAAACTACAAGCCACATCCTGCACCCTTAATGAAAGAAGTTCCTGTTTAGTAAATCTGAATCCTATGGCATTGAAAGCTGTACAAAATTGTCTGTAATTAATACAGTAATGTTGATGCACTACTTCAACACCAGGAAAAAATCAAATACAGAAGACTCAATGAAAAGTAAATGCTTTCTAAAAGCCCTAAGTAAAGTTCTGTTTATCCACTCTATTCTTGCTGTCTGCAGTTACCAACATAAATCAGATTACATTATTATCTGCATTTCACAGCAAGAGTACTGTACACAAGGTCATCAGCTGGTATAGATAAGTGGGTGAAGTGACTAAAATTAAATGGTTCGCATCAACTTGAGCTTTGCTATAATTTTACACCAAAATAATTCAGCAGAAGGTATTTTCTCCATATTTTCTCACTTGAGTGCTTCCTGTTGCATGCCTCATTACACTGACCTGTTGACTCATTAGAGGAAGGTAATTTTAGAAGAATATTGATGCACTCTGTGCTTCTGTCAGTATCAGCAAACACTTGGCTTCTTCAATTGTATCATATATGTGTGTGTAGATGTGGGTTATATTTATGCTATGGTGACTTTATGCATGCTTTGATAAAGTAAGACCATTAAGACAGTCAAATCAACCTTGTTGATCTTCTTCCTCTAAAACTGTCTTTTGTATAAATATAGGCCTGATCTTCAGTACAGCAAATCTTCTGCTTCATCTTAGCTAATACATCTATGAGAGTTTGTGCAAGCTGAAATTGCAGGAAGAAAAAAGGGACTGAATTTTGTTTCTTTAAGCATAGGTATTAAATGTTTCAGTTAAATCAATCATATTACCCTCGAGTAAAACAAACCAGATCTGGTGTTTTCAACAAGCTGGTGAAATGTAGAAGTTAAACTAAAAGCAATATTCCTTCACAGGACACCACTGCAGGGCAAATAAAGGACTACATGGTCTCGCATAATTTGGCTTCACCATGTTAAGAGAGAGCTCTGTCCTGACTCATCAACTGCTGTAAATCATCAGTGACCAAACCATGGACTATTGTGTGCAGACAGGATAAAACTTCCCTAAGATCAACAAGATCATGCTGCATACAAATTACACACTATTCCTCAGTTACATAACTTCTATTCCCTTCAGTAGACTGGAGAGAATTTCAGTGAAGAAAACAGCAAGCCCAAGAACTATTTTGTTCTTTTGCAACAAGATGAGTCACCTCATGAAACTATTTTATAGTCAGAATTTGCATTCATTTCTACCACACTATACAAAACCGGTATTAAATTATTCTGGGTTTTCATCTAATAATAATATCATATAATCATATAATAATTTCATTAACCATGAAACTTTTGGAAACATTAATTATACATATCAAAACAATAATCACAAAATGCTCAAAGAGCCAGTTTCATTAATATAGGGTGTTTTAACAGACCCTGCAGAGGTAGTTCTGCACTGAATTCTATATAGTTGGCATAGTCTACAATAGATTATGACATCTCAGGATATGTTATAACTTCAAAGAACAGTTCTATCTAGTGCCTGACAGATGTAATTGGCAGATGTCATTGGCTTCTCAATGAAGCATGAATTCCATTCACTGTTAGCTATTTGCTGCATGCACACATTTCCTGCTTTCAGAGCTAGATTATAAAGTAGTAAATGCTCATGTAAACAACACTGACAAGGCGTTTGATGAATATGACATCATTTTTGAATATGACATCACACCTTTTACCCCCAGTGACTAACTAGCAACATTATTTTCTGTAAAATTTGAGTTCCAGATCCACTTTCAAAAGTGACTCCTGAATATTTGATATAATGAGTAGTAGAGAGTGAGAGGTTGCCACAGCTTCTTTTCTCATTTTAGATTGGAATTTCACATTTCATTACAATTGTCTAAATAAATTGTATTTCAGGTAACAAAGTTCTCTCTTAATATTTTTTCTCTATAAATTGTATACAAATGTAAAAAAAAAATGGTAAACAATACTAAAGAAGAAGTAGCAAAGTTGTTTTAGTATTTATGGGAGAGAAACTCTAGTCTGTAAGAAAACAGAGTGGTAGGAGGCTACAGATATGTCAGAAAAATCACGGAGTCCCCAAGTAAGTCCCTTGAGTCTCACGTCCTATCTTCATCTTCATCTTCAGAATTAAAAAACAGCACAGCATTGCTGTGTGACTCCCAATGTCCTCCATCACTGTACAGATTCTTTTTTAGATATGAGCCTACAACTGTGACTCAGCAGAGCACTTCAAAGGTACTTCTGTGGTTTGCTGAATTTGTCATTAGCAAAACCTGCCAAGTTTGTCTGAGGAGAAATCCTGGGTAAAATTTTCCACTAAACACCTCTCTGTGATAGAAATTATTTTTATACACCTGTAAAAATCTTCTTGTGGAGCTTTATAAGACATTTCATGGAATCATAGAATAACTTAGATTGGAAGAGATCTCTGGAGATCATTCATCCAATGACATAATCAAAGTGGGGCTAACTTTACTATTAAACCATGTTGTTTGAGACCTTGCTCAAAAATTTGAATAGGTTGGATCTCAATAAAATTAATATCTACCATCTTTATGAACAATTTAGAATGTGAAGAGTACATATTTTTCAGATAGATGAATGGATGTAAAGCAAGATGGTTATGTTGCACTATGAATTTTACAACCTGTTTACCTAATAATATGACTTCCCACTCCCACATGGCTAGCAGAACAATTATCTTGGAAGAATATTCTGAAGAAATTCACTATACCTCTGCCTTTGGTCTCTTTTTTAAAAGATCTTTTTCATACACTCCCTTTTGACTGAAGACAGAAGGGAACAGTATTGCAAAACTATTGCCTTGGTCACCATAATTAGTAGTGTCAGCGAGGCGGCGAATTCGAGGAGCAGGAATATCTGAACGAATAGTTGGAACACCACACAATGGATAACCTGTGAAAACCAATCAACAGGCAGCATGGATAAATAGTGACAGGGAGGATAGAACATTTTGCATGAAATAAGAAATGTGATGCTTGACATATGTACAATAACAAGTCATATAATTTTCCTCCTTGTATCTTTTTTCACATTTTTTTTGAAATCCTGGCTTTGGCTATGTCGTGAAGTGAAAACAAGGAATCTTGCAGTAATATAGTACTTACTAGTATTTACTTACCTAGTATTGCCAGCTGAAAATATTTTAGGTGATTCCAAGGAGATATGGCTCTCCCAAAATTACTAGCATAATTTCTCAAAGATATCTAGATTAATTTCAATGTTTTGAATAGATTATTCCTTCCAAATTCCAAGTCCCAATCTTAAAAAAAAACCTTAGCTTAGATAAATTAATTCACTATTTTACATTAGTAGAACCTGTAGCAATACTTTTTTAACTTTACTCCTGGTTTTGTCTTAAATAATGCTCAGAAGTGAGCAGCACAGTCCACTCTACTTACAGGAAGTTGGGATACCACCTACTACAGCATTATACTGAGATGATGTTGTTTGATAATTTGTATATACATGGTCTGTTGATCTTGTAAGTGCTTTTGGCATCTTTTCTGAGCTTCCCGGTTCTTTGAACTCGAGATCTTCCTGTTTTGGCAGTGGTTCATCCTCTTTCTTTGTGTCTTTCGGAAGATAGGCATCTAATCTTTTCCCTATATACAAAAGTTATGGTACAGCTAAGATACATTATCAACACATTGTAGACTAAGAGGCAAAAAACTTTGCTTGAAGAACTATAAAGGAGGTAATATATTTCATCTATGTTTCTGATAATGCTTCTAGGACATATTTTACTTTCTGTTGATCTGTATTATTAAGCAAGCTTCCCATGACAATCTCAGCATGCAACAGAGAACTCCAGGATTCTGAAACACATCTGTACCTGCGACTCTGCTGGAAGATAAAACGTTCTCTAAATCCTACCCTTCTAAAGAAGCAACTGGTTTACAACAGCAATGTCCTTTCAACAGCTATTCTAAGAGCAAGATCATCCCCACAATTTCCCAGTATTAAGGCATCTACCTTTTCTAATTATTTTTTCTTCAAACTCTTTGACACCTATTTTATCTTTCCAGTTCAGAAAGTTTGCCAAGTCCCGGTAATTAATCAGACCATCCTTATCCAAATCACAGCAGTCAAATAAGGAATCCAGGAGCTCATCATCGAGATTCATGTTCAGCTGAAAAAAGATCCTTCGTAGGTTGTCCTTGTGTATGAGTCCATCACCATTCTATTACAAAGAAAATAAAACAGTTGTTATATCCTGTGATTCTCTAACAGCCATGATAAAGTAACTTCACCCAAAGAAACACACACATTTATACAGATAGATATATAGCTACACATGTACATATTTATGCATATACATATAAATAGCACCAGACACACCATTCCAAGAAGAGTAATATAGCTGAGTACAAAAATAAACCCTAAGCATTTTAGAAATTAGAAATTTGAATAGAAAAGTGTCAAAAAGTAATTTTCAACTTAAATAATACAGTGAATTGAGAGTAAAGGTGTGACAGGCTATTGTGACAAGATAACAATCTAATCATAAATGTTGAGAAAAAGCCAAGATGTATTTAAAAGTAAGACATCAATCATTCTGTATACATTACAATTAATGTTACATATGAAATGTCAATTAATTTTTTTTCCAGAGAGAAAAAAAAATCTGAAATTCTGATGCCTGGCAACTCAATCAAAAAGTACAGCTTGGAAGAAAATATGAACATAATCCCTTCCACTGTTTTCCCTATACAAAGAAATGCCAGATTTTGAAGTCCAAAAATTGTTAAGATTTCTCCTGCTCCTGTGTCCCTTGCTCCCTCTAACCTGGATATTCCAAATAATACTATGAAAAGCTTCAAATACTATTGTGTCTAATTCCATAGCATATCACAGTAGATGAAACATAACAGTAACTATGAAGTTAATCTTCACAGTTATAATCTTCATCCGTATTTACCTTGCTATGCTTGCTTCATGTCTGTATCTCTACAGCACAGGAGCACTAATGTCACACATTCCTTTACATTTATACCTTTTCAGAGCACTAACCTTATCAAAATGTTTTAATGCTTCTAATAATACATCAAAATTCTCATAGTTAGCTTTCTTCAGACTTTGCCGAACTGCAATCAAAATAACTCTTTCTCTGTCCTTCCCACGGAGGAACTCACATGGAACCCGCATGTGAAGAAGATCATGAACGTCCATAAAAATGAACAATTCTTCAATTAGTTGTGCATATACAGTAAATAGACATTGATTTTAAAATTAAAAAAAAAAAAAGGAGCCTGCATTCATAAGGAAAAGGAGAATATCAGTTTCAAGCTGCTGATTTCCAGCATTGCTGAACAGCTGATGCAACCATTTCATTACAAGATCAAATGGTCCATATCATTAGTTCTCTACGCACACACAGTTAATATCACAAATTTTGGAACATCATAATGTAGCTTCACAAATCTATCCACCACTTCCAAAAGCTTCTAAAAGCAGTAGTTGTCACTCAATGTCAAGATAATTGAGCAAAAAAGAACATATATTATTAATCTACCACTTCCAGCCTGTCACCTTCCAGAATCTTTTGAGAGCCAATTTAGTATTTTGGATAATTATGTATCAATGGTTTCTAGAAAGACAATGAACTGTTTTTGTGTTATTGTTCCCATTTTCTATGCATACTAACTTTATTAGTATTTTTAAACACTTTAGCACACTGAGCTACAATCTTCACCCAAATTCCCAATATGCCAAGTCACTTTCTAGAGTGCAAGAAGTTCATTCAGAGTTCAGTAACAAACATGAGTAGCTCACCTAATCCCCCTCTAACAGCAGTGTACAAGCATTATTTTCTACTTGTTAATTATGAATTCTTTTGTTCAGTTCCTTCTGCTCTTCCTTATAGCATGAACTTTATTATACTACATGGTAAAACGTGTAAAAGGTAATGCACTCTTTGAACATGCTTTCTCTGGTCCAGATTAACTGAATGACTTTGATCCACTTCATTTCTTTGCTTCCCAATTATTGACTGTATTCCCTATCTATTAAACATAATGTTAAAACAACGTCAATCCCAACACTGACTATGTGAGTTGACTAGTTTTCAAAATTTTGTCATCATGAAATTAAGTTTGTATTTTTTTTACTCTGCTTTCTATGTCCTTGCAACCTTCAAATATTTATTATTCCTATTTATTGCTTGCTATTTTTACTCTCTTTAGAGAAGTGCTTGAGAAATCATTGAGAGGGAAGATGTATGATTGATTTAAATAGCCATTTTAATTTGTCACTTTGATGTCAACAAGGGTCTTTTGCCATTTCCCATTTTGTTACATTCAGATACAAAGGCTTTAAAAAAGAAAAGAAATGCCAACATGATAATCTCTAACCTAAAGCTTCTTTATTTCTGACATTTACTTTTTTCCCCTAGTAACTTCAATCACTCAAATTTCCATTTTAAAAAATTTACTGTTGATAAATTTTTGTACCTTGCCTCTTAAAATTTTAGGAAAACTGTATATACAACCAACAGTTATTACTTCAGCAGAGTTTCATCAGCAAAGTAAGATTTTATTCTGCCCCTGAACTTACCATACTCATCTGGAGGCATCACCAATCCAAATGTATGGTCTGGGGGAACATTCATAGTTTCTGCTATACTGTCAATAAGGACATTTTTTTTTGTTAATTGTCAAACAGTTTATTAATAGCCAAAATAAAACCTCAGTTACTATTTAAAAAAATTATATAATAGGGATGACACTCATAGTTCACCTGAAATTTGTTTATCAGGACCTTGTTTCAATGTTACCAGTCCAGAAAAGCATTCCTTTACAAGACTGATTAGAACATTCACTGTTTGTAATGTAACACAGCCAAATATAAATATTAACTTTTTGAACATTTATGCTCGGTAAAAGGAAAAAAACATTCTATGCCGTTTTCCAAAGAAAATGATAGAAATGTGGGAGAAAAATCCTTGTAGTAAAATAATAGGAATATTTAGACAAAATCTCCAACTGAAATGTCTGAAATAAACTACTTTTTGCTGAAGTGAAAAAACTGAATCACATATCTGCTTTTTGACATGCAATTTTGTGCCTACCAAAACCAGCAACCAAGCCCAAATCCATGTGGAAAACTTGGCTCAGTTCTATTTACCAAAAATTGAAAATTCTGTTTGTGACATTAAAGAATTGTTTGCTTTTTTGATTTTAAAAAGATGCAATGCTCATGTTATTTTTAATAATTAAATAATTAAAACACCTGAATCAAAAATCCCCATCAGATTTGAAAAGATAATCAGTGCTTTGTTCAAAAGCACAAAGGAAGAAAACAAAAACCCACACACAGAAATGGAAACACCACAATCTAAAAAAACTATGTATATTTTTCTTTTATCATTTTCATATCACACATAGGATGTGGATGGCATAAAATTCACTACATAAGATTAAGTTAGCCTGTATCTGTCTTGTAATATTAGTGCTGGGTTTCAGCCTGCACTGCAACCCATCCTTGACTGATCACACTGCTTCATGTTGCTCTTGCTCCAGGTCTGTCTCACAGTAAACTGGGACACAGTGATGGGGAGAAGAAACTGACTTGTGTTTGTATTCACTCCTCACACATAGTATGAGAACACTTCTCCAGATCAACTTAAGCCTGGGATCTTGAGTTTAAAATTAACTTTTGCTACCAAAGTCAATGATGCTGTTAGTGGGCCTTCAGACATATTTTTGCAGAAATCTAAAGCATCTGCAAAGACAGCCTTTGGATACATTCGGGAGCCCTAGATTTGCAGCACACCTGGATTTGCAGCACACTCCACTGTACCTTATGACTTCTGTGGTGCTGCTCAAGCACTGTTCTGTAAAATTACAAAACTTGCCCAGATTGCTTCATAAATGTCAGACATTCTAACGATTCAACAGAGATTGGTAAATGCTGCTAGGTAAAAACACAATTTAGTTCCATATCCTTTTCCAAGGAAGTAATAAAGTGAGATTACAGATGATGTAACAAAGATCAAAAATAGTGTCAGAGTAAGCAAAATGGTTGAATCCCAAAGCATTAGGTGAGATGTTTCAGTCCTTTCAAACCTTCCTAACTGCAAAATACAGGGGGAAAATGTCTTAAAGAGTGCTTGTCAGATAAAGACCACTTAAACAGTAAGATCTAACTCCACTACACTGACACAGTACAGCCCTTATTAGTAACTTGTGTACTTAGCCTAACTAGAGTAGGTAGAAGGTCCTTTTCTGTTAAATTAGTGCTGCACTGGAAGCATTAAGCATACAGTTATGTTTTTTATCCAAGACATAGAAATATATATTGGAGAAATGGCAAAAGGGAGAGAATTTTGTCCTTGATCTATTCATAACAGAAGGTATCTTTGCTTACTTACGGATCAAAAACTTTTCCAACTAGAGGCTGGTATTTTTCCTTGAAATCATCACTTCGTTTTGACACAAGGTGTGGTCCTCTCTTCCTACAAATAACGAAAATAACTCCTGCACATATTTGTTAAAAAATATTCAAGATTTTAAAATATTATTATACATTAAAAGAGCAACTCTTCTCAACTTAGTAATTAAAATATCTTGTTACTTAAAATCAAAGGGCTTTACATAGTGCTTGAGACATGCTAAGTGCTGTTACACGGTAAAAATTATTTGGATAAACTGTTCTAAAAATCACATCTTTCTTCTTCTATTCAGTTCAATATAGCTAAAGATAGGATTGTGAGATGTACAATTTTCTTCAAATATGGAGACCCACTCTTCCTGATAATTCATCCCATGAATTAACTAGTTAACTCATTGCAACTTACGAATCCAGGTCCAAGACCCAATTTAAGGTCTCAGCTGTATTTTGCCCATCTTCATAGCGAGGGGTTTCCATCCCATAAACAAAAGACTTGTCGAAGTGTGAGTTATACTTCCTATTGACTGGTTCCCCTGCAGAAAAAGTAGGCATTTCAACCTGTGTAAAACACCTAAGGAAGAAAAATGTACCCAGTATCTTCATTCTTAAGACAAAACAATGAAGAAACAAAGGCAAATAACTAACAAACCTGTTCAATTAACGATAAATAATTTGCATTCTCCCTGTATTGAGTAGTTAGGAACAATCTCATTGTCAAAAGTGAAAATAAAAGGCAAAATAAAAAGCAAAACCTGCTTCAGTTGGATGTTCTTTTATGTCTGATTAAAGACAAGCTCAACAGAATAAATGAAATCATGTAGCTTAAGTGGTGAGGGTCATGCAAACAAATTGCGTTATAATATCTACATCTGAGCAGAAATGTGTACCATTTGATTTATTGCTTTTAAAAACTTCCAAAAAAATTTTGACGTTTCATTTTCAGATATACTCTTGCTATGTCTTTTTGTCACACAAAACCCTGTCATTCTTTTTCTCCAAGGTCTTTTCAATCACCTTTTAAAAAGAATGATAATTAGAACTTTCAAAAATATTATTCACTGCATGTTTTCTTATAAAGGCTTCATATGGCTGTATGGCAGCAGGGAATTCTTACACTATTGCTGAGGCACATATTTGACTTTTTTTCTGTCAGTCTGTTTCTGATTTGGCCTCTCCATGGTTGATGGAAGTTACAAAAGAGATAGAAACAGATAATGAATAATTTCACTAAAGCACCCAAGAAAGGCAGGGAAGAGGGGGAATGAAGTTACATATTTCACCAATTTATACCAATACTATTTACAGTAAAATTTCCTCAGTGAGGCAACAAAGTACTATAATTTCACATGTGTGTAACAGTCTCCACACAAAGTTGACATTTTCAGCCAAAGTGGAAGTCATGGAACTGGAAAAAAATAGAAGTGGCTGCAAAATAAATCAATGTACTCATTTTAGAGTGTTATTTGTCACTCTTCTCCTGTGCAGACCTGTGAAATAAAGGGTATGATCAGATCCTGATCAGACCACACCACACAGGTACAGCCCCCTGGGGCTGAAGCAGTGCAGGCACAGTCCACAGACACACAGGGAGGATGCTGTAGGCTGAGGAACCTGCATTCCAGAGAGCCACTCAGCAGCCTGAAATCCTTCGCAATCAGAGCTTAATGCTAAGCTCCTCATCAGAAAGTCTGCCTGCTCTGAAATTCTGTTTGGATACTGATGAAAGAGAGGAACTAGAGGAGAAAGTACTGGAATGGGTTGGGCTCACAGCCTGTGACTTCAAATCTGAAATTGTTTTCAGTGGTATAGACAATGCCAAACTCTGTAAGCAACCAGGGCAGAGTGAGTTTCTGGTTTCCTTGAAATATTTTGCTCTTCAAACAGCACCCAAAGCAAATCAGGCTTCCAATTCCTTCATGAAGTTCTTATACTGTTTTAATACCCATCCTGAAGTGATTGACAGTTCTAGAAATTGAGATCATGCTGTCCCAGTTGCTTTTTTTCACATAATTTTTTTAATACTTTATGTTGTATTAATACAGTGGTTAAAATTCATAGTTTACATATGAAAAAATTGCATACAGTATGGACTGAACACACATAGAGGAATTTTTTATGTGGTTTCTTATCAGCCTTTTAACTTACCCACGTAATAATCCTCATGTGACCGAACATACAAATCATGTCCTTCTCTCGCTTCTTTTTCTACTTCCTCAAAGGTTTTTGGTGGATTTACAACCTCTCCAGCTGTTAAATCTGGAAACAAATAAAGAATGTATGGTTGGAGCAGCTAAGAAGAGGTGGATGTCTTGTTTGGTTCCTTCTTAATTGTAAACAATGCCTTGTTAGAGAAGTTGCTAACACTGCAGAAGGATGATACTTCTTACCACATTTCTAGTCAATCTATATTCAATCTAATAACATAGTGGCATGGGACCAGGGAGAGAATCACAGAAACCCAGATGAACAGAACTTTTGCAAGAAAGCTAAACAACGCAGATGTGATTTCCTCCAGTCTATGGAGGAAAGATACACACGTCAAGGAAGCTTCTTCCATGAGACCTGTTAGAGTTTTTGGGAAAAGGATGGTAAGTTGACAGCTACCTAAACAGTTCTCCCAGGTAATCTATAAAGACAGATTAGGAAGAGAGCCAAAAGCCCTGTTAGTTACCATATGTTCTCAGTTGCTTGTTTCATCAGCGTAACTGAAAAATTTTTAGGCTTTTCAGTAACATTTATATAATAACTCTTCTCTTAAACCAGAGTGGTTGGAATCATAGAGCATGTGCTAGATATTAAATTGCAGATTATCTTGTATTTACAGGAAATCTGTTTTATTGGCGCATTTTCCTACCTTTGAAGACTTTCATTCCAAATCTAGTATTAATTATATCCAAGCCCTCAGGTAACTTAGAAGATTGATCATGTGATCTACCCAAAGGTGCCTCACGATTACTGGAGTAAATTGCTTCTTTCATGTCTTGCATCTTTTCTTGAAATTCACTTTTAACAACTGGACTTATCAATGAAGCTACCTGAAGACAACACAAACAACACCAGAGGCAGGAAAACCAACAACTTTGATCATTTACACATCACTATGACTACCCACATAAACAAATTTTGCTCATAAGTTTTCTAATGGTTACACTGACATAATTTTATCCACTGACTCACAAGCCAAAACTGTATCTTGAGAGAAGACCACTAATAACCAATGCTGTGCTAAATTTCCAGCTAAATAAAATACTTGTGAGATGTTTTTATTTTATGCTAGTTGTTCCACTTGTTAATATAAACATTTTGTGACTGCAGTCTTTCTTTTCTTAGCATATATTAGAAATTATAGTCAAATTACAATGTTACCAAAACTAAAGTGATTTGATTTTTCAGGCTATCCATCAAAGTAAGGGAGATTCTGGAGAAGGTTTATTATTAGACTCTCATTGAATATTATATAAAGAAATATTGGAAAAAGTAGTAGCAAATACAATTGATCCAAACCCATGCTTAGCAAATTGACTAGGCTTCCAACCCTTCCCACAGATGATATTTAATTAAGTCTTCAACAGACAGTACGGGCTAATCCAGACAGATCTAATACAGATCAATACATTCCACTAAAAGCTTCTAAGGAAGGACACCAAAACCCGGCTGTCTTTCATTTTGGATATGCCTAATAAATGTCCTTGTCAACATCCTCTAACACTAGGACTTAACTTCCTTTATAAAAATACACTTTACTAACACTACTGTTATTTTTAGATAGGAACGCTGTGTGATAAAACTATCAATGATCTCTTCAGTTGTTTGATTACAAAGATAATTTCTAAAGAACACACACAAAATAATCTGACACATCCAAAGCATCAGTTTTTAGCTAACAAAATCAAGTTTCAAGCCAAAGGTAAGAAAGCATACAGAATAGTTACACCAAAGTAAACACATTCTCAGATACCAGCTGTTTTGCAAGGAGGTTAACCAGTTTTATCTCTGTAGGCTGGAAAAAGAAAGCAGCAAAATTTTTAGGTAAAAAACTGTTCATTAACTTAAATCTTGAAATGAAATTAATATTTCAGTAGGTACTATGAAAGTTATGTCACTGATAATAGTCACTGATCTTCAAATATTTTCCAATTTCAATAATTCTAAATAAGTCCAATGATTTGACCTCAAAACGCAGGTAATTCACAGCAACTGTGAAATGCTGCAATATAAATCACTCAGCTATGGACCTTTACCCCGACTATGAGGATATCAGTTGCTTTCACTAAGAACACTCTTAAGAGATTCGTTCTTAAACAAGAATAAATGAGTCACATTCTTACAGTGAGTTTGGAGCTTGACTTTATGCCATGTGTCAAGTGAGTTGCAACGTCAGGATCATCTGCTCTGCCATAGAATATTATTTGAGCACCAGGAGCTGGATCTGTTGTATTTCGAAACTTTCGTACAACAGTCGGAGTAACAGGCTACATGTAAGGCAAAGCGAAAACAAGTTTACACCAGACATTCACAAAACGTTAATGAAAAGAAAATGTACTGCAGACATTTGTGTCATTCCAGATATAAGAACAAAACATGAGCGTACTTTAGGGCTGTAGTACCTGCATATGCTCCTGCAGATGCTGATACTGTGAGCATAAGGTCAAAATAATCCAGACTAAATTTTATCAAACCAGCATTGCTAAGTTTCAACGTTTCCTTTTTTTTTTTTTTTTTTTTTAATTTGGGTACTTCACATGTTCTTGATGAAAACTAGATGTTACACTTCAAAATTTCAGAAACCTTGAACCTAATTCACAGCAATTCCATCATCAATGAAGCAATTTTGGAAATTATTTAGACCACAGTGGTGGGTTTTTTCAGTTATTGTTTAAAGGGAGATCTGCTATTTACAGGATCTGTTGTGTCTCAGTAGCCTCTGACTCCTCAGGGCCATGGGGAAGGGCCAGTGGGAATCACAATTCTGGCAGGCATCCTTGTAAAGAAGAACCTCCATCAGAAGTAATAATAATTCCCAATAATTACTCTAATTGCATTACTAGAGGGGAAAACGGTGTAAAACAATTTTATATAGCCCCAATTAAGCAAGCACGGCGACTTTTGTAAAACGTGGAATAAAAAAGAACTGTCAGAAGTGTTTTCCAATCCTGCCAGCTAGTCTCTATAATTCCATGTGACAAAAACCAACGCTGAAATAATGGTAATTTCAAAGGGGAAGGGATGTAGAAAAAGCCCAGGAGGCTATACAAAACCAACTCACCCTGGGTAACACCTCTTTGAGACAACTCGCAACCGTGTTGCCCGCGGGACGCAACTTTCCAGCCTAAACAATGTAATCAAAAAAATAACGCATAACGAAACTCATTGTAACAATACACACAATTAGTCAAATTGGGATCTGACACTATGCACGGGACGTTGTCCGGCTGTCCGAGTTCGGATGGGGGTGGGAAGGAACCACACTCATTTCTGGGAGAGATGGGGGCTCGCAGGCAGATGCGCCTTCCCCTCCCACACGCTGGCCCTCTTCCAGCCCCTTCCCTCGGCGAGAACTCCGCCCCAAAAGGCACAGAGAGGGCGGGGAAGGTCCGCGGCATCGGTGGCACCGCTTCGGCGGAGGCACTCACGATCGGCGGCTCCGGAGTGCGGTCGGGGGCCGTTTCTTCGGGGCACGGCGGTGGCTGCTCCGCCATGGCCGCCGCTGACTCTGCTCGCTCGGTAACGGCGGCGGCGGCGCCGGGAGCGCTCGTGCGGGGCGGCGCGGCGCGGCCGGCGCTCACAGCGCTCCGCCATCCCCTGGCACCCACCACCGCCCTCCCTCCTGCCCCTCACAGCGCTCCGCCATCCCCTGGCACCCACCACCGCCCTCCCTCCTGCCCCTCACAGCGCTCCGCCATCCCCTGGCACCCACCACCGCCCTCCCTCCTGCCCCTCACAGCGCTCCGCCATCCCCTGNCCGCCCCTCACAGCGCGCCGCCCCCCCGCTCGCACCAGCGCCCCCCCCTCCTCCCCTCACAGCGCTCCCTCCACCGCCCTCAGCACCGGCCGAACCCCCGCCCCTCCCGCTCCTTACATCTCACACCCCGCGGCGAAAATCAGGAAATAAATTGCATTGGGCTATTTTGTAAATGTCATGATCTAGAAAAGTAATTAAGGCTCAGCCGCAGAGGTCGCACATTCCTTAGACCGATTGTTCAATCTTTGAAAATCTACCAGGTTTCAGACAGGCGGGTTGGATCTTGAGGTTGAAATGAGGTCTTACATGATCAAAAGTTTGATCAAACTTTCTATCTTTATTACTATAATGAAAAATAGTGCCCCTTGCACAAATGTTGCCACATGCTATTAAAACATTATATACTGGGGCTGTTCCTCTGGAGAAAACTGCAGTTCCCACCCACACAAAGCATGGAGGTGGATTGAGAGAAGCCCGTCAGCACTACCCCATGTATCAGACACGTGAGTGCTCTCACTGTTTGTCTTAAATGAGTCAACACCTCGTATATCTAACCCACTGTCTTTGTCTTTTAGAAACAGACACAGATTATTTCAGAAAAGCAGCGTGGATAAGACTGAACAAGTTTCACCGCTGTTTAACAGACCCTCCGTTCTTACAAAGACTTTTATTCTCAGATGACATTTAGCAAACTATCCCCTTCTTCCCAGCAAAACATCTCAGTTTAATCACATCCTGCTCCGTTCTCCATAATCCTTCAATGACAAAACCAATTTTAGACAAATATACAGATCTTAAGTGTAATTAATCAATCACCAGGTGCTACCATTTTATTCTATGCTTTAACATTTGTTTGGTAAGGACTTAAAATGAATGATGCTAAATTAAAACTAAATTCCTTTCCTACAAATGGAAGGTGAGAGGCTCAGGCAGCCACTGCTGTCTAATGATCTACTCTGGCTGTCCAAGTCACCAACAGTACTTGTCAGTGCCATGATCCATGAACTTCCAGCACGTACAAATGTGTCTTGGTCTTCTCCAGGCAAAAACCATCAACTATAATCTAGCTGTGGCAATGCTGATGCTCTTTGTCAAAAGAAGTTATGTGTTTTTCTGCTATAGACGTGGCTGCATCACACCCCTAATATGGAACATCCAGGTCCGCTTGGGAACTAAAGAAGCTCTTGTAAAGTGTTAATGTGTTCAGTTCTTAAAATATTTCAATCATATTTGTTGTTGCTTGAAGTTGAGAACATTCCTGCAAAATAAAGCAATCATTTTTAGTAGTTTAATAAATAAAAATATTGGTTATGTCTTGTCTTGTGATCCATTCATTTGTAAGGTGTAATTTCTATCTAGTAAAGTTGTCAGAAGGGAGAACTATTTAGAGAGAGGAAGAGCAAAGTACAGTAAGGTAAAAATTAGATGGTAATTTTTACATTGGAAAACTGTGACTGGGGGAAACTGGGACTTTTTTATCCCAGGATAAAATTCAGGAAATGGAATTTTCATCCTTGTGTTTGTTGTATTTCTAGATGGCTCTCTGCTTGTGCTCAAGGTGGTATCATTTTTTATACATTCTGTGCATTGCTGATTTATTTTTACCTTGTTTTTTTCCCCAGTAGGTGGCCACACTTGCTAATTGGAAACATCCACTCAGCCCCGATGGAGTGGGTTGTGTCAAAGGCATAAAAATAGGACTTGGACATGTAAAAAAAA
>VWYO01023534.1:154550-175924 GCA_013400275.1 Rhadina sibilatrix
GGTACGGGCGGCCGAGGCGGGCAGCCCGGAGTGCGGGGAGGGGAGGCTGCTCTTTCCCTTCCCGGCTCAAAATGGCGCCCCCGGTTTTCCCACTTCCCCTTATTCCTGTGCCTGGAAGGGAGCCGCGGGGGAGGGGAGGTGGCGGCGGGGGTTGGAGGGGCTGGGCCCGGGAGAGCGGGGATCCTCCCCTGCGTGCGGGCGCTCCTGCAGAGAGGTATCGCTCTCTGGGGCCGGCCGTGAGGGCTGTGCCCCTCGAGCTGCTTGTGAGATATGGAAGGGGAGGTGGGGAGATGGGTCCCTCGCCTTCCCTTTCGCCTGGAAGAAGGACGCTGAACTAGGTGGGGAGTAAAATGCTCCCGACAACGCGTCGCCATCGTGGAGATCGCGACAGGCCTAGTATGCTGGACATCTGCATCGCACTGAACTGGAACTAGACACAAAGCTAGGGTAGGGTGGAGGAACAAACCTAAGCTTTTGGTGTTTTAAGAGGAGAGCTGAATTGCATAAGAACTACCAAAATGTTTCAAACAGGGCCATGAAAGGCTGTTCTCTAGGCATTTTTAATGATTTCTTTTTCTTATCTTATACGTCTTTCAGAGCTTGGGATGGAAATGAGAGGCTAAACAGCTAATTAAGCAGCTGAAATTAATCAGTTTGTTTCGTGTAACGTTCAGACAAAGCAAAAATCGTGGCATTTTTATTTTTTCCAGTTTTATGGTGACTCTTCAGAGTCATAGGCAGGCGTACCTACAGATTGCATGTAGGTATTGTTCTTCCATAATAAGATATGTCAGGAAAATGTAGATGTTGGCTGAAGTGAGGTGGCTAGAGACAATGGTATTACAGTCATCGCTTACATTTCCTGTATGATAAACCAGTTTATCTGAAAGCAATTAGTACCATTCACCATTCGGATGAGCTTATGAGATGGCTATTGCTTTTAATTGTGGGGCTGATTTTTTTGCAGCAACTGTGTTGATTCACTTGTTTAACTTATAGTCTCATTATGTTTCAATATAAACTGGCTTACATGTGACAAGCATTTTGCTAGTTGTCCCTGTCACTGTCTTGAGCACTGCAGTAAGGTGTCACACTGATTCTGCTGAACCTGAAAGGAATAACAAAAGATTCGGTTAGTAGGAGTAGCTAATGTGTAAGGCTTTTTAGTTACTGCTTTTTAAAACATTCAAAGAAGTCCAGTATAAAGGAATTTAAAGTAGATGGATAATAGTTGCAGCCTCAGCATTGTATGCTTTGTGTCTATTAATGCAGTGTACAAAAGTTTATTAGTTAGAAACAGTGTTGTTCGTTATGAGATATAAAAGTGGTGGAATGTTCCAGTTTTAAATTTATCATGAATTTTTATGTGTGGCCTTTGTATTTAATAATACATATAATCACATTAATTGTAGGAACAGTGCTCACTGTCTTAATCTCTTCAGTAGGCTGGCTTTTGTCACCAGTGTTACTTTGATACTTCTGTATTAGCTGTCTGGTAGTTGAAAATAGGCCAGTGCTTATGCTTACATGACTGAATTATATCATTAAATTGAGAGTTTGTAGGTGTTGGCTGGGGCTATTGGTATTTTGTACACAGACTCAAGCATAATAAGATTTGTGTTTGATCTGTTGAAACAGGACTCTACTTAGGACTCTTTCATAAATAAAACTCAGACTGTCCAACAACATAAAAAATTCTCTTCTGGAGTGAGGAGAATACCCAGTATCCAGTAAATTAGTTGGTGGGATTACCAGGTGTACTTGGCTAATAATACGCTCCAGGCTTTGTATTCAGGTTTTTCAGCATGGACCTGCTCTGTCAAAGGTGGGGGGGATATTCAGGAAAAGAGTGAAAGTTCCTACTCAGCAGAGTGACCTATGTATTTGTGCTGCCCAAGACTGCAAAATAGAGATTTTTTGTTAAACTCTATAAAAGTAAGAAAATCTCCCTCATTTCCCTATCTCCCTCATCCATATGAAGCCATCCGTTTCAAAAATTTTTATAGTATTTTCTTTAGTAGATTTTTATATTAGTAGATCACTTCCATAACTCCCATATGTATCAGTTTAAGAGCTTGTTTCAAGTCAAGCAGTTGTGTACTTGCTTTCGTGTAGGTGAATGAAACTGTCTTACCCAGGTCAGGTGTTCTTTCTTTACAACTTCCAAACATATTGATTAAAATATATACAAAATTGGAAGGGGAGGAGAAGAGAAGCCATTTTTTTTTCCTGGAAATTTTCACCAGAGCTGAGTTCAGTGTATGTGTAGGGTACTGAGTATACTATTCCTCCCAGGTTCTCCAGGTTTGTATTTTACTGATGAATTCAGAAGTAGTAGAATGAATGTGACCTGAGGCTTGGTGTGTGCATGGGGGTCTGTAGCACTGAAAACTACTTCTGAATCTTTGCGAGGTGCTGTGTGTTCAACTCAAAGATGTGAAAAGAACAGGCCAAAACCATTCTGTAGTAGCTGTGTCAAACTGCAGTACTGCTTCTCTTCAGATTGAGCAGGTACTTCACTTGCTTATTGTGTAAGTATGCTGCTATGTTTTGAGCTTTAACTGCAGAGTTTTGGCATCATCTGAAACTTCAAAAGATGATGGTTTCCATATACTCACTAACACCTTATAGAAGGTGTTAGTCTTAATTTTAACATGTCACAGTCATCTGGATGTGCCCTATCAGGTTTTCAGTCTTGCATTTTCTTTTATCCTGAGCTGTTGAAAAGTGGGTGGTATGACGAGTAGGTTTCATTATTAATTTATTAGATGTATTGATGTGACTGTTGAATGAATGAGGTTTGCAGTATGTTTCTTAGATGGCCTTCTTCAGGTACTGTGGTCTGCTATCAGCTTGAGAGCTGTTAATTTTTGTACATGGTATCTGGCTGTCTAGAATGATTTCAGGGGAGGGATGCTGTAAGAATGTAAACTTTGAAGTTCTCTGATTACTACAGGTTCTGTAGCTTGGGCATCTATAAAAATCGAACTAGATATTTTTTTTGACAACCTGTGTCAGCTTTGTGTTCTGAAGTAGTTTTGCAAGGGGTGGTAATTACTGTTCTGTCAGTGATAAAAATCTGAATTAACTATAAGCTGTAAATGCTCAGGTGAAACTGATAAATATTATGCAAGTTAAATGTTTTTTTTCTCATACCTCCTTTTGCTCTCAGTGTAGGAAACAGCAAGCAAAAAAGCAGTCACAGGGAATAACCTGTGCAGTGGCTTGATTTCTTTACTGTGTGTCATCTAGAAGTCACTTGCTCCCAGGAGTACTAAGTCACACAGTCATTGGATGTTGTCCTTACGTCTTTATGAATGCTGCAGAATGTGGAAAAAACATGGGCTGTATTAAGGGTTTTAAATTATTTCATGGTTGTCCAAACACACTGGAATGCTACAGCAAACAGATGAGGTTTTTTTCATTTTAAAACAAAAATAAGTTAATCATCTTCATTGCTTTTCCAAAGAAAAAGATAAACAAATGGCTGACAGTATTCTAAGCCACCTATATTTTGGTTATACCTTGCTGCATTCTCTATTATAGTACAATTAGGGAGAAGTTAACTGTTGTCACTGATCCATTTTTATGCATAACACTCCACAACTTCTAAAGCATAATTCCACAGCATAGAGGGGGAAGAGTCTTGCCTGAGAACCAACAACACTAGTAGTGCAAAAGTGTTGCTTTATGGTGTAAGGATGAAAGGTCTGGTATGTCTAAAATAACTGGATCCATTCCTGTATTCTGAAATACTTCACCAAAATTAGTTTAATGATTAGGAATCTTAGTATAGAATCAACGTGGTACTTAATAAGAATGGTGGTAGGATTTGCAGGGGCTTTTTTGCTTCATTCTTTCACTTTGGAACACTTTCACAAGTTGCTAAGAATATGTAGCTAAAATATGATACTTGATAGATTATGTTGGACACCTGAAATTTAAAAAATATATATTTTTGATTTAAGTGTGATGTAATAGTGAAATGGAACACTACCTCGGGACAGAATGCAAAATTGCTATATCCTGCCTTGAAGAAGGTATATTATTTTGAGAGATATGAGAAGAGGAGGAACATGAGCAAGTAGAAGTGTCACTAAGATGCTGAAAATATTTTTAAGACCTGTATTCTTTTTTCAGTGAGAAATTGAATATCTGTTTTTCAGCTGTTATTTTATCCAGTAAATAATGCTAAGATTTTTGTTCTCATTTATTCTATGAATATTAAGTTGTAAGGGAGTCTCTTACTAAAGGGACTAGCAGTTCTGCTAGACTGCTGAAGCAATTTCCAGGAAAGAAGGTTCTTCAGGACTTGAGTAGAGGGAAAGGGAGATTTAGGAAGAAGGAAGGCTTAGCATCTGAGCTAGGCCTGTGGCAAACTGGAATGCTCGAGTGCCTTGATCTATGTGCTAAGCGGTTTGAAATAGGAAGATGGCTAAAGACACTGCTTGGTTTAAAATGTAGTTGCTTTATCACAAGGAATAAAGAACAGGAAGTAATTTGAAACATGTTTGCTTACCTTTTTGCAACATATGAATTAAAACCATGTTTTGCATTAGGAGCATGTACTCTAATCCTAGATGTTAGAAAAGCTGTATCTGTGCAAAGTGTGCTCAATTCCAATAAAAGATCAACTGGAGTAGGACAAAATTATGGACTAGTTTTGAGAAGCCTTTTGTTTTGTATCTACTGTTAAGTGTGTAAAGGCATAAATATTAGTGTCAGAAGTGATATCAGCAGAATCTAAAGGCTTCCCTATCCATACGAATAAGTACTGTGGGTGGGGTTTTTTAAAGCAGCTGGAAAGAGGAGTAGTCAGACTAAGCAATATGCTGTTCATACTTCTTCTTAACAAATATCTCTGTTGTTTATGTTGATCTAGGACATGTATATGTATTGGAAATAGGCATTTATCATCATATGGTAGTTCTCTGGTAGCTGGTACAAAGTGGCCTGGAATTCTCACTGGTCAATTGGTTTTCATATGGAAGGCTTCACTTTTGCTTCTCAGTACAGCTGTTAATTAGAGAGGTAATTAATCGTTTGTATGTGAAGATCCTTTTTAATTTAAGGAAATTGTTTTTGATAGAAGAGATAGAAGTGAATAGAACTACACTTGCAAAGAAGTTACTGTGGTGTTGGAATTTTCCCAATTTGCTCAGTTTTTTAGCATCCTTGAGCAGCGCTGAGTTTGGAATATTGGTTAGCAATAGCATAATTATGAAAAGTTATTGCTTCTTGTCATTTGTTATTTTACTGGCAATTTGAAAGTCTGAATCTGTTGTGTTATACATCAGTCTTGATTTGTTAAGAAATAACAGGAGACTGAGGTCTTACAAGAAGCAGCATAATTGGATTTTAGTGTGCTAATTTGAAGCTTTAATGGGAAGACTAGGTGTTGAAGAAGATAAGTGGTTCATGTATCATAAATTCTGGCTATTGTTAGCAATGATGGTACTTGTAGTCTGGACTGTTGACTTGGGTAAATACTAGGTCAAGTTGTATATATACTGCATTAGTGAATGAGATTTTCTTACTTGGTTTGTAAATCTAATGTATCCACTGTCTTTTCACAAAATAGGTTGTTACTGGCAGAAGAACCAGGATTCAGATCTCAGTGGAACTTGCTTTCAAAGGTTGTTGAAACAAAGGACTGCTTTTTAATTTGGACATGGCTAATCGAGGAGCAACAAGGCCCAACGGGCCAAATGCTGGAAATAAAATTTGCCAATTCAAACTAGTACTTTTAGGAGAGTCTGCAGTTGGCAAATCAAGTTTGGTGCTTCGTTTTGTAAAAGGACAGTTTCATGAATTTCAAGAAAGTACGATTGGAGGTGAGAAAATTACCCTGTTAATTTGTTTCATGTTCTTATATTCTTATATTATCCTTGCCCCTGAAAACCTTTAATGTAATGGCACTTCTAGAATGGATCATTGACAGCAAGAATTAAATCTGAGCCCTGTGTCAGTAATTGAGAACTATAAATTTCTGAGTTAAAAGTGAAACATCCTTTTCAAGTGGAGGTAGTAGATGTATTCTTGAGCTGCATAGTTTTGAAACCTGGCTTTAATGTTACATTTTGTTTGTAAGTGGGTGTGTGGCTCTTTTAATTGTGCTGTATGCTTAATACATGTAATAACTGCTTAGTAAGTATTATGAGCTTAATTTCTGTGGAAAAAAAACCCGAGTTGCATCTTCCAGAAAGCTTGTGTTTGTCACTTATGCATGCTGACTTTGATTATGGAGAATTTGCTACATTTCTGGATATATTTCTGTGTTAGTAATCACAACGTTTATTGTGCTGTTTTTCCATTTTATGACTTCAAAAGAAACAGGTGCTGGCTACCAGAATTTTAAGAAATCTGTTTAACTTTAAACAGATTTTATTACGCTCTTCCCTTTGGCAAATTTCTTAAGTTATATTGTATTTTGGAGTTGTTTGTGCTCTGAGCTGTATTCCTCCTTGGATAAATCTAAATGTATCCTAAAACTGCCTAACAGCATACAGACTTTACAAAGTATGGATTTTATGAATTGATAAATATTCTCCAGTAGATACTGTTGCAGCTTGCATGAGTCAGCCTGTTCCATTGTAATATTTATGTGAAAGCCTTTCAGTGGCTTCACGCTGTATGTGTCTTCACACACCAACAGTTGTTGAAATGTAAAAACACTGCAAAGCTTACGAAAATAAATACAAGCCGAATGTCATTGCATTCTTCTTTTGCCCTATTTCTAGCTGTTACATGTATTTACTTTTTCTGTCTGTCAGCATGAATAGAGAACCACATATTTTCTACTTTAGCAGCCCTACTGATGCACACTTCTGGCTTTGTGCATTTTATGGCTTGAGGATAGGTGTTAGTTAGAAAGTTTCTGTATGCTTTGATAAACAGCTGTGTGCTAATAGGGAGAGCATTCTCAAAGATGTGTAGCGAATTAACTTTCCAATAGCAACAAGATTTTTAGTTTAAAAAACTGCTAAAATTAAGTGAAATTCATTGTTCTATTTCAGTGATCTCAAATTCATTTAAACTCTGTTTTGTTTTTTCTTGTTTTAGTGTTTGGGGTAACCCAAACCCTATTACACTGTTCAAAATCTAAACAAATGTTAAACAAGAGATTAAGTTGAATTTCATATATATAAGGTTTAGCATAATGTGTATTAACTTGTGCCTCTTCTATATCAAATAGAAACAAGGAAATGCTATATAATGCAGCTGAGAGCTATTACATGCAGCAATATTGGGATTCATAAGTTTTCTATAGAGAAAGCTGTCTAACTCTGTGGCTTGTAGTTGCCTAAGGCATAATTTTCTTTGTATACAGAAGGGCCTTTTAACAAAGAGAGGCTTATGTGCATTGTGAATCTGGATAAAAACATCTGAAAGGGAGCGCAGTTAAAGGCAGACATGTTGGATGGTGGTGGTGTGCTTTTGCCCCTTTTGCCTAGTGTAGCAAGGCCTGTTAGTTGCTTAAGACAAAAGTATGACTGTTAAAGATAATAGACTTTCAGATAATTAACAGATGATTGTCCATTTACTATGGCCTTGGCAAGGTTGAAGAAAGTTATCTTTTTTGCAGAAATTTACTGGCATTTTTAAGTGGTTGAAATGTTACTTTTAACAAAACCTAGAGGATTGCACAGAATAAACCAGTTGTTTAATTATCTTTCCAAGTACATACCTTCATTTATGCAGTGTAGGTGCATTTTTCTGTTAAGAGAATAATGTCTGTGAGAACTTCAAAATCAGCTTGCTTAACATCTTGTCTCTGCCTTGGCGAAATATTATATTGAGCTGGTTCTGAGGAGGAAGCCCTTAGTTTAGTGCAAGATGTATGGTATTTTTCCACTCTGTTTTGGTTCTGGGCTGCTTAGGGAGCTGCCAAGTGGAGCTTGTTCTACCAGTGTTTGGATATGTAGCATTTAGAGAGATTTATGTTGATTTAACATTGGAACATCAAAGCTTTTACCTTCCTCAGCCTGCCTGCTCATCTGTGATGGATGCTAATACCCCTGAAGCAGGAGCACCTGACCACTTAAGGAGTCAGCCAGCTTCTGGTCACGGTTTAACCCCAGCCAGCAACTAAGTACCATGCAGCTGCTGCTCACAGCCGAGACAGGGACACTTCTGTATGCTAGTTACAATGTCCTTTACACAGCAAGATTGGCTTCATTTTGGTTTCTGTAATGAGTTGCAGAAGGTTGCAGCAGTTTTGGAATGATTCATAGGCTGTGATGTCTCAGAGTATGTAGGACAGAATGAAATCCCAGGTATGCAAGCGTTACGGGTCAGTGTCTGTTCAGACATTTGACTTAAATTGGCCACAGTCCATCAGTGTGCCTAGTGATCAGAGATCCCGCTTCAGCTAAGCAGTGGGCTCTCCTTAGTTTTTAATACTGGTTTCTATACTGTGTGGGCACTCACCTCCATACTTGTGGTTGTACCTTAATCTGAATGGAAAAGTTTTACTAGGAGTAACTGTTTGAAGACAGAGAATGAGTTACTTAGTATTGGAAGACCATTTTTTATGGTAATGCGTTCAGCTGTAGTAGCAATAGCTGCAACGAGCCAAGTTTCAGCTTCCCTGAAACTGCAGGCTGTTGAAATTGTGCTGAAATAAATTCTTGAGATCACTTGCAAAGTCAAAAATATAGTTGCTTTGAGAGCAAGAACTTATAAAAAGTGCCTCTTTCTTCCAGACTTGTTAGCTAAGGTGAAGTTGTTAGGAGCTGAAAATCAAAGTTTTAAGATGCTATTCAAGTAATATAAATGTGTAGAACTGAAAATATCTGAGCTGTTGGGGATTATAGCCTGATGGGATGCTGTTACTGGTACTCTAATACACATCCTGCTTCAACAGACTGTATCTAGAAGGTTTAGGAGAAGGCTTATGATTGCTCAGATTCACTATTATGAAAAAGGGAATTCTTTCCAGGTTTTGATTTCTTATGTCTAACTTGAGGAAAGTCCAGTTGTTTAAATAACTCCTCTGTGTTGATCAGAGTTACAGACTGATTACTAATGCTTGCATCAAACCTGTTGTGTTTTAATAGTAGGCTTGAATGGTTTTGTATCTCTGTGAACATAACTATATATGAATATAGAGACATAAGCAAACTTCTGGTTTCAGCACCTCTGTCTTTTTTGTAGCTGCTTTTCTAACCCAGACTGTATGTTTGGATGATACAACGGTAAAATTTGAAATTTGGGATACAGCTGGGCAAGAGCGGTACCACAGTTTAGCACCCATGTACTACAGAGGAGCACAAGCAGCTATAGTGGTATACGACATTACAAACGAGGTAAGTACTGGATTAGGGATGCACAAGGGGGATTTGGAAGTTACCAGTCTTGCACTGATCTTTACTTATTTTTTTCTCACTGACTTGTGTAAATCAATTCATCGTTTTATAGAATCATAGAATGGTTTGGATGGGAAGAAGCCTTTAAAGGTTGTCTAATCCAGCATTCCTGCCATGGGCAGGGATGCCTTCTGCTGGGCTAGACTGCTCATTTTATACTGCACTGTGTAATGTCAATTTGTGTCTCTAAACTTTTCTGGCTAAAAGACTTCTAGGGTTGAGGTGAGGGGTTTTTGTGGGGTTGGTTTGTTTGTTTTGGGGGGTTGTTGGTGCTTTTTTTTATTAAAAAGAGAGAAATAAAGAGAAAAAAAATCCTCTTTTAGAAGTGTTTCTAACCCACCCTTAAATCAGTTCATGGAGTTTGAGCTGTTACTCTCATCATATTGCTGGTGGCACTTTTATTTCTGATAGTGAAGACCTTATTTTAATATTGTATTTTTGCGAAATTTGATTAAAGATTGGAAAGGTAGCACAAGCTATTGAGTCCAAAACCTAAGGTTATTAGATTTGTTTTTCTTTGAATATAGATCAGATAAGCTTCACTTGTTCTTGATAAAATGAGACTTAAAACCCAAAGCTCTCAAAAAAACCCAGAAATCATGTACCAGTAATGAATAGTCCTCAGTTATAAAAAGTCTTTTTGAGGCCTTTTCAGTATAGTTATTCATACACTTGAACTTCCAGAGAAACTGAAATTCCTGTTTTCTCTCTTAACCACTTCTTTCCTTACTCTGTCTACACAAAGATCTTCCTACTTTCTTACTTCAGCATTATCCCAGCTAAGCACAGTTGAGAACTAAGGTAGGAATGCTTCATTTTAAAAGCTCTGTTGGCAATTTGGAGTGTGCCTTTGGACTAAGGTAGTAGCCTTGCAATGGCTTTTCATGCTTGAGGTGTAGATAACAGAGATGGGGATAATAGGTGAGTACAAAAGGATGATAAAACTCAGTTGCATCATTTTGCAATCATTAACAGGAGTCCTTTGCCAGAGCGAAAAATTGGGTCAAAGAACTTCAGCGACAAGCAAGTCCTAACATTGTAATAGCTTTAGCAGGAAACAAAGCTGATCTAGCTAACAAAAGAGCTGTGGATTTCCAGGTATGTACCTAATTTTTGTTCATAGAAATTGCACTTTGTTTGAATAGATAGTAAATAAACCTAGGGGGAGCTTATATGCATAGCCTAGCTAGTTATTATGGAGGTCATGCTGTTAAGTATAAATGTCAGCTGGGACTAATTAAATTATACATGCTACTGAAAAACCTATTTCTGTACAAGTAATATGGAGGAATAGACTTTTTGGAATAATTAATTTGACTTTGAGGAATAATTAATTTATTTGCGTATCTTTATGGCTAATTGAGTATCCGTTCTTTGATGTGACCTCTTTCTGCCTTCTACCCAAAATTACCAGTAACTAGAGTTTCAGTGGATGAGATAGCAGTGATTCAGTGCAAACTGTTCTGTCTGGCTTGTCAGCCTGAGAATTTTGATTATCGTATGATACAAAGCTGATTGATGTGCCTAACTTGCTAAGGCTATACTGTTGAAGCAGTGTTCAAATTTTAATTGAGCTTTTCATGGTATTTCTTTTTTGTTTAGTGATTACATCTGTGCTCTCATTGATGTATTTTATCTTCTAGAACATTTAATCAAGTCATTGGAAAATAGCCTTTAAATTGAATTAAACTAACTGCAGGTAGTTTTGGTCTGTTTGTGATCGGCTGAATTTGAATTAAGATAGTATTTATTAGTCAGTAATTTACAGTTTTTAATCTGTTTGGGGTCACTGAATGAGATACAGCTGCATATAGTAGTGAATCCTTTTGTAACTATGGAGAGTTGAATTATAGGGTTAGCAGCGGTTCAGGTGTTTTTCTGCCAGATTTCTAATGTCATTTCTGTGACAGTTGACAGGAGGGTTTGGTGTTTTATGAAAAATTGTGGTATTTAACAAAAATTTCATGTATGACTGCAGTTAATAATGTAATCATATTTAAGACCTACCTGTACTATTTTTTGAACAATTACAGTCTTAATGTTTATCAAATATTAGGGTGTTTGTTACTGTGGATTTACGGGCTCCTTGTGAGCTTGACAAGCCTTTCTCATTGTAAATCACGTATTAGATTTCTAGGTGTTTGTTAAATGTGTTATTTCAGATATAATGACATAGATCTTAGCAGGTGTCACTTAATTACAGAGCGCTGTAGATTATTCTTATCGTAATTCTTATCATAGGTGTTCTGTAGTTCAGCAGATTTCTTTTTGAATGCAAAGGCAGTTACATAATCAAAAGAAGCTGGAGATTCTCAGCTGAACTGACTAATAAGAAGTGGCAAAAATAGTAAGGTTCTTATGAGCAGTGTGTCAGATTAAAATTCATACTGAGAAGGGTGGTAACATGGCAAAATACTGGATACTGCTTATTTGCTCTAATTGTGAATTTGTAATAAAACTGTTCTGATCCATCTGCCTCAGTGGTTGAAAGATTCAAGATAGTTCACAGACTGCCTTTTTCCGGGATAATAATGGTCTTACTGACATTTGATGGCACTTTCTGAAACTTATTTGTTCTTACTATCAGAGCTAATGTTCTGCATTGGGATTGTCTCTTTCATAAAAAATTTTCATCTATTATTTAGTTTTGTTTGAGATTTATCCACCTGGATATTTTTAAGATCAGTAGGGATCTTTAAGATTCCATTTCTAATTATTTACTGAACGGTGGAATTGTAACTTCTCCATAGCTGGTGTATAACACTATCAGATGAGTGTTTCCACAAGCTATCTTTCTTTCAAAATGCTGTAGAGATTATTTCTTTGTAACAATTAAAAGTACGGCGTGTAATGCCTGTGTGAGTTTTCTTTCTTTTTTTTTTTTTTTTTTTTTTAATGAAGTAATGTATTCTTATTTTAATTTTCAGGAAGCACAGGCTTATGCAGATGACAACAGCCTATTGTTCATGGAGACGTCTGCCAAAACATCTATGAACGTAAATGAAATATTCATGGCAATTGGTGAGTTTATGAACAAATGAGAGCTTTAAAGGGAATGGTTTTCATGAGATTCAGACCATGACAATCTTCCTAACTTATGATCTCTGTTTGCATGTAAATTATTTCTGGTATTGAAGTGTCCTTAGGCCCTTTCATTTGTTTAATTTTGTTTAAGCAGCTATCTGAAATCCAAAAGCTGTGCCAAAGATGACAATGTGTGCTTAAATTCAGTGTCCAAGTTATAAGTAAAGGACCCTGCACGTGAAAAGAAAATCCACTCATATATTTTTAACTTAAGATAATCTTAGTGATTTCTGTAAAGATCCTAACATATAATAGTAAGTATAAACCAAGAATTTGTATGTTCCATTGATACCCAAAATTGTATTTGTTTATAAACTTGTGAAAATAGAGGAAAAAGAGCTCATTTTTAGGCTGGCCACTAATTTATTTAGTAACCTTAATTATAGTAGATGCTTTGCTAGTGGGTAATAGTAATGTATAGCATCAAATAACCTCATTCAATCTGTTTCGTCTATTGCACCTCTCTAACCCACATTTTGTGAAAAAAAAAATCATTTATGTTAAAATTAAATGTTTTTAAAGATGTCTTAGTCTTCTGCTTTCTAAGTCAGGAGAGAAGGAGGTAATTTGTGGTGTCCTTCAAACTTCCAGCAGATGCAAATAAAATTATCGGTATAGCAACACTTTATAACAAGTACTTGCTTCATATTAACTATAAATACTTGAAAAAGGGATAGACACAAACACTTAACTGTATGACAGGAAATTATGAGAAAAATATATTTTTCTCATAAATGTTCAAGATAGGCCTGCATTTAATGATACAGAAATGCTCAATTGTACTGTTCTGGTGAAAATGAAAAATTGTTGTGTTTAATGGTGCAGTTTGCTTCCTGTTTAAAAAAAATTCCCCAAAATCTGATTTAAAAAACAAAAATTGATATAGCAACAATAGTTCTTGCCTCCGTATTTTAATGAAGTCTGCAAAGTAAATTTGAGGACAAAAATGCCCAATTAGTTGTTGTGTGTTTTGTCTGCAATGTTTTTTGGCCATGTGAGTATTTTACATCAGAGGGGTGAAATTCAGCTTTGTCAGTGCATTGTAACAAGATCTGTGCAGCAATAGACTCTGAATGTATTGCATGCAATTTGAAATGGCCTGCAAAATGTGGATTCAATCCTCAGGATCATGTGTAAATATGATCTTCAAGCTGAGAGAAAATGAAAAATGACAATGTTGAAAGAATTGTTGGATGCAAGCTGCAGCTGCTTGTAAATTGACTGCTTCAGCACTCATTCAGAACTTCCAGTTAAAAAATCTGTCTTGGTTTTGAAAGACAGGTATTTGCCAGGGAAAGCTGGATTTTCCCCATAACCCAAGACAAAACTCAATGTTAATTCAGTTGTAGATATAATTCTAGAATCCAAAACATTGCTCTGAAGACATTTTTCTATTGGTGTGTTGTCCCTTTGTACTGCCTCAGCAGCTTAGTACCATGTGGATTCTTGGGTTTTATCACAGAACTGTAGAGCAGCCCAAGTTGGAGGGGACCTCAGAGGGTCCCTGTGGCCCACCCTTTTGCCCAGCACCCTGAGGTTTTCTGGCACCATAATGTGTTGATGTCCGCTCTGCAGTTTCTTGGCTGGGTTTCATTCATTTTGGAAAAAGTTCGTAAAAAACTAACAGAAATAATTATTTTGTAGTGAAACCATTCAGCCAAACTACAGAACAAAGGTAGTTGTTGGGCCCTGGTAAGATAGGCCCATGGAAGTCCTTTTGTGTAGAACTTAGCAATTTTCTGATGGAGAGAAATTTGGGAGAAGCTACTGTTCAAAAGGGTGACAGCTTTCACCCTTATTTTTTGTGTTAAGACTGAGGAGAAACCTTGGGGCTGCAAGGGCAACAAAGAAATTACTAGTCAATTGACTCATAAGAATTGGAGAGAAGGCACAGCTTGAAAAAAAATAGGAGTGGCTTGATCTGGTGCTGAGGGCCATTTTATATGTTGTCTGCAAACGCTTATTCTGGCTGGATATCTGGGAACTTTTTGACCCATTTCTGTCTGTGTTTTGTGCGTTTTCAGTGTTTCTGTATCTTTTTGCACTAACATCCTGATCTTAAAGCCTGTTCTGTGTGGGTGGATTCCCACAAGAGTGTCATTTACTGGCATAGCACACCTGTGCAGATACATTTTACAAGTTACCAATGTATTTCACTCCTGCAAATCATAGAGAAAGTAGCTAATCATTAAGAAGTGTCTTCCCTTGCATTGCCAATGCACTGCATCAAATCAGATTATACAATGAGTATACTGACATGCCTATAATGTGTTGTTCTGTTTATTCAGGTGATTGAATCTTAGTAAAATCTCAGGTTTAACTCTTGCACTCTGTTCACCTTACAGCAAAAAAATTGCCCAAGAATGAACCACAGAATGCAGGAGCCAGCTCTGCCAGAGGAAGAGGAGTAGACCTTACTGAACCCACACAACCACCCAAGAGTCAATGTTGTAGTAACTAAAAGATCAATTGCTTTAAACTGTTCTGAATATTCTTCTGCTTCCTAACTGTTAATAACCATGGAATTGGAGTGCTTAACCTGGTCCAGTACAGCTTCCAAACAGCGAAGAGACTTACGATAATAGTCAAGTTCATGATACAGAGTTTTCTTTTGACCTAAAATTTTAACGTGCATGTATCCACCACTGGCTGTAATGTTTCAGCAGTAGAGGAGAGATGGAAGCGGAATAAACTTCCTTCAGTTGAATGGTTTTAAAAATCAATTATTATTATTAGGGGTGTAGAAGAACTACTTTCTGTGGACCTAATTGGCCAGTTCCTGTAGCCTCAATACTGATCACTGTTATAATAAATAGAATTGGGTCTTTTCATAATTGTCAATTGTGCTTTAAAACCTCCTTAGAAACAGGGTCTAAAAATAACTTAAACTTATTTGCAGTATTGATGCAACCAGTTGTTTCTGCAGGTATCCACTGTTTAGTTATACATTCCATAGGTTAATAATTTTATTACAAATAATACTTGCATTAACAATTTTAAGAATCCTATGCTTGCCAGAAAGTGGAGTTTTAGTTGGTACACTGTATGTAAATTATATCAACCCAGTTAGTTATCTTAATGAATTAGTGATGAATCAAGTCTAACTTCATTTCTAATCTGTTCAGAGGGTACAGACCAGTAAATTCACTCTACAACTTAGGATATGGGGTTTTTTGTCCTCTACAAACTGTAAGAGCTCTTCAAGTAAAACCACAACAAACTCGGTGTCTGTGACTTCTTTCTTGTTTCTGATCATTGCTGGCCATTACAGTTTGTTTTTCCCCTAAGGAAAAAAAAAATAGTGCACTAACAATTATGTACATCCAACTTGATTTTAAATTTGGATATTAATGTACTGTAAATAGGTACTCTGCATTGTAGTCTACATTTGTTTAATACTTTCTGTAATATTTAAGAGTTGCTTAAAGGTATACAGAATGTACAGTTACTTAAAGCTAACTTTTTTCCTCTCTAATCAAAGGGGGTTCTGAGTTCTTCCTTTATGGCTAGAACAGTAATAAATGATGCTCCTGTATCTGTAACATAAGTACTGCTGTCTGTCAGTAATGAACTTCGCAACTTTGTTTTCCAAAGTACATTTTATTTTGATCAGTCCAGTATATTGCACTAATTCTTTTAGTTATTTTCATTATATGAAATCTACAAAGTGTGTCAGAAGAGATGAATTAGTCTATTTAAATGTTGAACTGATAGAAACTTACTTGTGCAGATTTTAAATTTGCAGTAATCTGGGTTTAGCAAGAAAAATGACAGTTCACCAGTGTTTAGTTTTATATTGAGGTGCTCAGGTTTGAATAAAGTGGTTTAAAAATTTTTTGATTACTGTTTCTTATTGAGAGTTTCAGACGGTTTTATCGCATTTGTACAGTTCCAGACAAGATGTCTGATTCACTGTATGGGTCAGCATTTAAGATGCTTACAATAAATTCATGGCACAGCTAAATACGAGCTTGTCCTATATATACTGTGGCACTCCAGTTATGATAAATCTTTAAATGTTGAGGTCATTGGGTATCTTATCCATTTAGAAGTACAATCAGAGTAGTAATATTGTCTCTTGAAACTGCAGCTAATGCAGTCTTTGCCAGTTGTTCACAAGGTGACTTGTTGCATTGCAGTGGCTCTAAGCTGACTGTAATTCTTCTGCACCTTGTGATTTGCAATTGATCGGGTGCATTTTTGTGTCTTTTTCAAGCTGTGGTGGTGGTTTAGAATCCAGTGGTGATACAGTTCTTGACCAACATCACCTGCACTTTGTCACAAAATGAATTGGAGTCCAGTTTTTCTGCCAGCTGTGTATTTGAGTCAGAATTAGATGGCATGATTTTGTTTATTTTGAGGGCATTTTTGTGGCTTTAGACCTTGATGCCAGCACATTCTCTTGCAGCTGCTATAGCTGTGACTTGGATCTATTGCACAGAAAGTGTTGGTTTCTTCTTGCTCTCACTGTGGATGAAAAACTAGATAAAATTTTCTGTCCTCAAACTGAGTTCTTCAGAGTCATCTTGTGTCCTAGAATTGGAGTAGTGTATCTCTATTCTTTGAATTTACTTCACTGTTACTGAAAAGAGACAGTTCTGGATTAGGTTGATTTTTGTGGTCATTGGTTTCATTATTAGGAATTCCATTTTTACTTTGCCTGTAATTCTTCCTAGAACATTTTCACTGATTTTGTTTCAGGTTGCCTTTTGAGTCACTCTGAAAAATACCTTTATTGGAATTAAATAGCTATGTTCTGTCTTTCAGATGATTAATAGTGTTTGAGTCAGTTAAGTTGTCTCCAGTGAAGGATGCTAGATACTGACACACAAAGTCCTGTTTTGTTGAACAGTGTTCATGCATTCTCAAACAATGAGTGAATGTTAAGTGTTGGTGCAAGTACTTCAGGTAATCCAAAACCCCTCAAAGCCCATTAGAAGCCAAAATAAGAAAATGGCAAGTAACATAGGGATAGATGCAATATGAGGTACAGGTATAACAGATGTTCTTTTTACTGGAGCTCTGTAATGTCCAAGAGCCCTTGTAGTTCTCAGGTATCCCTCTAGTAATTTGGTTTATAAGTGCTGATGTTTCCACCATTTTGAAGTCTTTTCTCTCACATTCAAAGTGCTGTGCTCTTGAGAGACATGACTCCATTTTTATGTAAGACTGCACATACATGATCTGAAGTTGAAATAATGTTTATAGCAATGTATCTTTAATGTTTTTAAAGATACTGCTGTTACAGTATCAGCCTTTTGTTAAGGACTCTAAAAAACCTGAGATCATAGTTAATAATCTACTTCACAGGCAACAATATGTCTACCATTGAATCTTTCTGGTTTTGCAGCAAAGTTTTCCGTTTTTCCCCTTCCATCCTTAATAGACTCTTCTGGAATCTTAATCTCTTGACTGCAAGTAAACTCTTATGAGGAGCCTTAGGTGACATTTCATTCAGCTTAAAGTGCAGTCTAATATGAAAAATATGCACTCTTGTTTAAAAACCAGTCAAAGTGCAACTTCTCTATTTTTCTCAAATACTTTTTCTTTTCCTCCTATGAGGATGTGTGCTTTCAAGTGTCTGAATGAAGTCAGCAACAAGTTTCAGCTCAGACTGTTTCTAGCAGCCTACAATTCCTAGTCCTTGAAAATAATTTGGACATGATGTAGGATTTACTGTTTACTTATATGATGCCTTAAATCTCTTGCTTGGTTAAGGCACCAAAGGGAGCAAGAATTCTTAGTCGTTGTGGGAAATTGAGGACTAATTTCTTTGCTTCTGTAGGAAGAGGTGTTTTCCCTGTCCCTCAATATTTCTGAAATCTGAGAATTAAGAAGTGTTAGAAACTGCAACACTGGAGGGGGCTGGTCATGTCAAAGTTGGACGCAGAGCATAAAGGAAAGAGCTCTGAACGAAAGCACTGTATTGTTTGAGATCCTCCATGGCTGACCATTTCTTGTGTTTGGGGAGATGTTCAGTCTGCTCACATGTGTTGGCATAAGGGCAAAATGCCAGGCAGAAGGAACTTGCTTGGGATGTGGTGGCTTTCTAGACATGAAGCTGGCTGCAGTGTGTTTATTTATATTGTATTTTTAATATCATCTGGCTAGACTGGGGCACAGACCTCTGAAAAGTGGCTCATGAGTAGGCATTGCATACACAGTAGCTGTGTTTCTTGGGCAGTATTGGCATCATTGAGTGTAAGAGATAGCTAAGTGTAGTCTGTGAAGGCAGATTTCTGCCTTAAATCAGAAAGTGATTCAAAATACCAAACTGAAGGGCGCACCTTTTTAATTAATTATAAATTTTAGGTGCCTTAAGTTGTGTTCTCTATGTTTCCTTGTGCTTGCTTCCCCCTCCCTCTGATTTCCATGGAGAGCTAGAAGAATGTGTAAAATATCCTTTGAACTCTTGGAGCAAGACCACCAACTGTAAGCCTAAAAAAGGGCATAATGTAACCCATGTGGAACAATTGGACTGCAAGAAGGAGTAAAATCTAGTCCCTTTTGGATGCAAGGCTCTCTTGTCTGCAAACCAGAGCCAGGACAAAAGAATCAACAACACTTAGCTGACCTATCTATATGGGACTAAATGAAGAAGATGGCCTATGTCAGCATCTCCTGCTCCTTGTATCTGACCATCCTCTTTAGTTGCATATCTGGAGCTGAAGGAACATGTCTGTACTTTGTAAGAACATGCTCCTTGGGGGAAAATGAAGGTTCATGTTGTGTGAATTTTTTCCTTTGATGTGGTACATTTGGTGGAAAATTAATTGTATTAGATGAAATAAATGTGTATTTAGCAGCAATTCAGAAATGTGGATTTTAATCATAAAAGATTTAAAGTATCTGTGATGAACTCCAAACCTTAGCTTGTTAGCAGAGCTTGAATTTATGGTATCCTTAATTGCAGCCAGCATGAAACCCTCTCCATAAGGAGTGTAAGGCAGGTAACAAGACCCAGAAGCAATTTGATAAATTGCTCGGCCTCAGTTCTTGCCTTCATCCGTCTCTTTGTAATAAAATGTGTTTCTGTCCCAATAAGGTGGAAACAAATACATCTGAAAACATTGCAGCCTTTTTGTGACTTAATGATGTATTCCAGTAAAGGTGTGACTGCATTTCCTGAAAGGATAGCTGGGCTAGTGCTAAACTACCTGTTTTGATACCTGTACCAGTAAAGTTTATGTAGCTGCAGAATGATTGTTTGAAGTACAGCTGTAGCAGCAAGCATTGAAGAGTGGAGGTGGTGGGATACACCACAGTTGCCTAGTTTGGTGTCAGTACATGATCAAGTTGGTTTCTCAGGCTGGCAGATGAGTTCAAATTATTGTTAAATAAAAACTTTTTTTTTTCTATTTGGAATTGTTTTTTTCAAATATGGAACATAATTTTTTTCATCTTGACAACAGTGAAGCCTCTCAAATGGTTCTCCCTTTTCCTACTGATCTTTGACCGCTTCATTAATTTTGGTCAAATTAATTTCAAATTTCATATAAGGGGAAATATTAAGAAGACTTACAAGTTGTGGGAATGCATAAATCACAGGAAGAGACTGCCTCTGATGTCAGCTGTGGTGTCAGCCCACTTGTTACTGATGTCAGGGAGAGTGATAGAAAAGAGGTGTAGTGCTGGGCGTGTGCTTCAAGCAGAGTCTGGAAGAGAATGTAACTGTAGACACATCCCTTTGGAACCCTTCACCCACCAGCTTTTTTTGTATAGCCATGCCTGTGCACTCTTTTGTGGGAAAGCAAGTATCTTGCTTGTAATCTCACAGCTGTTTTATGTGCACAAGAGGGCTTAACTGGTAACAAAAATCACCAGGTGGGAAGATACAATTGACTAGAGTTGCTAGTCTGCAAGAGCTTTTTCTAGTGTTCCTTGTAGCAGGGGTGGGTGCAGAAGCATTAGGAATGTATCTTTGTTTCTGGTTGTAATAAATAACTGATCTGTACTAAAGATAAGCGAGGTTCTACTTCATAAGGAAACAGGTCTGAATAGTTCTTTCATAACCATAGAATACAGCACATTCTTTTGTCAGAAAGTAGTAATTCAGATTATTCCCTCAAATCATATTTTCATTCTGCTGGTAGCAAAACCTGGTGGCACTTAGTCCAATGAAACAAATTAATTAAAAGAATATCTTAAACATGTTTCATTGACACAAGGACTTTATCAGGGCAAAAATCAGAAGCCTGTCCTAAAGTGATGATGCCTTAAACCTCTTGATTAAAAAAAAGAATCATACTATTCTTACAGAGGTTACTTGTGTATTACAGAATGCTTCCTAACTCTGTCTTTTACATTAGTAAATTGAATTAAATGTTTTAACTCAAATATTGTGTTCAGGCTACTTATCCAGTAAGCTGAATACTATTGTCTGATAGCAGTATCAGTGGTGAGGGAATTTATCACGTCTCCTTCACATTGTCAAGCTAAAGGAATTGCTTTTTATCTCCAGATACCAGCTGCCAACAAATCTCTAGATTATTTTATGCTTGCCTTTTTTTTTTTTCTTTTTTTTTTTCTTCTTCTTCTTCTTCTTCTTCTTCTCCTCTTAATTGGATGAAGGGGTAAAAAACCTAGTGTGGAATATACTTACCTATAATAACAACATGCAGTAGCCCAGGAACAGCTTAGGCTGTCCTGGCTAATGAACTATGTGTTGCTTTCAGGATGTTTTCTTTCTTCTTCCCCAGTGCCGTCTATCTCTTCACTCGGAATTCTTTTTACCACTGAACAGCCACTCCAGTGAACTTTGGAAGCCTCATTCCTTCCCAGTTATAAAACTCTGCATTCTCCAAAAGGACTTAGCAAACCCTTTCATAATAGACTGGTCATCTTGGTCTCCTCATTGCCTGACTCTTCTCTTTTTCCCTGTAATCTGCCTTGATTACTGTGGCCAAAAAAAAAAAAAAAAAA
>VWYO01023534.1:196444-215650 GCA_013400275.1 Rhadina sibilatrix
CCCAAAAACACCCCACCCAAAAGAAGCAACCTGTAACTCTTTTTATTGCTTTTAAAATAAAGCAGTTTCTGCAAGTTCCCTGTGTTTTCTGGCGCTGATCGATGTCCCTTTGCTTTGCTTTGCTTTCAGGCCGAGGAATCCTGCAAATGCAATGGCTGGAAGAACCCGAACCCGCCTCCCACGCCGCCGCGGGCCGAGCTGCAGCAGGCGGCGGTCAGCCTGGCCGAGCCCTGCCGCAGCTGCAGCCACGCGCTGGGTGAGNTTAACAGCTGTTGCAAAAAATCTGGCGAGGAAATACCAACAAGAGCAGAAAAAAAATTGCCGTTGAATATGCTGGTTTTATTCTTCTGTGGGTGGGTTGATATTTATTTTTGTCAGTTTAGCTGAGCTGTTATCACGATTCGTACATCTGTTTGCATCTTTGCTGTTAATTATGGTGTGATGCTAAAGTTTACATAGTTACTCACTGTTTATAGTTTTTTGGCTTGATAGTAAACATTGTTTGGTGAGCTTCTGTGACATACTGCTTCCACTCAGAAAAAAAAAAATCTTGATAAGCTTGTGCCTATTTTTAGGACGAAGTTCTGGATATGCTTCATTATGGCATGATTTAAGGCAATAAATAATATGCATGGTGATATGTCAGTAATTTACAGCGTTGAACATTTGTCCAGACAGCTGCATGGGAAGGGTCAAATCTTACTTCCTTAAAATAATATTCAATACTTTTTTTGTTTGTTTGTTTGACAACTCCTTGACAATTGTCTCTTGCATTTTCTTTGTCAATAATCTCATTTTCAGACTTTTTCTATTTTTTTTTTGTTGACAGTTTCTCTGTCCTTGTATTAAATGCAAAATCTTTCGTGCCAACATTCCCTTTCTCACCAGACAAATATGTATAGTTTATTTTGCATCGGTTTGGCATTGGAAGCTAATTGAAAAAAGGGGTTTTGTGTTGTCTCCCAGATGTCCAGAGTCCTTGCAGCAGGGCAGTCTGTGGTTTGCAGGTATCCCTCAATCTCTCATCTCTCAAGTCCATTTAGCTTTGAGGGCCTGTAGGGCCGGATGACAAACACAACTGGCTCGATGCCTGTGGAACTGTGAGAGACAGCTCCTGCCATCAAATTACACTGGGCTGCCTTCAGTTCTCTGCCAGTCATATTACTCACAGAAAACACGATAGAAGAAGAACATAAACTTCACCGTCAATCTTTTTAGATTGCGTTTTACAAGACTTGGAAAAAAAAATTGTTTTTATCTTCCCCTCATTTCATCCTGAAGCCTCACTGATTTCACTTTATAAATGCATGGGTTGGCAGGCAGTCTGCACCCACTCAGTGAGTTTGGAGAGCCAGGAGGTTCAGGCCATGCAGGCTGTCCCTTTTTCAAGAGAAATATGTGGAAATGGTTTTGCTGGGCACTTGCAGGTGGATTTCTGAGTCATCCCGGTGCCTACAGAAAATGCTACTCACAGCTCTTGGTGCCTGCCAGACTGCCCCGGGCCAGGCAGAGGCCACGGCAGGCAGGGCCAACAGCCCAGCTGGATAAATGCTTAAGCCTCAGGGATGGTAAAAACATCATGTGGTGCTCAGCAAACTGCAGGCAGCAGTCTTCTTGGTTCTCAGGTTACTGAATATTGAAATGAGTTTAAAAGAATAATTTACCAGCCATTTACAAGGCTGTCAGTGTTAGGAGCTGTCAAGCTGTGATCCTTTCTGCTTCTCCTGGGTTCTTCTTCTTTAGGTAGGATGGGATTTGGAAACTTAAAAGGAAAATGAAATAGGTTCCTGAAATAGATCACACTAAATACATGCAGAATCAGTTTTGAAAAATGATACATTAGTGCTGCATATATTACCATCACAATTTTTCCTACTAAGATTGTTTCAGCCATAAATATTATGCAGCAATTGGCATACTTTGCTCACTGAGGTCTCGGCAGTGCAATTTCATGAGTATCTTTTTACAACCCAGTGCACAGATATCTCTGAAGAGTAGAAAAGCAGGCTTTCTTCCCAATTAGATCTTCAAATAGGAGCACGAATGATGTTAGAGTAACCAAGATCTTTTGGAGATTCAAAAGAAAATCCCCTCCTGTAAAGCTGCTCATTGGATAACTTTGAACTTCTGAATGATTTGAGACACGATTACCAAAGTCACTCCCTTCGAGGGGTCCTTCCCTTTTAGCTGCGTGCTCTTGGTGGTTGTTTCACACTCAGTGAGCGTAAGTAAACTTTCTAGGGGAAGCAGCAGGTTGCAGTGCAAGTGTCACTGTCTTTGGCATCTGTTGCTTTTGTGGCCAAGCGTTCCTCGCCTTAAACAGCCTTCTCCAATAGTGCATTTATTGTTTAGTTATTTCAGCATTAGTTAACCTTGCCTGGGTTGTCGTAGGCTTGGTTTCTGCTGCGTGATTCCTTGGTGCCAGTGTAGCTGATGAGGCAGTGACAAATGTGTTGCCTGTTAGATAACCTGCTTACGTTTAAATAATTAAATCGGTCTCAGTGGCAGGATCTGTAAATGCTGATTTATTAGTAAATATTTGAATACTTTTTTCAGTAGAGTGAGGGCTTTTTGTAAAGGAACTAGCCAGAGTTTGTTATGTATTCTGCTTACCCAACTCTGTTAATCTCCCTCTTTGGGATACTATTCTATTTCTGATAATTTCCAGAAAATAAGGGTTAGTAATGTGGTAGATAAAAATGCAAATGAAACAACAGCAGAACTCNGCACCCCGGGCACACACCCCACAGCCCTGAAAGTCAGCATGCCATGCCAAGGCCTAGGAATGGGAGTTAGATGTAAATTAGATGTAAATGTCGGTAGATTAGATTGAAATATGTTTAATATTTTAAAAATATGTTTAATATGGAAATATCCTAAAATTAGTTTTAAAGGAATTCAGCTAAGGTGCAGCGTCTAACAGCACCGACATTCGAAGTTGTCAAAATGTAAAAGCACCATTAAGCTACCCGTAACAATTTAAATACTTTATGTTCCGTATGCCTTAGCCTTACATAGCTTATTCTGCCCAAGGCAAATGACTCTCTCCTGTAGGCTGTATCATGTTTCCTTGCTTTAGAACAAAGTATAAAATATTCTTGAACATCGCTAAAGCAGGTACTCCTACCTACAAGAAAACCCATGTCTTACACGTCACAGAAAATAAAACTAGCGTTGTACATCTCAGCAGGGTCTAAGTTATTGTGCAGACAGCTTGCGTGTTGTCTTGGAAGCAACTGCTCAAAATCCACTGTTAAATACTGATGTGGTTTTTGGTTTTGTTTTTCAGACTTAGAATAAATAACAATTTGTTACCCACATAGCCTGAAAAACAGTGCTGAATCATTGTATTATTATTTTGAGGATTTATACTTACCCAAATTAAAAGCTGATGTTTGTTTCAGTATCAGAATCACAGAATGAGTTTGAGTTGGAAGGAACCTTTTAAAGATCATCTGGTCCAGCCCCCATACAGTCAGCAGGGATCCTTTCTGTTAGGTTGGGTTGCTCTGAGCCCCAGCCAACCTGAATGTTTCCAGCGATGGGATATCCATCACCTCTCTGGGCAGCTTGTTCCAGTATTCTACCACCCTCAGCATCAAAAAACCTTTTTCTTTGATCTAATCTAAACCAATCTAAAGCCACCACCTATTGTCCTGTCACTGCATCTCCTTGAAAAAGTCCCCCTTTGGCTTTCCTGTGAGCCACCTTTGGCTCCTGGAAGGCTGCTCTAAGATGTCCCTGGAGCCCTCTCCTCTCTGCTCTGAACAACCCCACACTCTTGGCCTGCTTTCGTAGGAGAGGTGCTCCAGCCCTCAGATCACCTTCACTGCCCTCCTCTCAGCTTGCTCCATCATAGATCCACACACTTCTTGGCAAATACTGAATAAAAATCTAGCTAAAATGAAATTCAGAACTAATTGAAAATAAGCAGTTACTATTCAATTTTTGGTGCTGCCCAAAACTTAGGACAATGAAATAAAAAGAAAAAAGCTAAATTTAAAACCTTCACAATAGATCATTTATTATTTTACTTTTAAAAAAAATACTGTATTTTGAATGGAATACTTTTTTTTTTTTTTTTNNTTTGAAATGAATTATTTTTTTTTTTTTTTTTTTTTTTTTGCATGGGATTTATTTCTACTTCTGCTCTCCTCTTTTTTATACTCTCATTACATGTGATTTATTTCTAGGCTTTTCAGCAGAATTTTTTCATGATATTCCACAACTCTGAGTTTGCTTGCAGGAGGAGATTAACAAATGCATAGTATCACAGAAAATTCAGTCACTTTAGCCAAGTTAGATTCAACTTTCCATCACACAGTTTCTCTGTGCTGCTTCTGTTAGTGTAATTAGGGTGGCTTGTATTGCCCATCCTTTTCAATCCTGGCCTTTGAAGAGTGAGCTTTTTTCTTTTTTCTTTTTTTCTTTTTTTTTTTTTTTAAACTTGCAAGATGTGCCTGTCAGTTCCCTGTTCTTCAGCAGAATTTGGGGGATGCTTTGTATTTTGTAGGAAAACTCAGCTCTTCTAAAAGCTGGGCCTGATTTAGTCTATTAAAAAAATATTAAATCATTCTTTAGCCAGGGAACCAGGGAAAACCAGTTCTGTAAAACCAGTAAAAGTACTCTATCAAGAAACTGCATTTTTATTTACTGCTCTTTTTAGAAAAGACTTCTTCTGACTGCAGCTAATGAGGAAGATGTTTCATTTAAAAGAACTGAAATGAGTTGCTGTGTGCTCCCTCACACTATTGGAAAAATATGTCTTTCAGCTGTGTTTTTCAAGATAATTTTCCTATTTATCTCCTTTAAATTAGTGTATTTGTGCTGAATACCTTTAAAACCAGATTTACCACGAGGTGTGTGGGCTTCACATTAGCTGTGCTGCTTTTTCTTCTGCTCAGAAAGCCATTGAAGCAGCACTGTGCTGATCAAACCTGTACCTGATGCAAAATGTAGGATTTTTTTTTCTTTTCTAGAATTTATTTTTTTTCATCCAGAGTTAATTCTACATACTATCTTGCTTGAGATGTCTCTTTTTGGGGGTGTAGTTTGAACTTCGAGCCAGTGCAGCTTTTGGTGCATAAATCTATTTGATTGTGTGTATTACTGTCTACTTATCCATAGCTTACATTCTTCTTTTTGGTGGTCAGCCCCACAGTTTGGCTCAATGTGGTTGTTTTAATGAATATGTCTTTTATTTGGGTGATATATTTTTTAACACTGTGACTGGATTAGATGCTGGGACAATTCACTGTCCACCAGCCAAAGACCAGATGTTTCATAGTCAGAGACTCTATTTGATTGTTTGTCCTGTGTTACAGGGTGCATTTTTTAATTGGTAAACATTGCCAGCCTTGAATCACTTTTAAAACTAGTTAATTGATGTGCTAATAATACACCATATACACATTCAGTCTCTTTTTTTCCCCATCACTGTCTTCAGTGCCTGCTGTGCACCTTCACATAGCATATTTGGGTATTTCTTGGTTTTAGTGTTTTGCGATAGGCTGTGGACATGTTCCTCGTTGATCTGTTTTTTCACTGTTCCTAATTTATTCCATTTTTTTCCTAATTTCACTGTACACTCCAGTGCTTGCTTGCTGAACTTGCAGGTCTTTGTATTCTGAGCCTTGTTCTTTCTGCCTGCTCTTTTGTGCATGCTCTAGCAACCTATACATGTGATATTTAAATTTATTTTCAGGCAAAACAGCAGCTGAAGAAGGGTGCATCAGTTGGGCAGTGCATGTGATTGGCACTGTGTAACTCTAGTCAAGAGTGATGCAGTATTTGATGTCAGCGTACTAAAGCTGTAATTCTAATAAAATGCTTACTAATGGCCACAGAGTTTGGGAATGGGCTGTCAACATCTGAAGAAGGATAGTTTGTTGGCCTGGTGTGTAAACATTGGTGTCTCTTTGGTAAATACATGCTGGTAATACACTTAACTTTTAGATTCAGGTATGGGTAATAATTCTCTAGCTTAATAAAATGTTTAAACACCACTAAGTAGTCAAGGTTCAGTATTGTTATGGAAACTGCATAGAAATGGCTTCTTATGCTGATGTTTTATTCATTTGTTGAAGGCAAGGTTTCTTTGGTATGTTATCAGTTTCTAATGCAAAGCTCCTCTAGGAGGATATTTATTACTTGCAAACGATCAGGACAAACTGCTGAGAATATTAACCCTTCATACCTGTCTTAAGGACAGAAGTTAAATATTTTTATTCTGCCCAGAATACTGAATATTTATCCTCAAAGGAAGCTCATGGTGGCCATGTGCCTAAGACAGTATATAATAAATTTTCATTTAAGTGGAAACAATTGCTGACATATTTTTAAAGTTCTGCATTATGGTGTACTTTTTACTTGAAGCCGAATAAAGGTATTGAATTTAAATGTTTTGGTATCATACTAAACTTCTCAAAACAAACTGTCTTTGCTGGGTGGCCAATAAATGTGATCGTTTTCAAGTCAAGTGTTGTTTTTCCTCACTAGTTCCCCAACTAAGGAGTCAGATTTCCGTTGAAAAAATATGTTAATCTTAAGAAGTAAATATAGATAAAATTTATTAAAATATAAAATATAAAAAGCTAATATGCTCGAAGTTAAAAGTATTTTTCTCTTTGAAAGGTTATTTTCTTGTCCTTTCAGAGGAAAGGATATGCATACCAGCTACACTGGCCTGGAGTCAGCCAAGATCATTGCTTTTTGTAATGCAAATATCTTCTTTCTGGGACTTGACTTTTTGTTTTACACTGCCTTCCTTCTTCCCGGGGCCAGTTGTTCAAACCAGCTTGAAATGAGTGTCCCCCTTTACAGAGAGAAACCTCAAGCTTTTGAAAATTACAGATGTGGAACTGTATTTACCTTGAAGATGATAAAAGGGAATTTGTCACTTGGAAATTGCAGTGTGCGTAGACTTCTGAACATACGAGCACGTTCACTCTGCAAAATCTCTGTTAATATAGTGTGCACAAAGAACAGCTTGATCTTCTTACATGATATGAAAGCAAGGGGCTTAACCAATAATGCCCTGTTTAAAACAAAAAGGCATTTTCCGGAACTGGGTTTTTTTCACTCTTCACAAAATAAGGTGCTGCTTACATCTGGACTACATAATTTATGGAAATTATAGATGTCTTTTCTTAAGGCAAGAAACCTTGTCTCAAAGACATTGCTCTAGGACAAAAATCTATAGTAGTTAGTTATATGGTGCAACATATTAATGCAAGCAGGACTGGTGTAGTCTGCTTTAAGTGTTAACAGATGACGTGACTCCAACCAGCTGCCATTCCTCTGCTGTGGAAGTTACCACCCCTGGTCAACCTTTACAAACTGCTCTGATGGGACACAGGTTTCAGTTACCTCTGATAAGATGTGTTCTGTTTAAGTAGGTTATTACAGGATCAGTGCCTTTACAGTTAAGGTTTCGTTGTAGATCTCCTGGGCTATAGTTGTGCTGTGGGTCCTCTCAGTAGCCTTTTACAAGTCTGGGTTTTTATTTTGTTTAGCTGCTCATGTTTCTCACCTGGAGAATGTGTCTGAAGAAGAAATGAACAGGCTCCTGGGCATTGTATTGGATGTGGAATATCTGTTCACCTGTGTCCACAAAGAAGAAGATGCAGACACCAAGCAAGTTTATTTCTACCTGTTCAAAGTAAGCTGAACTTGTGGAGTGTCTTCTCAGATTTTTCACTTTCTCACACATAAGCCAATTTCATTGCTGCTTGGGCCTGGATCGACTTTACCTGCCAAGACAGTTTTTCTCTAGGATGATGCTCTACTGAGTAACAGTGGTCTGGATGTTTTGGTACTTGCAATGTAAAAATTCCAAAAATCATCCAGATGATTGAGGAACTGACCCTGAGTCCCATGTATAAACTGCAGCCTTTGTCACTGACATACCAGGAAGAATCAGTTGACATGAACGGTAATTTAGCTGCCTGCATTTCCTCAGAGGAGTCTCTTGTAGGCATTTCAGAGAAGGTGATTTCACAGTGAAGTTTAGGAATTACAAATTCAGATGATTAAACAAGAAGATCTATAGCCAAGAGAATTTCTACACTGCTCACAGTGTGTTGTGCCCTTGTGACTTCCATTGGCACTGTGTATGAAAATATACTAACTTTTAAAAATGTGTGCATTTTTAACAGCTTTTGAGGAAGTGCATTTTACAGATGGGAAAACCTGTAGTAGAAGGATCTTTGGAAAGTCCCCCATTTGAGAAGCCTAGCATTGAACAGGTAAAGAGTCAAAATGTGGGTTTGGTTGGTGCGTGGTGGAGTTTTTTTGTTGTTTTTCTTTATTTGCATATTTTACAGTTTTATTCTGTTGGGGGTTTGGAAGCTCTGTTTTGGGATTTTTTGTGGTTTGTTTTCTTTTTGTAAATGTAAGCACTGGTTTCGAAAATGGCATTTTTTAGGCACTTTGCAGATGTTTCTGTGTTCTGCTTAGGACAAAATAGGGGGCTATAGGAGATTGCTGCTGGTTCTCCTTTTAGTGTTTGTACAATAGTTACATTATTTGACTTCTTGTCATTGGTCTTATGCTTTAATGAAACTGACTTTTTTGTGGGTTTAGAGAATTAACTTGAAATGCTACTTTTATGTGGGCAGTTCTAATCTTTCTTTGTTTCAAGTGATGAAAAATGCTGTTGAAGTTTTGAAATCCAATATTAAAATGACACTCGCCTTCTGTATATCAAGAAAAATGTTACAGTCCAACTCAGTGAGATCATAGCCTTCTCTTTCAAAGGGTACACAAGAGAAAAAAACAAAGCTGAAACCGAAGAATAATTGAGGCTTTTGTGACTCTCAGTAGATAAAGAACATATGACAAATTCTGGTTTTGGTTAAGCAAGCTCCTAAGAATGCGCTTCTGGCAGACAAGTGGGCCCATGATCTCCAGTGGGACTATGCAGAGGCTCACATACCTTGCTGAAACAGGAGCTCGATGTTTTCCCATCCATGGATGAATGGATGTTCTGTTGCTAAACAGGATAATTTAAATGTGAAGACGGTTATGTGTAGTAATTATTTCTTTGCAACTCTCACTTCTTATCATTTAGGAAGGTCAAACCACTTTATTGCTGAATTTCCGAGAAGTCTTCACTTTGTTCTCCTTTCGTTTGAGTATAAACAAAAAATGTGTATGTAATCCCCCCCAGACTCTTAATCCTTAAAACACACTATTAAAAAGGTTTTGTGCAATGCAATTTTTTCTCAAATTCTTCATAATGTTCAGGTTGCTTAAGAAAATAAAGCATAGAGATTAAAGAGTATTTCTTCTTACAGTTTATTTTGAAATATCTTTCTCTTTAAAAAAGACCAATATTTTCAACTCTATTTTTAGCACTTCAGCCACTCAGTCACATAAAATAATTCGTTAAGCACCGGTATTATAATGGATTTATAAAATACATGTTGCAGCACTATAGCCACCCAATTTAATCATGTTCAGTAGATTTTTCTTCAAACTGGACAGTGTCCAAAGTGCAGTGAGGAGACATGATTGTGAAATATTAAGACTTCTTGAAGAAATAATATGATTTGTAGACATAAACCGAAGTAGTAGTCCATAAGCCCTAATCTATTAATGAAAAGTAGCTGGAGAGTTTTGAGGGTGATAGTTGATTTATGTATAGATGAAAGCCTACCAGAACTTTCTGTGTTTGCTGACTTTGAGGAGGAAGGAAAAAAGTAATTTTTTCTTCTTTCCCTTTACATCAGCTGCTGAGAGGAGGTTAAAAAATACCTGGATGTACCTCCTGCTGTGTACACAGGTACCACCAGCCTGTGTTGTCTGCATGAGTAGCTGAGCAAGGAGTTAATGGTCTCCAATACTTCTTTTCTTTTCCACACAACGCAAGTTCATGATAAACATAAAGTGAGGAATGTTTTGAGGATTCTCTGACAAAAATTATGGCTAAATTATTAAACAGAATATTCTTACTTTTTAAGGGTGTGAATAATTTCGTGCAGTACAAATTTAGCCACTTACCCTCGAAGGAAAGGCAAACAATAGTGGAGCTGGCTAAAATGTTTCTGAACCGCATTAACTACTGGCACCTGGAGACGCCTTCTCAGCGAAGACTGAGGTCACCCAATGATGATATTGCGGGCTATAAAGTGAATTATACCAGGTAATGCTGCTTTTGCTTGTTAGGAGTCTTCCTTACGAGTAGGGCATGTACGGACTTCAGGAGTGCACCTATCTTTAGATACCTATGCAGTATCTTTATGCCATAGATGGACGTGTGAATTCTTGCAGCCGTGGGTTTAACATGAAGACCCAAGGGTTTTAGTGAGACTGTATCAGTTTCACATGCATCCTTGGGTCTTGAGAAATGTGCTTTATCAGCCAAGAGCAGGGCAGACAGGCTGGAACACTTGTATCTAACAATGCTTTTGCAAGGTCTGTGTTCATGAAGTGCTCTCGGTCTTCTTAAGATATGGGCCTCATGTAAGATCCCTATTTATTATTCAACTTAAAAAAGAAAAACAGAGAAGATACATTTAGCATTGTAAAGCGTCACTGTTTGAAACCAAATCACAGAGGAGTTGAAAAATCAAATTAATTTTGCAAGTGCTTGAATGCTGCATGGGGAACAGATATTACTAGGTTCCTTAAAATTGCAGTTCTTGTTATGACCATTTAATGCATTGTTAGAATTCAAAGCAATAACTTAGTCGCTGGAGGATGAAGAGCTAGGATAAAAAGACGTGTCTCTGTTTATTTTCTTTTTCTCACAAGAGTAGCGCAGTGCCCTTTTCAGTGAGCACAGTGAGAGCAGTTCAGGGTCCTGCCGGCTAGGCCAGGCAGCAGGTAGTTAACCTCTGTCAGCGCCTGTCCTCCGAGCGCCCCGGACATCCCTGCTGGCCGAGGGTGAGCACCACCTTCTGGCTGCTTTCCCGGCGGCCTTTCCTCTCACACACCTCCTCTCCATGGAGGAGAACGGCAGCAAACCTGGAGTGAGCCTTTATCTGGCTAATGACAAAGCAGACAGCGCTCTGTGTCTGTGTCTCACCCAGCTGTCGGGTCACCTCGAGTAACTGCCATAAAGGGCACTTGTAATCCATGGTGCTCTTAAGACCATGTTTGGTGGGTGTTTGGCCTCCATTTTTTTGTGATAATCGGTGGCAGCCAGGGGTGGTAGGAGTTAAATCTTGCTAGGAATTGATAGCTCATTGGTTCTGGTTGGTGGCTTTTTGTTGATAATTATTTTTTACTTGGGTTTTCTCGGCTATCCTGCCAAGAATAGTCCCCAAGGTCCCCCCTGACCCCAAGTGCTCATCTCACCTCTCACTTGTCCTTGTGAACTCTGTGTTGTCTGAGGCATTGCTCAGGATGCTGCTGTGCACCATGGGCACACCTGAATTTTTGCAGTCACCAATTTCATTTGAAAACTGACAATTTGAATGGAATTGTATCAGAGTTTCACATGCATTCTTGTGTTTTGAGAGCTGTGCTTTATCAGCCAAGAGCAGGGAGTAGGAGTCTGTGAACAGCTCTATCTCACAACTCTTTTGCAACTCATGTTTGCAAAGATTAAGGCGCAAGAGTTTGGAAGAACATTTTGAGACAGGCTGTACTTTGGGTCTGGATGAGGAAATGTGTGCAGGATCCAGCACAGTATGTTTGCATCCAGTTCCTAATATTTTCTTTTCATTGCTGGAGCTTTCATAATGGTTGTGGTCTGATTCTGCTAAAGCTCCAGTTACCAATGACTGTTCACTTACACACAGATATCAGAATCTTGTTTATAAGATTAACAGATATTGTGATCTACATATTGTGATCCTGAGTTGTCTCTTTTCCTAGAAAAGAAACATGACATGCTGTAATTTTCCTCAGTGCAAAGTTTATTATGGATGGATATACTGGTAATGAAAGAGTAACAAGTCAGACTCTAATGGGAAAAAGCCAACAGGTGGAAAACCAGGGCGAGAATCCAGTTGGGTTGGGGTGGAGCTAGTTAAAAGTGTCAGCCATTTGGCCTTTATGTTGGAAAAGGTGGAAGTTTAGAGGGTAAACCAGGCTGTGCTAATGATCTTTGGAGTCAATGGCAGGATGCGTGTGGAGAGAATCCCTGATATACCTGTGAATTTTCTGTCATCTATGATTATTGTCTGGAACAAGAGCACTTTGTGTAAACTAGACTGCAGAGAAAAAGAATATATGGAAACTTAAAAGTACTTGGTTGTCATTTCTGTGAAAAACTGGGCAGCATAAATACTGCTTAACTCTGTCCAGCCTTGAAGTGGAACAGATTTGTACTGTCATATAGCTCTCAGCTGCATTATAAATGATGTGGGTAGTGGTTTTATTGCATTAAGTCATATGTTAGGTGGTGATAATTATCTGGCTTTTTTCCTCTTTACAGGTGGCTTTGTTATTGCAATGTCCCTCAGTTTTGTGACAGTCTACCTCGGTATGAAACCACCCAGGTTTTTGGTAGGACATTGCTTCGCTCTGTCTTTACTGTAATGAGACGACAACTGCTGGAGCAGGCCAGGCAAGAAAAAGACAAGCTTCCTCAAGAAAAACGAACACTAATCCTCACTCATTTTCCAAAGTAAGGGGTCACAGTGTGCCTGCATTCAAAGTTAACCAGCAACTTTGTTGTAAAAAGGGAGAAATTACCTGTAAATTAAAATAATTTATCTTTTTATTCAGTAGCAACTAGATACTGCAGTTTTCTTTACTGCCATAAATTAGATTAGTGTATTTTATGTACACAACTGCTTGCTTTGTTTTGTCCTAGGGTTTACTTTATGAAAAAGATTATAAATATTGCTGGGGGGGTTGTGCTTTTTGCCTATTAGCCAGTATTGTGGGTCAATTACTTTCTTTTTCTGTAGTCCTTGGAAACAATGTAGGTCCAGACCTCCAAAATCATGCTTGCATCTGCTTTGGTGATGGAGCATTAAAAAAAAAGGGGGGTGTTGTACAGAGTTTATAAGAATTTCAGTTTAATTCAACATTGTAATAGTGAACAAAGTAGTCACTCCACCCCTAGAAGTGATGGATTTATTAGAGAGGCGTCAGTACAAAACTGCATCACTGAAATCCTAAACTCATAAATTTCATACTGAGTATCTTTTCCAGTACTGGAATGTTGATGACAATCTCTCACAACAAAACAGCAATGATTACCTATAGGGGTATTGAAACATGTTCAACTTTCACAGTCCTTAATTTCAAACATTTTACTGGTGGTAAAGGGGGGTAGTAATGATGACAGGACCATTCATTGTAACAGATTCCTGTTAAAATAGTGTATCTCTTTAAAAAATATTCTTATTTTACAAGGGTAGCTTGGTTCTCCAAGTCATACTTTAAAAGCCTGCCCCTCCTAACAAGAAATGAACTGAACCTATAGAAGACTTGATGGCACTGATGCTATCTATGCAAGCTCCTGTGTTGGACCAGAACATGGGTTAGAGCTCAGGGGAATGAAAAACAACAGGAACTTTCCTAAGATGAGTAGAGCCAGCATTTGTTTCTCCTACTATTATTTTACCACTTTGAAAAATGTACACTGTCCTTGGGGTAGACTGTTATGGATACAGGAATGTCTGGGGACAGGATCATGATGTGGCCCTGAAACAGACAGAAAAAAGGCCGTAACACTCCACTGATGCAAGGAGCAGATTTGTGGAGGAAGTAGGTATGCATATGCCCCTGTTTTCACTGCCTTTTAAAGCCTTTTGCAGTAATTTGAAAAGCATTATTATTCACTGCATTTTCTTCTGGTATTCTGCTGGGGAAAAAAAGACAAGTACTGTTTGCAGATGATCCGTGGGAAGTATGACTAACGTTTTAAATCTTTCATGGGCTGTACTTATCTGAAGCATTTGTCTTTCCTCTGGCATTGTGCTGAGTGAACCCCTGCAGAGGAACTGTGTCTCAGGGCTTGGAGTCTGGCATTGACACAAGGCTCCCCTCTGCCCTGGGCTCTCCTTTTGGGCCAGGGGAGCACCCACTGGTTGTGTCTGTGCATACCTAGGAAGTAGTTGCTAAAAGGGATGAAGGCAGAGCCTCTGTGCTGCCTAGAAATGGAGCTTTGGCTAAAGTTGAGTTTGTCCTTCTGCTTTATCACAGATGGTCAGGTCACTGTTACAAACTTTTTAGCCATTATCACCTGTATAGAGAGCAGCAAACACGGCACATTGCTTAGGTATGGCTGTCCTATATATACAGTACAGAGTCTGGCTTGATCCTGAAAATCCCTATCCTGTTCAAGGAAGTTTTACTCAACAGTCCTCTTGGTTTCAGCTGAACAGTTTCTACACATTTAGATGACTCCAGAGAGTAGAAATGTGCCATGTCAACTTCTGGTCTGAAAACCCCTTTTGTGCAACATAGGATAAGCAGCTGTCTTGCTGCTGGGAGGGAACTGGTGTATTAGCCCTGAGAGGGTGAGTGCGCTGGAGAGGCTGATCTGTGAAATATAATAATTCTAAGAGAGGTTTAAAATCATGCTGTTTCTGTAACTGCACCAAAGTAAGATTATAAATACTCTTATGCAACCACAAATATACAATTAAATGTTACAGTAGGACACTTAAAGGAATGAAAATATCTTCCTGAGAGCATTGTTAATAACACTGGGATTTTGTCAAGGGCAGAAAGCAAATGCATCTGCAAAATACTGGCTTATCAAAACAGACATATTTTGCCATCATTGTATGACATCAATCAGCTCATAGCTTTCTCATTAGTGGAGTTTTGATCTGTAAAAGTAGTTTGTAACTGTCTTTTTCTGCACTTGCAAATTAGATAACTATTGCTTGTAATCAGTGGCAAGGTTTCATTCGTGAAAGCACTCTACTGAATTAGGATACCTCATGTCTACTCTGGCTTGTGATTTTTGCATGTGTGGAGGTTTTTTTCTTACTGACTTAGTAAATGTTTTCAATTTAAAAATGTTGCAAGTGCTTATTTTGAAAAAGAACGTGTTTGGAATGATCCCATTAGTTGATATTTCTCCTGGTTTTGTGCCTAGGTTTCTGTCTATGCTGGAAGAAGAAGTGTACAGCCAGAATTCTCCCATTTGGGATCAGGATTTCATGGTGTCTAGTTCCCGAACTGGCCAGCTGGGAATCCAGACAGGTAATTTGCATTTAGTGATGGGTAACACAAATGAAAACTGCATAATTTAGGACTAATGTGGGGGTTTATATATATATATATATNGATGTTAGCCTGTGACCTTTTAAAATAATAGTTTCATTCTCTTAACTGGTGAAACAACTTCTCCCTTTATTGAGTTTGATTTGTCCAACCAGCCTTAGATCAGTGTAAATAGGACAGATGAAGCTGAATGATGAGATTTTGCTTTTCAGTAGAGCCCTACATAAAACCTTTTCATGAAGCTAAATGCCAGCAGGCTTGGCAGGTATATGAAGGAAGTTTGTTTTCTTAACTTCTGCTCAGCACTGAGAACTAATAAAGCCTGATGTTTGCAATCCCTATTATCCAGCAGTTCCTCTTTAGGTAGAATTTAGTTTAGAAAAATACACTGAGATAAAGCTTCAACGTCTCTACTTGTGAGCTGGTGGCATTGCTCTGTTGCACAGTGTTCACTGTTACTTTTTGGGTGGTAGGTGTCCATCTTTGTGACAGTCTTTCCATCAGCACCAGAATGGGTTCCATGATCTGATTTTTTTGTGTTTGTTTTTTATGTCATTGCAGTTATCAGTCCACCTCCTGTTGCAAGATCTGTTGCATACAGTGCAAGTCCTTCATCTCTGGAACAATCCAACAGTGGGAATATGAGTCCAGCTTGTAAAGTTTCTTCTGCCCTTGACCCAAACTTAGGTAATGGAGAAGGAGCCTTGCCTTTTGACTTCTGTTGATATTACCAGTAGTTGTAGTATATGGTAACCTTTGCCTTCACTCTGCATTAGCAAACTTGAGGTGTTTTTGCTGAAAGATTTGCACACACATACCTTTTCCACCACTATGGTAATGTTTAACTAACAGAAATGGCTACTGTCTTTGCAAAAAAACCCAATTGGTTTAAGTTAATTTAAAATGGGGAAAGGTCTTCTGGTGTCAGAGGTTTTTGAAAAGTACTTTTCTTGGAGTACATCTATTATAAGCTATGATGAGAGGTTTCATTTAAGTAATGGCCAGAGTAGAAGGGGGCATCACGTTTGGATTTTTTGATCTTTCAAGGTACTGGACATGCATACATTTGAGCAGTGAAGAAAAACACAGATACACCAACCAGGTTAAATTTAAAACCTGAATGGGGTTAGGTCAAAAAACAAACAAACAAACAAAAAACCCCACCAAAACTACCAACCTTGTAAGAAAAAAGTTGGTGGATGTGTAAATTCTCCTAATAAAACCTTTTTTGGACACCTCAGGATTAATGAACATCCTGAGAGATTGCTAGGTCAGAGAGATGATCCCAAGCTCATGTAGAGTGAGTCCTCAAGGAAGGAGAAAAACCAAAACCAAAGTGAATTTTTAGTCTCAGTGAAACTTAGTCTTAGATTTTTAGTTTACAGAGAAGCTTAGGGTGGCTCCTAAACTGCAGTTTTCCTTCAGGTCATTTCTCAACTTGTCCCTCAGAAGTGGGAATGAGTAGGATGATGAGTGGGATAATCCTGAGCTAGCAGCTGGATCTCTGTTAGTGTACCTCTGCTAGTCCTTGGTGGACTGTTCTATAAATTTAACTAGTTTATTTTGCTATATAATACATGTGGCTCTGCAGTCATATAATTAACTAACCAAGTTAATAATTAACTCGGTATATTTTGATTTGGAAATTTTATATGGATTTTCAAATATGCATGACACATCAGACTGTAGGTGCTGCTTGGTTTACAGAAGAGGTGAAAGAAATATATGATGGATATTTAGTTCCAGTGAATCCTAAAAGGGGGATTTCATGTTATCCAGAACTAGGCACTGCAATTTGTGTATTGAGCATTGACCTTCCAAGACAGCTGCACAGAGGTTCCTTGTAGAGGGTTTTGAAGCAAAAAGAAAAAACAAATAGTTTAACTGTGGATTCACAGAGGTGTAGTGGAAGGAGAGGTATATTTTTCCTGCTTCGTGCTAATACCCCTGTGCAAAGAGAAAATTGAGAAGTGGTAAATGTTTTTCAGATTTCATTTATTTCTCTTTGTCTATGGGGATAAAAAGCCAAAAAACAAACCAAATAAACCCAACCTCAAACTTGTCATATAACCTACAGGATATATGACAATATTTAACAGAAGTGTTAAACTTCATAGTGCTACTCTGTGACAGTTTGGTTATTTCTAATTTGTCTGAATTTTGTTTTATAGGGGAGAAGAGAAAAAATAATGAACCCTATTCTCTGGAAGACTCTAAAAGACCAAGGGTTGTAGGAGATATCCCTATTGAGTTAATCAACGAAGTAATGTCAACAATTACAGATCCTGCAGCAATGCTTGGGCCAGAGGTGAGATATAGACTTGGTGTTGCAAATGGTCTGTTTGTAAATGGTCTGTTTTTAGTAAATGTTCCACATGGATAGAATGTGATGAGCTAAGAGTCTCGTCAAGAAAAATAGACTTTGAAAGAGTATGATCAGGTGAACAAAAAATACTGGTGAAATACATCATCAACATGAAGAATAGTTCTACGAATTATTTTGATGTGTTGTGTGCAGTTAGCAAAGAGACTTGTAAACTATTGATAGTAAAAATGTAGATCTCAGTTATCCTGCAAGGTGCTTTTGTTACAGAACAGTTCCAGAGTATGTTTTTTTATTGCTAAACATAGATACAGCTCATGAGGTTAAATAGGGTTCAAGAATTGCAGCAGAATGAAAGATCTGAAGTTAAAAACCTCTCTCTAGTGCAGAAACTGATCTAAACAGTTATTTGCTCTGTCTTCCCCAGTTGCTCTTTTTTTTTTTTTTTNTTTTTTTTGTTTTTTTTTTTTTTTTTTTTTTTTTTTTTTTTCGGCTGGAAGAGGAAAACAAACAGAATTGCAGAATTGTGCCATGTACAGAATTGCACTTTTTTTCCCTTGGCTGGCCTTTCCTCCTTCTGTTCTCTTTGCCAGGCTATGTTTTGCCAGCAGCTCATTTGCCAAGATTTAGCTAGAAACTGCTGAAGATTTGGAACCACCTACATTTCTTATTCAAACTATGTACTGTGACTGATGGCTCTGCATATTACAAATGCTGTGCCAGCCTGGCTGTTGGGGCTGGCAGTGACTAGAAACCCAGCAGCCAAACTTTGCTCAAAAAAGTAAACAGTATGTGCATACAGAGATGTTTTGGCATTGTAAAATGATCTTGAAAAAAAATAAGTTAAATAAATTTTCTGTATTACTTTAATCTGCATTTAGATCTGTAGATGCAATTGCTAGGTATGTAACAACAAATTCTGTAGGAATTAAAATCTTTTTTTTAGGCTCTTACAGTGGTGGCAGAGATAGTGGAAAGCACTAGTAAAATGAAAAAAAAAATATGATTTTTCCTGCACCACCATTAAAATGTGTGATTTGCAGTCTGTGTAGGCGAATCCACAAGTCATGCCCAAGCTGGACAAGGCTAAAAAAATATGAAGACTTAGTGGCATAGGCTTCAACTGGATGAGTGCTATCCCTCAAGAGGTTTTGGAACTTTTTGAGTCATAACCATTGTTGTTGTTATCTAATCTGTGTCAATATAAGCTCAGACAGGCCTTTGTGGACTGTAGTCTAGGCTTACATCTGCCTTATTTGATGGTATCCTGTCTGCAAAGATGCATTATAAAGGCAGTCACTGGCAGTTCTGTTGGAAAAAGAGAATGGGTTTTATTTGTTCTTTCATTAAGGCTGTTCTGTCAGAGGATGTGAAATCCAAAAACTGTGATTTTGTTCCTCATTTGTGTGGTACAGACCAACTTCCTCTCGGCACACTCGGCCCGGGACGAGGCAGCGAGGCTGGAGGAGCGCAGGGGCGTGATTGAATTCCATGTGGTCGGCAACTCCCTGAACCAGAAGCCCAACAAGAAGATCATGATGTGGCTGGTTGGTTTGCAGAATGTCTTCTCCCATCAGCTGCCTCGAATGCCGAAGGAATACATCACCCGCTTGGTCTTTGATCCGTGGGTATCCCTGGAGGGGGGCTGGCGTGTGAGGCAGAGGGAATCTGGTGCTGCTTGCAGCAGAGGCGGGCTAGGGAGCAGCCCTGCCTGTGCTACACTTTTGCCATCTTTTCAACCCTCA
>VWYO01023538.1:1969-12454 GCA_013400275.1 Rhadina sibilatrix
TCTTCCCATGGTCCTTGTGTTTCCTCTGGTCTTTGTGCCATCCATGGTCTTTGGATCTTGCGCCACCCATGGTCCTTGGTCTTCCCATGGTCCTTGTGACACCCATGGTCCTTGTGACACCTCTGGATCCTGGTCTTCCCATGGTCCTTGTGTTTCCTCTGGTCCTTGTGCCATCCATGGTCCTTGGATCTTGTGCCACCTATGATCCTTGTGCTTCCCGTGGTCCTTGTGACATTTATGGATCTTGTGCTTTCCATGGTTCTTGTGCCACCCATGGTCCCTGTGCCATCCATGGTCCTTGGATCCTGTGTTTCCCATAGTCCTTGTGCCACCCATGGTCCTTGTGCCACCCAGAATCCTTGTTCTTCCCGTGGTCCTTGTGACATACTTGGTCCTTGTTCTTCCCTTGTGACACCTCTGGATCTTGTTCTTCCCGTGGTTCTTGTGTTTCCTCTGGTCCTTGTGCCACCGATGGTCCCTGTGTCACCAAGAATCCTTGTGTTTCCCATGATCCTTGTGTTTCCCATGGTCCCTGTGCCACCCATGGTCCTTGTGCTTCCCGTGGTCCCTCCAGGCCCCGCTGGGATCCTGCCTCTCCATCCCCCACACCCCAGCAGTGTCCGGGTCTCTGGGCCTCTGGATCCCTTCAGCCAGAGCTGTTTGGGAAGGAGCAGCAGGATTTCCCTGCCCTGGCTCTGCCAGGAGCTGCTGATCCCTCTGTGCCTGCCGGGGCTGGCAGGGACCGTGTTGGGGTCCAGGATGAGACCCCCAGAGTTACAAGAGAGAAAAAAGGAACATCTCCCCAGCTGCTTTCAACAGATGAAACAGAACAGACATTTTTGGCTCCATAACCCAGGACAGACCTGCAGGGAAGTGGCTCCCTCTGCCCCTCTCCCACTCCAGGGGCTCACAGCCCCCAAAGGCATCTCTGGGTTTGCCATCCCACCCATCCCCAGCTGAAGCCTGGGGCTGTTTAATTGCAGGGGAGCCAATTAGCTCCTGCCAGTGATCCCTGTGTGAGTGCCCAAGGGCAGAGCCACCCCCAGCCCTGAGCAGCCTCTCCCGAGGAGAGGAGCAGCATGCCAGGAGGACGAGGAGCTAAATGAGGCTCGGGTGAAAATCCCGGGATGTGCTCATCGCTCTCGGGTTTCCTGTCCCCGTTTGACCAGGGCTGGGAGCTTGGAGCAGACCCAGGCTCTGCAGGGAGGAAGGAAACGTGAGATTGGCCTGGGAATGCTGTCATTGCCTGGGATTTTGGGGGTTTTTTTCTCCCTTTTTTGGGGGGTCAGGGCAGGCTGGGAGGGAAATGCGGGGCGGGGCCTGATGCTGGGGTAGTGGGTGAGGGAGCGTGGGCTCACAGGACACTGGTCGTGTGCCCTGGTGATGCCCAGGGGTCAGCTGGGGATGTGGATGGTGCTGGTGTGGCCTCTGAGCTCCCCTTCTCCCAAATCCATCCTTTATCCCCATCTCCAGCAGCACGGAATCATTCCTCCCCTGCTGCCAGCAGCTCCCCTCAGCATCCCGTGCACGGGGGAGATTTCCAGGGACAAACCTTCCTTATGTTTCTTTCAAAAGTGAAGCAGAGAGAGGAAAACCCTCCCTTTTGGCTTCAGCAAATTCCCTCCCGGATAAGGAATCGTGATGGTTTCATCCCTTACTGTATTTAATGTGACTAGGAGAACAGAAAGAGCAAAGCAGGTTTATTTTAAAATGACAAAGACAGTTTATTTACACACAGGCAGGCAGCCCTGGGGGTGAGGGCATTTCCCATCAGGAATGGTTAATACCTGTGCAAGGCCCAGGGGAAGGGAGCACTCCAAGCCTTGATTCACCACAGCTCAGTTCAAATCCTGAGGGGTGCTCAGCTCAGAGCCAGGGCCCGCTCGGGCACGGTGCCCTGGTCCAAATTAGCAGGAGATGTTGGGAAAATCTTGAGCAGAGGATGTGGTGGCCCCTGCTCTGTCTGTGCCCAGCAGGATGGGGGCTGATCACCTCCCAGAGCCCTGCACTGCCCCAGCTCCCTGAGGGACACCCAGCCCTGCCAGGTTATCAGGGAATCCGGGAATGGTTTGGGTTGGAACGGATCTTGAAGCTCATCTCATTCCACCCCTTGTCCTCCACCATCCCAGGCTGCTCCAAGCCTGGTCCAGCCCGGCCTTGGACACTCCCAGGGATCCAGGGGCAGCCACAGCTCCTCTGGGAATTCCACCCCAGCCCCTCCCCACCTTCCCAGCCAAGGATTCCTTCCCAATATCCCATCCAAACCTCCCCTTTTTCAGTTTAAAGCCATTCCCCACCCTGCCTCTCCACGCTCTCTCTCTCGCTCCTCATCACCCAACCCAACGTCTGAGGAGTTCATTTGGATTTTTTGGATATTTTAGCTGGGGTTCCACCTGCTGCAGGCAGGTCCTGCCATCTCAGGGAGCCCAGGGCCCCCTCCCAGCTGCTCTTTGTCACCCAGAGCCATCACTTCCATGAGGCAGCTGCTCTGCCCCCGGCTGCCCCTTTTATCTGGGCTATGTTAAATGATCTCAAATATGTGATATGATAAAGACAAACAAACACCCGCTCCGTTGAGTCCACCCTAATGCCAGACTCTACTTTTACCCAAGTAATTAAGATTAATGCAGTTGATAATTTAGGAAGTATTCTTAAATGTACCCTTCTGGCAGCATCTAACATGTAATTTTACCTTCCAAGATTTATCGGAGCACTTAGGTAACAGATAGGTCCTTAGCAAACAGGAGCATTTAGAAGGAAAATGAAAGATTAATATTCCTTAAATAAATGGCAGAAGAAGTCGGGCTTTATTCCAGCCCCACAAAGATGCTGCTGTCAGCCCCAGCCCCGCCGCTGATCCCCGGGGAGATTAAACCCAGCGCAGCCTCGGGCAAGGGAGGTCTCAGGTGTCCCCCGCTGCCTCTGGATTTTTAGGGATGCAGTCGCTCTGCAGGGCAGGGAAACGCGGCAGCCCTTATTTCGGGGGATTGGGGAGCTGCCTCTCACTGGGAAGCGGCACGGGATGGAGGGAGGGATGGAGCTCCTGGCTCCGCGGAGGATGCGCGGATCCAGCCCGGATTTCCCTGGGGTGGCTCCCACCTGGCAGCTCCCGGCCCCGCCTGGCACATCCCGGCTGGAATACTCCCCCACCCTCCTGGGCTCCTGTGCCAGCTCAGTTTCCTTGGAGGCTTTGGAGGAATATCTCAGGGTAAAAGATTCCCAAAGAGGCTCTCACCCCCTGGGATCAGCCCAAGGCTTTATTCTCCAAGGGTTCCAGGGCAGAGAGAGAGAACAAGGAAGATCAGGACTTGATCTGGTCTCTGCTCAGGAGAGAGAGCTGGGCCTGAGCCAGAAAGGTCAAACTGCATGGTCACAGCTTCAGGGGGTCCTGGGGTAAAAACCATTCCCCAGAGGAACACAGCACCCGGCTGCTTTTCCTGCTCCGTGATGGAGCTGAGCCTTGGGAGAGCCGCCCCTCTCCCTGTCTGCAGCCATCCCCTTTCCCTCGGGGAGCTGCAGTGCTGATGGCCAGGGGTGGCCTGGGATGGGATGGGATGGGGTGGGGTGGGATGGGATGGGATGGGATGGGATGAGTGCTCGTAGGTGACACCCAGCTTCAGGACCAGGGATTGCCGGCTCACCTGAGCCATCATCCCCGGGGCTGGGATGGCCTCCAGCTGGCCATGAGCCCTGTCTGGTGTCTCCTCCTCTCCCCCATCCCAGCCACCCCCGCCTGCCGGATCCCAGACGTGCAACCTCCTCTGGAAGCACCTCAGGGCTGGGAAGGGACCCCGGGCGTGGAGCCGAGACAGTGGCTTGTGACACTGCCTTGTGACACCAGCTGGTGACACTCCTACATCCCGTGGGGTGTCCTGAGAGCTGCCAGGCTCAGCCTGTCCTCCTCCTCTTCCTCCTCCTCTTCTTCCTCCTCCTCTTCTTCCCTCTCCTCCGTGATTGTGCAGACAAGCCAAGGAAGGATTAGGACTCTGCCAAATCTGCCATCCCCAGTGAAAGCTGGATCCTCACCAGTCTGGAAATTCAGAGCTGCTCAGGTCCAGCAAATCAATTTTGGATCATTGTGAGCAGGAAGGAAACTTTCTGCACAACCTTGCGACTTCCCTGGGCCAGAAAATCCCGCTGGAAATCTCTTCTTGCCCCAACACAGCCAGACCAGAACATCCAGGACCGTGTCCATGTGTCCCTGTCTGTATCCCTTCGCACCTGTGTGTGTCCCTGCAGGTGTCTGCATCCCCAAAACCTTTCCCAGCCTCTCCTCCAAGGCCCTTCTCAAGCTCCCAGCACCAAGACTTGGCTCCTTCCCACTGTGCTTTCTCCCCACGGGATGCTCCAGCCCAGCCCAGCCCCAGCTCTGCTGTCCCTTTGGAGCAGCCACAGTCCCACTGCCAGCTTCCCTCCCCTCCCAGGGCTGGCAGGGCAGGTGTCCCATCCCCCTGGAGGTGATGCTCCCACTGCTGCCTCGTGTCCTGGCAGGAGGCAGAGCCCTGATCCTGCTTGTCCCTGTCTGCCTGGGAAATGGGTTTGATGTGCTGGGATATGATCCATGGTTCCTCCTTCAGACTCCAGGCTGGAGTGGGGCTGGCAGGGAGGGGACAGCGAGCTCCTAAAATCCCCATCTGTAGCCAAACTTGGGAGAAAGCTCCCTCCTTTTTGGGGGGCAGGGAGGGTTGGGAATGGCAGGGGCAGGATCAGGCTCAGCTGGGAGAGGTTGGCACCTCCCTGTGCCCAGAGTGTGCCCAGGGCTGGGCTTTGGCCTTTGGCCATCCCCAGTTCCCCTTTCCTCCTCCTCCTCCATCACTTCCTGCCTCTCAGGGCTGTGTCCTGACCATGGATGGGATGAACCCGAGGGCACTGGCTCTGCAGCACCCCAGTGGGATGCAGGGATGGAGCTGGGGTGCAGCAGAGGGGCAGATGGGATCCCATCTCCTCAATTTTCCCATTCCCACAGCACCCAGCCAAAGCCACCCCCCTTGGGGAGCCGGCTGGGGGGCAGCCAGGATGGGGATTTTGGGGTGGAATCCCCCCCTTTTGGCACTGAGCGCTCCCCACGCGCCGCAGCACCAGGGCCAGGGCAGACACAGATTCCTGACATATTTTTCTCTTTCCTTTGCAGCCAAGAAATTCATTTTTCATGGGAGGTGAAAGTGAGAGCCGGCAGTAGCTGAGCACGGAGGGTGCCAAGGTAGGGGCCAGCTGACAGCACGGGCTCAGATGCTATTTTTGGGAGCCAGGCTCTCTCCTCCCCATCCCAGATGGGCTCCAGGAGTGCCTCTGGCTGCAGGGACACTCAGGGACCTTCTCTGGCCCTGCAGCTGCTCGGTGGCAAGAGGGAGAGAGTTTGAAGGGACCGGAGAAGGGGCCGGTTCACAAGGGGAGGGATTTCCCCAGCTCCAGATGAAGCCGTGCCTGGTCAGACCGATCCGTCTGGGTGGGGTTTCAATCCTCTGGGCAGGGCTCAGAAGCCTCTTTTTGGGGACAGAGTGTGTTCAGAGTCACCTGGAGCCACTGAAAGCCCACAGAGCCAGGGGGGTTCCCTGTGGGATCCCCTCAGGGAATCCCACAATTGTTTGGGTTGGGAGGGATCTTCAAACTCTTCCACCCCTGCCACAAGCAGGGACACCTCCCACTGCCCCAGGGTGCTCCAAGCCTGGCCTTGGGCACTGCCAGGGATCCAGGGGCAGCCACAGCTGCTCTGGCCACCCTGTGCCAGGGCCTGCCCACCCTCCCAGGGGACAATTCCTGCCCAATATCCCACCCAAATCCCCTTTTCCACTTCGAAGCCATTCCCTGAGTCCTGTCCCTCCATCCCTTGTCCCCAATCCCTCTCCAGCTCTCCTGGAGCCCCTCGAGGCCCTGGAATGCTGCCCCCACCCACGTCCCTCCCCCCAGCACAGCGAAGGGCATTTCCCTGGCAGTTGGCACCCTGCGTTGGCACCCTGAGCTTTTTCCAGCCGCCCACTCCCACGCCTGTCCCTGAGCCCTGAGCCGAGCTGCCACACTCCCACAGCTCCATGGAACCACGGAGTATCCTCACCAGGATCATCAGTCCTGCCCAGACCCCCCAACAATCCCACCCTGGGCATCCCTGGCAGTGCTGTCCAAGCTCTCCTGGAGCTCTGGCAGCCTCGGGGCCGTGCCCATTCTAGAGACCCTGGGCAGTGCCCAGCACCCTCTGGGGGAAGAACCTTTCCTGATCTCCAACCTAAACCTCCCTGACACAGCTCCAGCCCTCCCTGTCCCTGTCCCAGAGCCTCATCCCGGGGTCTCTCCCATTCCCCTGGCAGGAGCAGCCTCTGAGCTCACCTGCACCAAACCCCTCCGAGCCCCGCAGGGCCAGCAGGGCTGCCCTGGGCAGTGTCCGGAGGCAGAGCAGGAACAGTCCCTGCCCGCCTAATCAGCCCGGGCGATAGAGCAGCGATAGGCGGGGGCAGCGTTATCGGGCTGATTTCCAGATGGAGCTGAGTCACCGCCAGTAACCGCCCGGCCAAGGTCAGCCAGGGGAGAGGCCGAGCCCAGCGCTGAGCCCGGCTCTGCCAGGCCCCGTCCCCGCTCTGCCTGCCCACAGCAGTGACCCATCCCCTCTGCCGGGGGGATTCCCGGTGGGATGTTGGGTTTTTCCTGCTCCCATTCTGGCTGCTGCTCCCACCAGGCTGCGGGGTTCCCCTGGGGGCGGGGGGTGCTGCCCCTGTCGCTGCCCCTGTCGCTGTGGTGGGCACCCGGCCGTCCCCTCCCCACGGTGTGGCCCCTCCGGGGTGTCCCCCACCGGCGGCTGGCGGGATCTCAGCTTTTCTCTGCCGGCAAGGAGCCTCTCTCCGTGCCGGGGGTGCTGGGGTCCCCCGGGATTTGCGCCCCGCAGGGAGGGATTGGGAAGCTCGGGGGTGCTCAGGGACCCCCAGCTCAGCTCAGCTCAGCTCAGCTCAGCTCAGCTCAGCCCTGCCCCGCGGGCGCAGCGAGCTCCGGAGGCAGCGGGAGCCGCTTGGCCGCGGTGCCGGGGCGGTGGGTGAATCACAGCCCGGCTGGCACGTCGGGCTCCCGGCAGGACGGGACCTGCCCCGCCGAGCGCCAGGCACGGCTCTGCCGAGCCAGCCAGGCTGCTGCCAGCGCTGCTGGCCCTGTCCCCTGTCCCCGAGCCGCAGAGGGGCTGCGGGAGGCCCCGGCTGGGCCCCGGAGGGGAAGGATGCTCCAAGCCCTCGGCGGGGCCACGGATGCGGGTGGGCAGGGCTCTCCCTGCAGCCGGGCAGCCTGGCAATGATCACAACGGGTTTTTTAAGAAGCCGAGTTCCCTTTTTTTCCCGTCCCATCCCTTTCCACCTCCTCTTCCAGGAGCTGAAATGTCAAAATCCAAGAAGCGATGCCAGCGGTAACCCAAGGAGGGGGCTGGTGCTGAGGGCAGGCCGGGGCCCTAAAAGCCCCAGGGAACGGAACCAAATCTCGGTGTTTCCTGGGTTTTTCATCCCACGGGGCGGGGGGGTGAACTGCGCTTGTGCCAGATCCGTAACCCCTCGGGGGATGGATGCAGGAGCTGCCTGGGGAGGGAATATCACTTTAAATCAACGCGCCCAGCCCTCCTTATCAATTGCCCCATCGGAGCCGCATGAGGCCCCGCATTTCCCTGCTCCCGGGGCTGCTGGGCCACCTCAGAGCGCTGCCACCGCCAGCAGGAGGGACCCCCAGGCAGGAGCAGGGGGCCCCTAGACCCCGGCAGGAAGAAACCCCGAATTTACACCTGGCCCTTTTATCTGCGCACCACCTGTGATTTGCCTGGAGTCAATCCGCACCCATTTCCTGCCCAGCCTCTGCCACCAGCAGCAGCACAGCAGGACGCGGATCCCGTCAGCGGTGGGACAGCCCCGCTGTGCCCATCCCCATCCCCATCCCTCTGCCCCCGGCACGGGGAGCAGGATGTTTGTGTCTCCTGGCACTCGGCATCGCCACCCCCCGCCAGCCCTCGCCATGCAAATCCCGCAGCTTTCCAGCCACACCGACCAGCCTTTCCCTCGCAAAGAAAAAAAAAAGCAAAAAAAAACCAACAACAACAAAAAAAGGCTCCTTTGTGCGGCTGAAAAGCCCGACTGTGATAATGTAGCGAGCGCTGGCCTTGGGTATTTTATCTTGGCAAGGAGCCTTTGCAAATTTAAACAGCAGCGAGCGGGCTCTGGAGTTGTGGCTGGCTGAGGCATAAGTGGGGCATTGTTTTCCCAGCAGAGCCCTTTGTGCCAAAGGGCCGCGTGTGAGCTTTGGCCGCGGAGCCGGCACGCTCGGGCCCCGACCCCATCGGCCCCGGATCCCTTTCACTGGGCAGGGTGTGAAAATGGGGAGGAATTCAGGCCTTGGGAGCTCGAACCAGGGAGGGGAGCCCCGGGAGCATCCCTGCGGGAGCGCGGGGGGTGCGGCCGCCCCTCTCCACCCCGAATATTGTTGTTAGTGCAGCCTTGGGGCTGCTGGGTGCTCACCCCGACAGATTCCAGGTGGGAATGGAGAAAGGAGCCGCAGAGCCCCTGGGTGGATGCAGGGTGCTCCTCTTTTCCTTGGAAAATCTCCTTCTCTGCGCAGGTCGCTCCTGGGGTGGACAAAGTGGGGTTGGGATCTGTGGGAATTACACCCAGAAGGAGAGGAATAAACTGAATTTCCTGCTCCTCACCCCCTCCCAGCAGTGCCGTGCCTTGACCCACTGCAGCAGACGGTAAAGAAACATTTCCAGCGAGGGAGGAGAAAAAAAAAAACCCTCACTGTTTCCAGCAGACTTCTCTTTTGAAAAAAAAGGGCTCCTTAAAGCAAAACTTTACCCTTCTTTTTATTAAAACCTTCTCCATATAAAATCCTGGTGGCGCCTTTTAAAAGGCTGCGCTTGACTTGAGCTCCGTGCCCAACGCCCCGAGGTCTGGGTTGTAAAATCGGCTGGGGGAAATTTGGGACTCAGCTTTTCTGCTTTTTGCCTCTTTAACAACGTCTGAAACGTCCGGGGCAGGTCGCGGGGAGCGTGGTGAAGTCCTGTCTGCGAGGGCTTCAGAGCGAGGGGAGGGGGAAAGTGGTGGAGCTTTTAAAAACCTTTCCCTTCATCTTCCCTCCGGCGGCAGCGGGGACCTGGGGACAGGGGAACATGAGAAGGCAGGCACACGGGGACACGGGCACGCGGGGACATGGGGACAGAGAGCCCTTCCCTTCCCAGGGTGCCTCTCCCAGCCCATCCCGACAGCCCTTCCCACTAATCCGTAGGTGGAGCTCTTCTGTCATCTTTTTCTGCTTATGTTGCTAAGAAGTAACCCAGAAATAGCTCTCTCCCGGGAGGGGGGGGGAAAGAAAGTGCTGCCTCAGCAGCTTTTGCCAGAGGTGAACTGCTCTGAGCATCCTTTGAAGAGCCCGAAGCTGCAGGGCTTCACCCCGGGGCGGGAAGGAGGGGGTTGCGATGCCCCCTCCTCTTCCAGCCGCAGTCCAAGAAAAGGGGCCAAAATCTCTCCCGTGCCTCCCCTGGGCCCTTCCCTGACTGACATCCGGCCTTCCCCTCTTCTCTCCCGTTCCCTGCAGGTCTGAAAGGATGCGGCGGAGCCCCGCCGGCCCTCGGCAGCCGCCCGCAGCCCGGCCCCGGGGAGCTGCTGCCCCAGTGCCCGCGCCGGTGCCCCTCGGCGGAGGAGCATGCCCGTGACGGGGGCACGGCAGCTGGCAGCGGCGCTCTGTAGCCTTGTCCCCTCCTCGCTATCATGACTGGAGAGAGCCAGCATGTTTACACCATCGGCGACACCGAGGCCGGCCCCAAAGAGCCCGACAAGGACTTCGGCTGCGAAGGCTGCGGGGACAAGGATGGGAGGGCGCTGGGCGGGGAGGGGACATCCCCCTTCCCCGGCCCCAAGGACAAGGAGCCCCACAGCCAGCGGGAAGCCGTGATCCGGCCGCAGCAAGCGGGGAAGATCGACTTCAAATCCCTGCAGTGCAAGCCCAAGTTCGGCAATGACAGCGCCTGGGGAGAGGTCAAGGGCGGCCCCCTGTCCCCGCCGGGGAAGGGGCGAGCCCGGGAGCGCAGCCGGCGCTCGGGGAAGGGCGAGCGGGGCCACCAGCAGCTCTACCGGCTCAGCATCGCCGGTACCCGGCCCAGCCCCACCATCGGCATCGCCTACCCGCAGCAGAAGGTGACGCCCCCGAAGAGGCCGGAGGTGGCGCCCGCGGCCGGCGGTCATCGCTTCCACGTGCCCGGCCTCCCCCAGCGCGACGCCGAGCTCCGGCCCGAGGAGCGCGGCTTCGGCCGCTGCTTCCCCGACGCCGCCGGCGGCCGGACCTCCGGCAGTTTTACCTCACAGCCCGGCCCCTCCCTCGGCCCCAAGGGGCAGCCCCCCGCCGCCGGCATCCCCCTCAAGAGCCCCGGCCCCCATGGGCAGCTACATTACCTGGAGTTCCAGGCAAACCGGGCCGAGTCCTGGCCTTCCCCGGAGAAGAGCTTTGCCGGTGCTACCTACGGGATCTCGGTGCAGAAGC
>VWYO01023538.1:12629-25186 GCA_013400275.1 Rhadina sibilatrix
GTCTGGTGCTATCGACCAAACCCCAAGCACTTTCCAAGAAAGCCAAGCTGTTTTCCCGTCTAGTTTACACTCGCCTGCCATGCCGCAGCCGGCGGGGAAGAGGCAAGCCTCAGGCAAGGACGGCGCCGCCAGCCCGCGGCTGCTGGCGCAGAGCAGCCCCCTGAGAAGGGCCGTGCCACCCAAGCCCCTGTCCCAAGTGCACTTTCAGAGCAAGGCCTATTGCAGCTCCCCCGCGGGCAGCGGCGGCGCGGGAGCCGTGCCTTTCGAGACGAGCGTTCCCACTACGGCACCCACCCACCCCAGGCTTGTGCAAGCTTGGGAAGGTGCCACGAAGGCGTTTTCTCCCATGGACCAGAATTCAGCACCTTATTCAAACCCTGTTGGAAACCAGTTCTCATTCGAGTGCCAGTCTGGCCCCGAGCAGAGGCAGCACAGGCAGAAAAATGCCAGGCTGCCTTGGCAGCAGATGCACCTCCCTCCTGCGGTGCCCGGTGCCAACAGGCTGGAGCTGTCGAGACACATCAGCAGCCAGAAGCTCCCCTTCCCCCTGGGCACGTCGGACTGGCAGGGCAGCGGGAAAGCCCAGAAAGGGCCCCCCGTGAGCAATTCTCCGGGGTATCACAGCAAGAAGCTCTTATCAGGAGAGAGCCTCCAGAGGGGAGATCCCAGCGTGACGGGAGCTTTCTCCTTTGAGAGTGGGAAGGAACCAGGCTCTCCTGCCTGCGACTCGAGAAGCAAAGCCCTGTTCTACAGCATGGCTCCAGCAGCTCCTCCTCCCTCAAGGAGCTCATCAGGCTCGGGGCTGGTCCTGCCACCATCAGCCTTGGTGGCTGCCTCCCCTTGCGAATCCCCGCTGCCGTCCCCTGTCCCCAACCCCACGTGTGGCAGCACCTGCTCGTCGTTGTCCCCCATGTCCAGCAGCCCACTCAACCCCAGCTTCGAGGACAGCCAGATGTCTGGAGCGCTGACCCCTTCGCCCTTCTTCCAGCACCCCTGCCATGCCAAGGATGCCAGCAAAGCCTTCCACCCCTCCGAGGTTCTGAGTCCCAGCTCGCTTCATTACCACCCCCCGGACTCTGTCAAGTCCTTCAGCTTCCCCTCGGATGCTCTGAAAGACGACGGCCTCCTGAAATGTGCCCCAGCCAGCCCCTTCCACAAACCCGGCGGGGAGGGGGCCAAAGGCTGCTCGGACGGGCTGGATGGGGAGCAGCCCCCGCCGCCCTACTCCTCCCATCACCTGCTGGCCACTTCCCTGAGCAGCGCCAGCCTGGACCAGCTGGACGTGCTGCTGACCTGCCGACAGTGTGACCAGAACTACAGCAACCTGTCCTCCTTCCTGCAGCACCGCCAGTTCTGCGCCGCCCAGGGAGAGCCCAGGGACGCTCCCCGGGCAGCCGAGGGACGGAAAGCGCCGGAGCCTCCCAAACCCCCCAGCCTGGCGCTCTCTCCGGACCCCCAGGGACATCTGCTGGCCTTAAACAAGAGCGACGACTTCTTGCTGGACGGGGAAGGCAAAAGCGAGGGCAAGGAGGATGCTCTGAAGGGCGGCCTCTTCCACGGCCTGGCCGCCAGCTCCCTCCCGCTCAGCGCCTCCGACCTGGACATCGACGACGCCAAGCTGGACAGCCTGATCACCGAGGCCCTCAACGGCCTGGGATACCAGTCGGACAACCCGGAGATCGACAGCAGCTTCATCGACGTGTTCGCTGACGAGGAGCTGCCGGGCGTGAAGGCGGCCGGCGGGGGGGTGGCGCACAAGGCCAAGGAAGGCCCGGCCTCGGAGAGCAAATCCAAGCAGGCAGCAGAGGAGAAGGCAGCAGGAGAGGCCAAGGCTGGCTGGTTTTGTGAAGATGGCCACCCAGGCAGGGAGCAGGTGAAGAGAGGGGCAGGGAAGCAGCACCTCCACAGAGGGAGGGTGGCACGGAGAGCGGCACCGCAGGAGCCGGATCCCGCGGCAGAGGGAGCGGAGGGGGCAGCCAGGCTGAGGGCAGGCAGGAAGAACATCATCCCACCAGGCAGCACCTCCGGCCAAAAGCATGCCAGGAAACTCAGCCAAGACCCTCCGATGAGGAGCGAGGCGGGGCCAGGCGCGGCCACCAAGAGCTCCAAGCCACCGCGGTTCTCCATGAGGGACGCGAAGAAGCGGAAGCCCCGCAGCGGGACGTGGAGCAAGGAGCTCATCCACAAGATCGTGCAGCAGAAGAACAAGCTCCACAAGCTGCAGGTGAAGAGCAGCAAGCAGGCCCAGCTCCCCCAGGCCACCGAGAGGCCGCTGGCAGCCACCAAGGAGGGCGGGCTGCGGGAATACGACTACGTGTCCGACTCGGATGAGGAGGGGGCAGAGTGCAGCAAGCCCCGGGGCAGGAGGAAGCGTGGCACGGGGTTCTTGGGGAGGGGCAAGTACAGCTTCAGCAGGAAACGCCTGGGCAGAAGTGAGAGAGCCAGAGAGAAAGACCCAGCATGGAGCTACAGCCGGAAAAGAGACAGTCAGAAAAGGGAGGCGCAGGAGGACGGGGATGTCCCCAGTCAGGAGGATGCTGAGAAAGAGGATTGTGCTGCCAGAGCCCGAAGGCGGAACAGCCACTTGTCTGCTGGCAGCAACCACAGCGTGCCCAGAGAGACAGGCACGAGCCCACCCTGCGCTGGTGGGGCTGGGGACAAGGGTGGCACCCAGAGGAGGAGGCGCTCGGGCAGCCCAGCCTGTGTGCCAGGGACTCCCCTCAGCCCTCCCCAGAACAGCAGCCCAAAGACGAGCCAGGAGAGCAAAGAGGATGTTCCCAGGGGGAGCAGGAGGGTTGGCTCAGCCAAACCTTTGCTGGCAGGCTCCAGGACACAGCCGAGTACTGAACCAGGTGTTGCTGCCATGGACTGTGCGAAGGAGGAGCCCCAGGAAAGGCAAATGCCTGGCACGGCCACCCCAGGCAGGAGCCCTGCCAGCTTCTCCTCTAAGGAGGCAGTGGAAGAGCCCAGAGGAGCGGCAAAGCTCCCTGGTGAGGCAGGAGAACCCACCCTGCAGTCTCGGGGCTCTCCTGAGCTCACCATGGACCACCAGACGCACCAGTTTGCCCCTTTCCCAAATGAAGGGCTGAAGTACCACACAGAGGAGGTGATGGCTCCGCCCCACAGCAGTAACAAACCGAGTCCCGGCCGTGGGAGTGCCGCCTGCTCGGAAGGAGGAATCAAATACCTGAAGGGACAGGGGCTCTGTGACAGTGGGAAGGGTTATCCCACGCCAGCTCCCACCTACGGGGGGGATGCAGTGGGAATGATGCTCGCTGCCAAGGCGCCCGATCCGTACGTCAGCGGTGACAACGCGTTCTTTGATCCCAAAGGCCTTCCCGGTCACTACGAGGACAACCTCTTCCCAAAGCCCCCAGCCCTGGGCCCCTCCCACATGGATGACATGTACCTGTGCCGGGATGACATCAGCGCCAGCTCCTTCCAGCAGAAGCACTCCAGCATCTCCCCTTTCGCCGCGGAAATCCCGCAGGGCAAAGTGTCCTCCCCTCTCAGCTTTGACTCCTCGTCGATATTCGGAGAGCTCCCGGTCTCCGAGTTTGATCCGTACGAGAGCAAGGACGGATATGTGACGACGTTCCCCGGGAATGCCTCCCGCAAGCAGCTGCCCTTCGAGCAGCCCTACCCACCCTTCCTGCCGGAGAAAGACTGGCCCCTGATGGAGGAGGTGGCTCCCATGCTGCCAGAGGACATGACTCAGTTCCACGGCCTCTCCGTGGAGAAGCCACCAGCCAAGAAGTTCCCCGAGGAAGGAGCTGTCCCCGGCAGCCAGCTCTCCCTGCCGCTGCCAGACAGGATGGCCGATTACAACGTGACCTTCATGGGCAACATTTCAGACGACGAGCTGGAGATCAAGCGCTTGGTCACGGAGCTGGAGAGCCAACTGCAAACCAGCAAGCTGGACCCCGAGGTGCCCGTCAGCCTCCAGAAATCCGAGCCAAGCGTGGCTGTGCACCTGCGAGCGCAGGGGGCCGAGCGGTTCCCAGCGCTGCCGGGAGAGCCAGAGGCAGGCCAGGAGAAAGGGCTGTTCTTGGCAGGTGAGCTGGGCAGGTCGAGCCTCTGTGCTGGGGAGAGGCTGGCAGGGGAGAAGCCCAACGTGGTGACCGCCCGTGAGGACTATGAGAGGCCCAGGGAGCCCTGGCCGTGCCCGCTGGAGCTGGGCTCGCTGGGAACTGGGATGTGCATCCCGGCCCCGCTGGCCACAAACCACTTCTGCTCCAAAGACAACAGTGAGCAGCTCCAGGGAACTGAGGAAAGAGACCTGAGGAAGATGGAAAGTGGGTCTTCTTCCAGAAGTCTGCCTGGCTCAAGCACAACTGACCAAACAGAGGCTCCCATCTACACCGACCCTGTGACAAAAAGCCCTCCTGTTGTCACCGACTCCGTGTTCCCCGAGTCCATGGATGCAGCAGAAGTAACCAAAGACCCCCTGCCACCCCTGCCATGCCAGTGTGATGCCAAGGGCTTCCCTGTGCCAGGGAAGGCAGACACTGATCCTGCGGAGCTGGAGAAGCTTGCTGCCCATCTTCCAAACCCTAAGCCCCAGTTTGGCTTTCAGCAGGGTCCCGCCCCAGCCTTGGATATGGCCTTTTCACCTCATGTCAAGGAAGTCCCAGATACAGAAGAAAAACCCTTAAGCAGGACTGAGCCCCTCAGAACAGTGAAAGATGCTGTGAATCTCAGAGGGGGTGGTGGTGGGCCTGCGCTGGTGGAGGAGACGGAGGAGAGGAGGAGTCCCAACACCTCTCAAAGCCCAGAACCCAGTGACAAAGCCAGCAAGCCCAAAGTGCTGCTGTTGGAGATGCTGAGCATGCCCAAGGAGAGCGACCGCCCTTCCCAGGAGATGATGGTGGCATCCCAGGAGACCTCTGCCAACCCTCTGCAGCAGCTCCAGCTCTTCGTTGCCCGGACGGTGAAGAACAACGAGGAGGAGCTGTTGATGCCGTGCTTCCCCGGGCTGCTGGCTCCCAGCCACCCCTCCTCTGCCACCACCCACGTCCAGACGGAGCACGCGGAGCAGAGCGCTGCTGCCTTGGGAGGGGAAGATCAGACCCAAGGGGAAGGGGATAGCCCCACTGGAAGCAGCACTGGAAATGTCGCTGCTCCAGGGAAAGAGGTGCTTTCTCCCCCGGAGTCGTTGGATGCAGAGGGCTCTTGCCACGCAAAACAATCCACGTCGGCAAAGCCGGGGCTGCAAAATAATGTAACAGAGCTGCAGCACTTAGCAAATGAAGCCCCGGAGCTGAGGGACATTAATATCCCTGCAGATGGTGTTTCCCAGGAGCGTAATGACCTCTCACCACCCAACAGCACCGCCGTGACCTCGCTGCCAGGGCAGGGAAGGAAAGCTGATCAGCCCAGGGAAGAGCAGGAGGGAGATAACAACACGACGACCTTGGCATTTAGGAAACATGAGCAATCCCACCCCAGCGGTGCTCTGCTCGAGGAAGAAACGCTGGGCAGAGAAGAGGGAGAGAGGCTGGGAAGGATTCGGGTGGGGAAGGGGGCACAGCACCCGGGCAGTGCTCCCACGAGTCCTGTCGGCTCCCCTGGTCCCTCTGAGGGGGATCTCCACCAGGATCACAGCTCGGGGACAGAGACAGAAGGCAGCACAGTCAGTGCAGATGTTCCCAGAGAAGGGAACGGCGAGTTGTCCCTCAGTGGCTGTCATTACACGGAATCTCCAGCCAGCCTGCTCTTGCCAGCCAAATATTCCGACCTCAAATGTTTGCAGAGCAGTGGGGCCGAGGGGGCAGAGCTCCCCAGCTTTGGCACTCAGCTCTCAGATGAGGAGAAATGCATCTCCTCCCTGCCTGCACCACCAAGTTCATTGGTCACGAAGAGCTGTCCTCCCGAGGCCAGCAGCCATCCCACCCATCACACCCTGAGCCCAGCAGAGCAAGGCACGTGGGAAAGGGCACCCACCTTCCCTCCCTCGCTGCACCACTGCGGGGCTGTGCCCACGGAAGCAGCTGAGGAACGTCCTCATCGCCTCCCCGGTGGGGTGGAATTCCAGGAATCGCCTGGAAGAGAGGGGACAGTGGGACCCTGCGCTCTGCTGCACGGTGATGGTCTGGTGGGCTCTGCCTTGCAGATGGGTGGTCCCCAGGAACCTCCTGGGAAGGACTGTTCACTTCCCTGCTCGCCGCCTTTCCACCTAAAGGGTGCTGGGAAAGAGGTCCCCGAAAACACCGGTGCTGTGCTGCCACATGTGAAAGCAAACCAAGGATGTGCTGTCACAGACACAGTCATTAACTCCAGCCCTCCAGAGACCCAGGATTATCCAACCCAGCCCACAGCAGATCTTCTGCCCATGGAAGAAAGGGAGGTCAACCTGAACCCAGAGAACGAGCTTGAAAACTGCTCCCATGTCAGGAATAAGCATCAAAGTGAACCAGAGGCTCTGTCCAATGGTTTTGCTGTTCAGGATGTGTCAGCTGCCATCAGCAGAGGTCTTGCAAGGGTTGGAGATCTTGGTCCTGCTGAATTAAATGGCCACGAGTTTTCAGGGGCAGCAGAGGTGAGACTTGGTCTTTCCAAAACCACAGAGAGTGAAGGAAAGAGTTTAAAATGGGAGAAATCCAAAAGCCGTGGGGCTGCAGAAGCTGGGGGTTGTGTGTTAGACTGTGCGGGCCAAGGAGAGGACTACACACCCAGCAGTACTCCAGACTCATCCCAAAATGAGCTCCACAAAGGAAAAAAGCCCAATGGACTCCCGGTGACCTGTGACATTTGTTCAGCCACTTTCCGGTCCAAGCCTGGCCTGACCAGGCACAAAGCTGTCAAGCACCAGGTGAAGAATGGTGGTTTGCCACAGCCCAGCAAGGCTCCCAGGTCCCCTCTGATTCCTGCACACAAGACATCAAAAGCAGCCCAGAAGGTGCCCAGGAGGAGCTCGAAGGCGTCAGTCAAAGACAAAACCTGCAGCTCAGGGGTGCCAACCTCCACCCTTGAGCACGTTCCCAAGAAAACGCTCCCAGACCTGGAGAAAGAGCCCAGCACGCAGATGCAGGAGGTGGTCAGCAGAGTGCTCAGCGACCTCAGCGTGATCTCCTTGGAGATGTCCCGGGAGCTGCACCGCACACGCATCCTGCAGAGGGAGGGGAAGGCAAAAGGAGCACGCCCGGAGATGGGGGGAGCGGGAGAGGCAGCGCCTGGGAAGCTGGATTCGGGATGGCAGCTCAGGAAAGGAGAAAAGGGCAGAAGGAGCCGAAGCAAAGATCTTGGCGAGGAGAACAGCCATTCTGAGAAGCAGCTCAACAGGAAAGTGAGGCGAAGGAAAGCGAAGGTGTTCCCCAGCAGGAATGAGCCCGGTGGTCCCTGTGAGCTGGAGAAGAACACAGCTCCTGCTCCCCTGGGGTCCAGCCTGCCCGGGGTCACAGGGGGCCTGCAGGAGCCAGGTGGTTGCATGTCCACAGAGGAGCAAACCAGGACCAGCACAGCCCAGCACTCCCAAAACACCAAAGAATCCTCTTGTACAGCCGAGCTTGCGGGAGACCTGGGCAGCAGGATGGGGTCTCTAGAGGAGATGGTCAGCAAGGAGACAGCCACAGGCACAGTCACCTGTCCTGGGGAGGTGGAAGATCCAGGGGCAGCGGAAGACACGCAGGCTTGCAAGAAATGGATTAGTGGGTTTGTGAAGCAAGTGGCAAAGGGATGGGGCAAGGCGGGCACAGAACAGCACCGTGGTGCTGATGGCACAGAGGATGTGAATGCTGGCACGGGGGACAGTCCTGCAGCAGGCAGTGACACAAGGAACTGGAGTCGTGCCTTGCAGGGTCCCGCAGCTCCTGCCGAAGGGGCCTTGCTGCTGGAGAACCATGATTTGGGAAGCACCCAAAGCGTTTCTGGGCATGGTGCCCTGCAGCCCACGCCGGGGACCAGCCCTCCTCCCGCAGAGCCAAAGCGGTGGGTGAAGGCAGATGTGCCACCAGGCAGGGAGCACTGCGGGGACAGCACGGCCACCGCAGACCTCCAGAGCTTTTTCGACGATGACTCCACCTTCTCCCAGCTGTTCCCCAGGGATGACCAGTTTGTCCGCAGGAAGTGCACGCGGGTGTACGGGAAGCGCAGCAAGAAACCCAGAGCTGTCCCCGCGGCCAGCCCGCAGCCGGCGGGGGCCATCGACCTCTTCACCATCCGCCTGGCTTCTGACCTCAGCGACACCAGCTCCTTCTGTGTCACCAGGGAGGACCCTTGCGAGTACGAGACCATCTCCGTTGACGATGCCCTGATGCTGAACATGTGTCATGGCAGCAAGGCAAAGAGCGGAGATGCCGCTCCAAACGGATCTGAAAGCATCGAGCTGAGGTTGGACCAGGAGGCAGCCGACCAAGGGAAGGAGATTGACCTGGAGGACAACATGCTGACCTTCTTGTGCCAAAACAGCCACACAGACAGCGTCCCCAGCTTGAACATCTGGGGCAGTCTGGAGAAGGAGGGAGATAGCCTCTCTGCCGAGGACATGTTTGAGCCTCTGATGGACCTTGAGGATGAGCACTCGCTGCAAGAAGTGAACTCTGAGCCCCCCGACCTGGCAGAGGAGTCCTACAATGCCAAGGATAATGGGGACTCGGACTCCCCCGAATTTCACACCATCGACATTGAGATGCTTAATGCAAAGCTGAAAGTGAGGGACATGTGCTTCTTCGGCCCTTGTGAGGACCTTCCTGGCCACGGCGAGGACAGCGCTGTGAGTTTGAAGCCAAAGTCGGGCAAGCACAGGAGCAAGCTGGAAGACGGGAAACTGGGGAAGAACCGCGGGGAGATAACCATCAAAACCAAAGACAAGCAGTACAAATGCAAAGTCTGCTTCCAGTGGTTCCTGACGCTGGGGGAGCTGGACTTCCACAAGCTCTCCCACAACCCTTCCCCTCCTCCTACCTGCTACATGTGCGTCCAGCGCAAGTTCAGCTCCCGGGAGCAGCTGCGGGACCACCTGAAGGAGAAGCACGCCAGGAACAAAGCCGGGCTGTGGGCGTGCGGGATGTGCCTGAAGGAGATCTCCGACGTCTGGATGTACAACGAGCACCTGCGGGAGCACGCCACCCAGTTCGCGCGCAAGGGGCAGGCGCAGAAGTCGGTGATGGGGCTGCCGGGCTGCTTCGGCGAGGACAACGCCGCCGTCACCCACTTCCTCAACACCATCATGTATCGGAAACCCAGCAGGTCCTCCCGGCACGGCGACCCCGGCGGCCAGCACGGGGTCAGCAGAGAGAGCAAGAGCCCCAGGGAGTTGCCCCTTGAGCAGGAGAAGGCGATGAAAGACCCCTTGGAAAGCAATGGCAAAGTGAAGCCACCTGCACCCAGCTCCTCCAAAGCATCCTCCAGCCCGTCTCCGGAGCATGCGGCGAAAAGCGAAGGCGCCCCAAAATCTGTCCCCATGCACCCAGACTGCAAGGATCCTTCCCGGGATTGCCATCACTGCGGCAAACAGTTCCCCAAACCCTTCAAGCTCCAGCGGCACTTGGTGGTGCACAGCTTGCAGAAGATTTACTTGTGCCACAAGTGCCCCATGTTCTACCAGGAGACCAAAGAGCTCCGGAGCCACCTGAGCCAGGAGCACGGCGTGGTGGAGGAGCAGGAGATCAAGCACACCACCCTGTACGCCTGCGAGCTCTGCGCCGACGTCATGCACGTCATCAAGAAGTCCTTCATCTGCAGCATGTGCAACTACACCTTCTCCAAGAAGGAGCAGTACGACCGGCACATGGAGAAGCACCTGGCGGGCGGCAACAAGACTTTCAAATTCCGAGGGGTCATGAGGCCTGGCGCTGCCTGCAGGGAGAAGGGGAAGGAGGACAGGTCTCTCCGGGAGGGAATGCCACCGAGCAAGAAGCGGAAGGTGGCTCACCACGGCAGCTCAAACCCACACAGGTCACCAGTCCACCTGGACCCCACAAGTGACCTTCAGCTGGTAGAAGCTGGAAGCCCCAGCCTGCAGGTTCCCACTGACCCCTTCCCAACAGCACCTGATGACCTGGGAGCACCCCAACCCTCCGTGAAAGCAGAAGTCCTGGTGGGTGACTTCTCGGAGCTCCTTGCAGAGATGGAGAAGTCCCCATTTGACCCCTTGCCACCACCACCCTGCCTGTCCCCATCTCTGCCACCAGCTGCTGCGGGCAGCCCTGAGCTCGGCCACATCGCTGGCCTGTCCATCGAGGAGCTGGAGAAAGGAGCCTTTGATGGGAAACCACTTCCTTTCTTGGACTCGCCTGAGTTTCCCATGGACCTTGCTGGCTTGGCTTGTCACCAGGCCACCAACCAAAAACTGTCCCCTCCCCTCCTGACCCAGAAACACGGCTGTGCCGATGCCCATAAAAAAACAGGCACAGGCAACAAGGATGAATACAGGGCCTGTATCCCGGAAAGTCCCGGTGCAGACACCAACGCCGTGGATGGGATCCCTTTTCTCCAGCTTGCCGAGAAGGTCTCAGAGCTTCCTTCCCCTCAGGCAGAGTCTCCACCAGCCACAGAGACCCACAAATGGGGCAACCCCAGTGCCAGTGATGCCTGTGGCTGGGAAGGTGCAGCGAAGCCTGCATCTCCAGGAGGTGCTCAGCAGCCTCTGCCCCCAAAGGACAAGGCAGCATCACCCACGCTCCACAGAGCTTCCAAAGACTCAGTGCCACCAAAGAAGACCGTGGGTGGTGAGACTGCTCTGAGTGCGGGCAGCCCTGGCAGCAGCACCGAGGAGGGTCAGCAGCCCATCTCAGGGAAGGAGAAATCCACGCCTGAGGCTACGGACAGCAGCACCAACGCCAAGGACCAAGGCGGCAACCCAGGCAAATCCAGCAGCCACCAGCCCAGAGGTGAGGTGGCCGGCAACACCACGAGGCACGGCCACGCGGAGCCCGGCAGAGCCAGCGGCAAGCTGCACCCCAAGAGGAGGAAAGAGCACAAGTCCTTGAGCCACCGGGGCAGCTCCGGCTCCCGGGAGAACATGGAAGGGGACGGGAAGAAGAAGAAAGCCCGGCCGCCGTGCCCGGCGAGGAGCGAGAGCGCCGCCGAGCTCAAACGTGGCAGCTGGAGCAACGCCGAGGCTCCCGCCCTGTCCCCCGGCAGGAGGGACACGCACTGCAGCAAGCTGGGAGCCAAGCCCAGAACGGGCCCCCAGCTGAAGAAGATGGCCCTGGACCCTTACAACCAGAAGAAAGGGGAGCTCCGCCACGCCAACGGGGACGTGAGGCGCAGGAAGGCCATTCTGGGCAAGAGCCTCCACCAAGTGTTGGCCAAGGGGCCGGCGCCGTCCCCGCGTGGCTCCTGGCACGGCCCTCGCGGCGCCAAGGCGGCCGGCCCGGCCAGCTACCGCAGCGCCGAGTCCCAGAACAACCTGCTCAGCCAACTCTTTGGGCAAAAATTAACCAGCTTTAAAATTCCTCTAAGAAGAGATACTTCAGAGTAATTTATGGAAGTGACTTATGGTGATCCTCAGCTGCTTTCATGGGGTTTGCAAGGGAAAAATTATCAAAGCATTAAATTCGTTTGTGTAGCATGATTTCTCTGTCTAGCTTAAATGAACTTGCACTGCAGCCTCTGTGAAATAGTTTGCTTTGTGTCTACTAATCTACTTTAATTCACCTGATTTATCATGCAAATGCTAGAACTTTGATGTTGCTGATGATTTTCATGAACTGAAATTGTAATCGCTTTGGGCAGACTGAATCGTCGAGAGCAATTGCTTTATTGCAGAAGTGCTGAGGTTATAAGGATACTTGCAAATCTCAGAACCTTTTGAGTCTGTGTCTGTGTTATCTTTGTACAAAGTACTTGAAGAGATGAACTTCATTCCGTAGACGTCTTATTCATAAGGTGCAGTACACTGTAGAAAGCAAATTTTATTTTTTTTTTTTCGAAGATTTTGCACAAATAATCCCGTACAATTCATTTAATTGGGAGCTGGCCTAAGCGATGATACAATTAAAAAATTAAATTAAGACCCAAGTGTCCTATATTTTGACAGCCATCCCTAAGGATTTTGTTTCTACATCGTCAAGAGAAGAACGACCTATCTCTGGGGCTCTGGGGCTGTCGGAGCCCTCCAGAGGATGCTGCCACTCTTTGACCACTGTAGACGATGGGACTGGAGGAGAAGGCGTCCCCGCGAGCAAACTGCACCTTGACACTTGTGACAAACTCTGATTTTTTTAGGGTTTTTTTTTTTTTGGGTTGGGGTTTTTTTGTGTGTGCGTGAGTGCGTGCGCGTGTGTGGGGTTTTTTTCCTCTTTTGTTTGTGGGGCTGTTTTTTGGGGGTTTTTTTGGGTTTTTTTTGTGTGTGCAACGAGAAAACTGTGCCAATTTACCGCAGCGAAAACCGGTACTGTCCGAGTGCCCTCAACTTCTAAACCCTCTTACTGTACTGAGGTAGTGGCTCTATAGGTATCCGCTTGTACTATGCAGTTACTGGTGCTATTCTTCATTTGTAATGTGAATACAGACTTCCTTGATTGAAAAAAAAAAAAAAAAAAAGGAGAATTGGGAGGAAAAAGCTGTTACCTGTCAAAAAAAAAAAAAAAAAAAAAACATAAACAGAAAAGAAG
>VWYO01023540.1:511-21360 GCA_013400275.1 Rhadina sibilatrix
AGAAAGAAAGAAAGAAAGAAAGAAAGAAAGAAAGAAAGAAAGAAAGAAAGAAAGAGAAAGAACCCCATCATTAGACACAGGGAAGAAAGCACGAGTCCCTGCAAAAGGCTTCCAGAAAATGGAAAAGCGACAGGCCCACTTCGTCACACACAGAGATCTACACTGGGCATGCATGTGGGGAATGTGGGAAGAAACTTCAGCCCCAGCTCTGGTCTGATTGAGCACAGGTGATTCACACTGCCCCCCCTGCCCCTCACCATATGGGGAAGGGGTCATACCTGCACCTCCACAGACATCGGTCTCTGTTAGGCTCCAGCCAAGAACACCTGACCCCTCACTGAACAGCCAGCCAATCAAAACACAGAAAAGGACCAAAAAGTAAATCTTTTATTCTCAGAGAACCAGGTGATCATACATACAGAGGTGGTTGCAGGTCTGTTACCTTCCTTTCCCTGCTTGGCCTGTCACACAGGGGATCATCAAGCTGCACTCCATGTGAGTGCCAAAGTTGTGCGTACCTTTGGTATCGTGCATCTCACAAAAGAAGGGCTGATTGCCAGCATTGTGATCCCTCAAGGAGCAGTCAGAATAATACACAAATTAAACAGCTGGTGTGTGGGCATCGATGTGGTTTGCCCGAATATCAAAAATTATCAGCAAGCAGTGGCTTGCTATTGCCTCATAGTAATGTTCGGCTTATGCTAGCAAAGGCTTTTTTAGTATTTCTGCTTCCTCCTGTTACTTTTACTTGGCCTGTTAATCAGCCAAAACCAAATGTATGGATAACTTTAGCCAATTTAACATGACAAGATACTTTGTGCTTGGCTACAGCCTCTCCTGAAAAGCCATTTCTACTTGTCTTATTGGTTTACCTTTAGCTACATTGTAAACTTCACATTATTCATTTCTTATAACAAAATAAATGTACCTTTTAATTTAAACAAATATATTTTAACAAAGTTAAAACTAATTTCACTGAAACTTAATGTTATTTAAATACAATAGAAGTACACCTAAGAGAACTTAAAGTTAACATTACTGAATTGATCTTTGTAGCACATAGTAGAACTTAAAATAACAAAACTTAATTAAAATAACATTTAAATTTAACTTTGCTTAATATTACTAATACTTCAGAAATTAATCTTAGCAGAAATTAACAGTACTTAACCTTAACAGAATCTTAGCATCTTAGCCGAACTTACATGTAACAGAAATTCATATTAACAGAAAGTAAACTTAGCACCTCTTTAACTCAACAGAACTGAATTTTACCATCACTTAAACTGCACTAAATTGAAACAGAACTGAAAATTAATATCACTTAAATTTAACAAAACTAGAGTTAGAATTGGGAATGTTTCTTTCAAAAGCTCTAGATAAAACAGAATTTAACTTAATTTGATTCTATTGTTATGAAAAAGTTACTGGAAATCTGTTATACAACAGTTAAACATTAAGGTGAATAACATGCAGGTAAACGACTTTTGTGATTGAGACAGCAGCAACATGTGTGTAGGGGGGCTTGAGACAGGCTGCCATCACCTGATGAGCTGGGGGGCCCTCAAGCCCAGGGGACCAACACTGGGGCCAGCTGTGGGCTGGGGGAGCTCTGTTCTTAGGACCTGTGTCTTGGAAGCATGCCCAGCCAGGTTTGTTATCAGTATTTTTCCTAGTTCTTCAGCTGCAGTTGCTCACAGGAGCTTTTAATCTCAAGGTCTCTTTCATTTAGGAAAGAAATACAGGATTTTTAACCCATAATAAAAAAATTGCTTCAATGTGAAGAAATGACTGTAATTGTAAGTAACACTGACACTACTGGAACACTTCCCAGTACTCACAGTTCTGTGATTTTTCATCCAGTGCACATCACTGGCCTAACTTTACTAATTTGCTTTCTGTTGGATTCTGGTTTGCTAAGAAGGTGCCTTGTTTTTGCAGCAGGGTTCGAGCTCCGCTCTCCACCCGTAGGTCTCAAGGGTCTGCTCTGCCAGGCTGCAGTCCTCCTCCTCACTGCAACCTTATCTCTTGTTGTTCCTAGACAGCAGGGAGATGTTATAAGTTATTTTGCAGAGTCCTCCCCTGCTGCTGAGGGGGCTGAGCTAGATGACTCTTTCCCAGCACTCTCCTGAGCTTTTTAAGAGTTTCTAGAATAGCTCACCAGAGAGGTAAAAAGCTAGCGGTGGTCTTACCACCTCTCCTGGCTCCGTCCCAAAGTCTCACTCCTACTTCATTCCACAGCTCCACTGTAGAAGCTGTGTTGGTGTTTAGCCCTTTAACATGCCACTGTGCCCAGCTCAGAATCAGCTTAAGAGAATGGGAAGCAAGCATTTTCCTCTCCTTCTCTAGAAGTTTAGACACAAATTCAAAAACATGTTTCTCTTCCGAGGACATATTATTCCCCATGTTCCCCCCTAGCTCTGAAGGCGATGATTTCCTGGCTGGCTGCCTGCTTCCTTTCAGCAGCACTTCAAGTCCCAAGGGGTGTCCCCACAGATGCCAGTGCANATGTCTTCACTTCTATTCTTCCTCCTCAGTTTTCACTATACCAGGGCCAAAAGGTCTCTGGTGCTACTTCAGCTTCTGTAGCTGTCTGATCTCTGACATATGAGAGATAGTGGAACAAAATACATCATGGGGAAATTCCCATTCTCATAGGCTTGGAGGGGAAATCTCTATCTGTGAAATCTCTGAAATCTCTGTCTCCAGCCCTACATGGAGCTGTCCACATAGCAATTTGCTCCTGTATTCAGGATTGCTCTGCTCTGCCCCAGCTCTCTTGTAGTCCACAGTTTTGGGTCTATCCTTTGCTCTGCCACTGCTGTGACACCTGGCTGTTCTGCTCTCATCCTGCCCCGTGCCTAGAGGAACTATGAGCACTTTTAGGGCATGGGAGGGGATGGGCCAATGTTTCTGGGACCAATGAGAGGGTGCTGGTCCCCGCAGCCATGCCTCACTAGTCCCATCNGGCTGGCTGCCTGCTTCCTTTCAGCAGCACTTCAAGTCCCAAGGGGTGTCCCCACAGATGCCAGTGCAGGTGAATCTTTTCTTCCTCACACGCAAGGCACTATTTGCAGGGATTGACTGACATGTACTCTGCTATGCCAGCAAAGAAAAGCCAGTTTATTACACTAGGTTACTAGTATTTATAGGTCATTATGTTTGCACAAAATTTTCCACTCTGACCCCTTTGTCCCAGTCCCCTTTAGAAACACAATCTTCTGATTATTCTTCTTACTCTAGTATATGCCCTTTGTTATGTCTTTTGCCAGTAAAGACTTGGCTGCAAATTCCTTCCTTCCTTCCTGCCTTCCTTCCTTCCTTCCTTCCTTCCTTCCTTCCTTCCTTCCTTCCTTCCTTCCTTCCTTCCTTCCTTCCTTCCTTCCTTCCTTCCTTCCTTCCTTCCTTCCTTCCTTCCTTCCTTCCTTCCTTCCTTCCTTCCTTCCTTCCTTCCTTCCTTCCTTCCTTCCTTCCTTCCTTCCTTCCTTCCTTCCTTCCTTCCTTCCTTCCTTCCTTCCTTCCTTCCTTCCTTCCTTCCTTCCTTCCTTCCTTCCTTCCTTCCTTCCTTCCTTCCTTCCTTCCTTCCTTCCTTCCTTCCTTCCTTCCTTCCTTCCTTCCTTCCTTCCTTCCTTCCTTCCTTCCTTCCTTCCTTCCTTCCTTCCTTCCTTCCTTCCTTCCTTCCTTCCTTCCTTCCTTCCTTCCTTCCTTCCTTCCTTCCTTCCTTCCTTCCTTCCTTCCTTCCTTCCTTCCTTCCTTCCTTCTGACTAGACACGATGTCTTCACTTCTATTCTTCCTCCTCAGTTTTCACTATACCAGGGCCAAAAGGTCTCTGGTGCTACTTCAGCTTCTGTAGCTGTCTGATCTCTGACATATGAGAGATAGTGGAACAAAATACATCATGGGGAAATTCCCATTCTCATAGGCTTGGAGGGGAAATCTCTATCTGTGAAATCTCTGAAATCTCTGTCTCCAGCCCTACATGGAGCTGTCCACATAGCAATTTGCTCCTGTATTCAGGATTGCTCTGCTCTGCCCCAGCTCTCTTGTAGTCCACAGTTTTGGGTCTATCCTTTGCTCTGCCACTGCTGTGACACCTGGCTGTTCTGCTCTCATCCTGCCCCGTGCCTAGAGGAACTATGAGCACTTTTAGGGCATGGGAGGGGATGGGCCAATGTTTCTGGGACCAATGAGAGGGTGCTGGTCCCCGCAGCCATGCCTCACTAGTCCCATCTGCTACAGCACAGAGCAAAACTCTGCTTCTGCAGATGCTGGCTGCACTTCTCCTTTGCACCTCCAAGAGACAGCGCAATCACCGGGAACAGGGACGTCTCAGAAAGGGATCCTAAGGGCAGAGCAGGAGCCAGCAAGGCTCAGGTCTTGCCCACTGTTCACCCACATGGCCCAGCTGTACGCTGACCTGAAGTTTGCCAAAGCGATGGGGGGCCGGAGCATGGCCAGCCAGGCGCTGGAGGCAGGTGAGAGTGCACTGGTCCCGCCATGCTGTCCCTGCCATGCCCAAGCCCACAGCCTCAGCTGCTGTCCTCTACCTTCCCCTAACAGCCTTCAGCATGAATGAGGCAGAGAGCCCATATGAGAACACGCAGCCGGCACCAGCAGGGCAGGATGGGGATGGAGCAGAGCCCAGCCCAGGTGAGTATCCAGCTGGACTCCAGAAGATCCAGGGTGGTTCTGGTGTGGGTTGTGGGTGGTGTTTTGGGGTCTTCCCACTCCCATCACCCACACCATGCCACCTGTGCTGTCATACCAGCACTTTCCTGCCTGTACCCAGGAAGGAGGTCTGGCGGCTCTCAGGAGTTTCCCAGCTCTTCAGGTGATATCCGTTGTCTGTTGTGTTGTGCAGGGCGCTGGTCCCATCAGTGGTGCATCCCTGTGGGTCTGCTGGCAACTTGCCTGCTGCTGGTGGCCACTGTGGCCCTGGGGGCTTGCTGTGAGTTGGGTGACTGTGAACATGTGGGGCAGGGAGTGGTTGGGTCAGGGAGGCATCTGGCTGGGTGGGCACTGTGGGTGAATAGAGGCATGCTCATGCACACTCACTGCTGAGTCCCTCTGCCCTGCCTGCCACAAGCTGGCCTATATCCCTCGCACATTCCTCACATCTCCTTTGCCTCCCATCATCCATCTTCCTCACCTTACTCTCCATCTCTGCTCCTTTTCTTTCCCATCCTGGCATTGCCCAGCCTCATATTGCTGCACCCTCCCTGCCCTTAACCTTCTGTGTCTGCTTCTATGCCCCATCCTGCCTTGCCCCGCTCTCCCCTGCCAGTTCCTGCCCAACCGTTAACCTTACACTTCCCTGCTGTGTCCTTCCCTCCCATCCTTTCCCATTTGTCATGGATAATTCCCTGCCTTGCCCTGCCCATCCCACCTGCCTTAGGCAGGGTCAGTCCCACATCCAAACTGTCCCATGCCCATGCCTCATCCACTCTGTCCCCAGACTGGCAGGTTTCCCGCAGCCTGCAGGACACCTCCCGTGAGCACACGGCCGAGCAGGGCCGCCTGTCACAGGAGCTGAGGGCACGGGAGCAGAGCCTGGAGCAGACACAACTGGAGCTGGCACAGGCCAGAGAAAAGCTGCAGCGAGCATGGCACGAGGGCAACATCACCCAGATGGAGCTGGACAGACTGAATATGGAGCTGCGTCGTGTCACAGGGGTCCTGGGCAAGACAGAGAGGGAGGTGCAGGAGGTGCAGGGAAGGCTCAACAACAGCGAGAACACCGTGGCCCTCCTGCGCTCCTGCACAGCTATAGGTAGGATGATGGAGCAGGGAGGGGGTGCTCCAGGTGACTGGCACCCCCCAACAGGTGCCAAGGGGCAAGTACTGGCTTTGTTGACCACATGGTGGGGACAGGGTGGTCCAAGGGCTGAAGCTATACCTGGAGCAGACAATGAGCCTGTAATGTCTTCTAGGAAGGTGTGGGGCCGTTCCTTGTTACCCTCCAGGGATCTGTGGCCGAGCAAGACCCTGAGCTGTGTCTCTACCCACAGATTGCTGCCCTTCGGGATGGCTGCTGTACAGAGGCAAGTGCCTCTTCATCTCCTCAGAGAAGAAGACATGGGAAGACAGCAGAGATGAGTGCGAGAAGACATATTCTCAGCTCCTGGTCACCAAATCTTGGAGTCGTTGGACTGTGCCGGTACGGTGCTGGGGGAGCTGAGGGCAGGAGATGGTGTATCCAGCCATGGATGGTGTATTCATCCAGCTAACCCCCAGATGGGCTAGCACGGTTCTGGGGGCACCCTGTCCTGCCAAAATATTGGAGAGTGCAAGGCTGTTCTCTGGAGCACATGGCTGGTGGTTGACATGGGATAGAAAGCACCCCTGGATGTTTCCCAAGCCGGAGCAGGGCACCAGAGCTGCTCAGCTGTCCTGCCTCAAGAAGCTACAGCCCAGGGGCTTCTTGGGGAGATGATCATCCTGCTGTGAGGTACACAGTACTGCAGAACATAGGTACTATGGAATAAAACATGGAAAAGCACTTTCTCTTGTTCTCCAGACCTTCCTGAAGAATGCAGATGTCCCATACTGGATTGGATTGCAGAAGGGCCGTTTCCCCTGGTACGACTATGGCTGGCTGGAGGAAGAGGACCCAGAGAGTGAGGAGGCCCCAGAGGCCTGGTTCTGGGTGGATGGCTCCCTTTACGAAAGGTATGTGGCAGCACTGCCTCTTGCCAAAACTCCCCTTCTCTGGCATGGCCCTAGGAAGCATTTTAAATCCCACCAGTACCCAGTTCCAAGCATAGGCCCTGGGAAACAAAGAGCATCAGAACAGCAGGGACTGTGGGGAGGTGGGTGCAGTGGTGTGGTCACACATTTAGAGGACATGCAAATGGAACTCAAGACTCAGGGGGGTGGGTAAAACACAGGGTATGTGAAGCAGGAGGCAGCAAGAGTGGACATAAGAAACTCCAAATTTTATTTGAGGCCTAGGCAAGGTGTTTGAGCACCATCTCTATCCCCCACATGCCTTCTGGATTCCTCTCCAAAGGGAGATCAAGCCTTCCTGTCTCTGGAGAGTTCTGGGCTCCTCCCTGCAACACGCACCACCTCCTCAGCTCACTGCCGCTTCCTCTTGCAGTGTCTGAGAGCACTGGGGAGGAAAATCCTGTCTGGCCCTTCATCCTCAGCCCCAGGAGCTGCACCCAAAGCAGACTCAGGGCTCAGGCCAGCTCCTCTGGTCATCCACGTGCCTCCAGGGAGGACCTGGCTCTCCCCACTGCAGGCATGGAACAACCCCCAGCAGCAAGGCTGAGAGGGGAGAGGCTAAAGAGGTGTCGCAAGCACTGCAAACCTTTTTACAGTGTTTCTCAGCCTGCCCAAGGAAGTGCAGGGATGCATCAGCTGAGCCTTCAGCCTGTGAAATCAGTAGGAGAGGAATGGGGGATCCTCCTTCGACTGCAGCATCCAGCCCCTCCTCTGCCAGTGTACAAAAGGCAGCTGTCAGCAGCTGCAGCTGCCTCAGAAGGATTTGTAGAAAGAACATGTCACTGCCTGATGTGCTGTTTCCCCATTCAGGCCGTGGCAATCAAAATCAAATGGAACCTGTGCCATAATAAGCCATGGGAGCATCAAACCCACCCAGTGCACTGGTCCCAATGACCTGCACCTCTGGATCTGTGAGAAGGCAGCAGGGCCAAGCCTCCCTTTCAAGTGATGATGGGTGCTGGCCCCAGCGCTGCTGTGGTGAGTCCTGCTAAGTCAGGGATACATGGGCCCTCTGGGGTGTGCCTGGAGGAAAGCAGGGGATCTGCAGCTCTGCCTGGGGCTTGTTGACAGGCAGAGCTGCTCCCTTTCCAAGGGAGCGGAATGCAGTCACCTCCCTGTGCTGGATGGAGCCTGTCTCCTTCCCTTCACTGGCATAGGCCTTCTGGGTCTGAGGTAGCTCAACAGCTGAAGCTGTAGCTCAGCAAAGGGGCAAGATGGGGGAAAACCCCTGGTGTGGTGCTTTCCCAGCCCTGTCTCATGTGGTGGAGGCTGGGCAGCGTCTCACCGTCATCTTCACATTCACCCTCACCCACCTCTTCTTTCCCTTGCAGCACCTGCACCCTGCATTGCCTCTGCTCCAGCCTTGCTGTATTCCTGCCCAGGATGTCTCATCCATTCCAGCCAACCACTTCCCTCTCACAGCCTGCTGCCCCTGGGCCACCCAGATCGTTCCCATTGATGCCCAGTGGCTCTTTGCCTCCAGCTGATGTACTTGGCTGAGTGGTAGAGGCTCCATAGCTGACCCCACACCTGCATGGGACACGTTGCGTCTTCCTGAGCACAATGCCTGGTGGGCAATGGGGAGCTCGGAACCGGCTGCAGATGGATCAAGCGCTGATACTGAGCGCTGGAGCCGCGCCGCATTCCCAGTACGCAGAGAGCCAGGAGCAGGAGCTGCGGACAGCACAGCCCCACCCCCTCACAGTCCCCTCCCCACAGCAGGAATTTTCTGCCTGACCCCATGACAGAAGCAGCTTGGCTATGGCTTTCAGACAACCGAGCACTCAGCGGCCTTGACAAAGCCTCAGCAGCCAAGGAGGGAAGCTGAGCCTGAACTGGCCGGTTCCTGTGCTGACGTTTGGGGATTTTTTTTGTGCTAATTAGAAAATAGAGCAACGACCTTTAGGGTCCCATGGCGTGATTGTGCCTTTCAAAAGCAAAAGTTAACTCAGGCACTTGCAGCAGGCTGACGCTTTGCGAGACAACTCATCAGAACTTTAAATAGCTGCTACACGTGTGCCCATGTGAAGTAAGCAAAGTAGCTCTGATTTAACACTGTGGCCAGGTGAGAGCAGAGGAAGTTATGTTCAACCAGGCGAAAATGCTCTTGGTTTACAGTGAGGTTGTGTGTGCCACATATAGTTGATGAACGGCTATGTGAGTGAGCGTGCATGAAAAGCAAAAGGATGTTAAAGGCAGGCTTTTGAAGGGGGCATGTGTCACTTGCCTCTCTTGTCTGCTGGCTAAACCCACTTTACAGCAATAAAGAGATCCAGTTTGTCTGCTCTTTGTTTTCTTGTATACCACAGCAAACAGGGACTCAGGGGCAGAACCCAAAGAAGCTAAATAACAAAAGGGAACTTGAAACCATCGCAATCGAGATGGGCACTTCAGGGGAGTTGAGATCTTGGGCTGAGCCAGGCTGGTTTGCAGTCCTGGAGGAGTTCCCCAGAATGCCCAGGCAAGACCATGCAACCTTCTGGACCCACATCTGATATGCATCCAAGAGATAGGACCAGCAGTCTGAGTTGATGGAACATTCAGTTTTTATTGAACACTTTAAATAAGCTGGGTATATATTACTAGCAATTATTATTAATAATAATAAAAAACACAAAGAGTTCTGCATTCACCAGTGCATTGTGCAGGAGGGAGGAAAGCCGGCTCCCACCCTTGCCGGGGGCCAGGCAGCCTAGCTGTGCTGCCCACTGGCCCCATCCCCATGATGCCAGGATGGCATCCTGGCCCCTCTGCCAGCATCCTGCTCCCAAACCTGCGTGCCAGGGGAGTGCAAGGCGCTGTGCTCGCTCAGCACCCAACCCTCAGCATCGGTCAGGCAGGGACAACCCTAGTGCTGGCAATCCTCCCTGTGCACTGCCCATGGGCATTGCCCCTCTACGGTCCCCTGCCCTCTTCTCCCCATGTTGGGGACTGGCTGTGCTCCCCATGCTTGTGGACACATATGGGTTCACCTACCAGCCCCCCAGGATCCCCAAAAACATACATACACACGCTGACCTCTCTACCCTAGCCCAGTCCCTCTCACCCGCCTGGGCACAGGGAATTCCCAGTTCTCCCAAGGTAGCAGGCTCATTGTATACCCCTCTGCCAGAGCCTCTAAAGGGGTGAGCCCTTGGGGAAAGGGGGTCCTGGATCGAGGGCTTGAGCCCCATGGCCCCCGCGGGGGACCAGCCCTGCCGCTTGGAGCAGTGCTTAGGGCAGCGGTGTTATTGCACTTTGGTCCCCAGCAGAGACCCAGCCCACCTCCAGGGTTCCCTGCAGATCCCCAAGGCTGATCCTGGTGGGGTGGGTGCCTGAGTGTCTGGGCAGCGCTGCGGCAGCCACAGCACTTGGCACCGTGGCCACTGGTGGCCATCACGTGCTGAGTGATGACAGACCGTGGGGATGTGCCAGGCTCCTGCACTGCCCAGTGCTGTGGCTGCAGAGGTGCAAGGGGCAGCTGGATTCAGCCCCACTCCCCAGGGTCCCCATCACTAGGACTGCGCCTCTGGCAGCTTCAGGCTGGGCTCAGCCAGCACTGGCCCCGGGGCTTTCTGGTGTTGGCCCCGATCATGGCAGATGAGGCTTTTGGCCTCGCAGTTGAGGTTCTGGTAGCGGGGCGGACTGGGCGCTGGCCGGTGGCAGATGGAGGCAAAGCTGAAGCTGAAGGGACTCAGGCAGCAGCCAGGACAGGGCAGCACTTCATCCTGCTCCAGCATGGCACCAGAGCTGTGCCCAGGCAGCATGGCGGAGCGCTCCGTCCGCTCCAGGGCTGCTGCACAGGAGATGCTGAGCTCAGAGAAGCCGTGCTCCAGCCCACTGCCCCAGGCCAGGGGTTTGCTGACCATCACGTGGTTGTTGTTGATGAGGAGCCCATTGGGGGCTCGCACGTCTGGTTGCCAGGGCCGTGTGCCCGAGGATGCAGTGTGGATGAAGTTGCTGTTGAGAGGGAGCGTGGTGGGCTGCGGCGGCTCAGAGCTGTCTGGGCCGCAGTCCATCTGCTCCTCTGCCCTCGAGCTGGGGGTGGAGGCTCCTCCCCACGCCGAGGGAGGAAGGAGGGTGTGGGGCTGGGGATCGTCAGTGGGATGAGAGGACCCCACATCCAGCTCCAGGCCCCCCCGGTGGGGCAGCTCAGGAGAGGAGGGCAGAGAGTGGCACTTGCGGGGGCTGGTGGTGGGCGCTGAGAAGTCACACTGGACCTCCACGGCAGGCTCAGGCGTCATGGGGTCGCTGAGCTGCAGCGGGGCGGGGGGCGGCAGGTCGAAGGTGAGCGAGATGACTGACTTGCTCGGTGTATCAAAGAGCTTGATCTTCCCCCCCTTCAGGTCCTCACGCTGGGAGAAGGGGTTGACACGGGGGGACGTCTCCTTGGACCTGGCCCCGCTGTAAGGCTCCAACGGCCACAGCAGGGTAGGTGACTTGGAAGGGAACATGTCAGACTGGCTGCGGGACAGGCGCTGGTCTGGCTGCAGGTGCTGTGTCCCCAGCTCACGCAGGGGAGACTGCTCGGTGTGGCTGGCTGACCTCCTGGCCACTCCTGGGCATGGGCATAGGAGAGTGTCACCAGCAGCCAGCAGCTGCCCATGGAGGGTGCTACAGGGTGTTAGGTACCCAACAACTTAGGCGTGCACCCCAAGGGAGGAACAGGGACCAGCTCTATCCTGCAGACCTGCAGACACACCCCTGTTTCCTTCCCCTACAGCTGATGGGATAGGACGGGAGACCCCACACTCCCCTATCTTCACCCCCTGCTACGGCCTGTCCCCGAGGCACCCACGTACCACTGAGCGTGGCTGTGGTTCCAGACGCAGGCAGACTCTCCTCGATGCCAAACTGGGTGGCCCTGGCACCCTCGGCGCCCAGCTGGTGCTGCAGGATGCTCTCCAGGCACTGCGTGATTTCCAGGAATGAGGGGCGGGAGGTGGGCTCCATCTGTGGGCAGGAGGGATTCCTTGTCAGGTCTGTGCCTCCTCAAGCACCCCAGGGAGCCCGGCATAGCAAAGGCTGCCCTGTGAGCAGGCAAAGCAGCCTGTCCTGCCCGCCTGTCCTGGCAGGGAAGGGCAGTCAGTGGAGGTAGAAGTCTCACACTGCAGCAGTGAAAAGCCAGCTGGAGGAAGGCCGCTGGGCAGTCAATTCCCACCATGGTGCGGAAAGCGGTGATGTCCAGACCAAAATCCTGCACCAGGGAAAGGAAGAGAAGTAAGGTTGGGTCTCCTGGGGCACCACAAGGCCCAGGGGACCTGATATGGCCTGGCCCCCTCACCCCTGTGCTGTCTGTCACACAGGGCTGTGGACCTGGAAGCACCCCAGCTGGGACACAGCAGGGGAAGACCATGATGGTCTCCCAAATTGGGCTAAGGTTGGGGGTTGCTAGGACACAGATATCACTTCTGCTCTCTGCCTGAATCCAACTGCCCTGTCCCCCTTTTCAGGCTCACTATGGGTTCTGAGGTTACCAGCAGAGACCATCCCTCCCTGGGCAGCAAGTGGGACACATCACCCACCTGGCCCTCAGATGGGGGACCAGTCCTGCACATGGGTCTCTGTCCAACACAGAACAGCCCTCCTTGTTTGATGAAGTGGTCCCAGCCCCAGTGCTGCTACCCACAGCTCCCCCTCTCCCATCCCAGAGAGTCACCTCAGTGCGGGGCAGGTAGTCAGGGTCAGCTGGGACACGAGCGATGGTCTCGCACAGGATGATGCCGTATGCAAACACATCAGCCTGCAGAGAGTGGGGAGTCATGGGGGTGCCCTGCAGCCCCGAAGTGATGTGCCCACCATTCTGCAAGGCCATAGCCCTTCTCCTCCCTGCAGAGCCACACTGGGGCTCTGGCATCTCATAACCAGACAGATGCCCAATTCCTTCCCTCTAGGTGCACCTCAGGATTGCAAACTCTGCAAACCACTGGCAGCACAAGCCTGAGTAAAACCCCATGCAGGGCAGCCTCACCTTCTCGTTGTAGATCTCCCCACGCAGCACCTCAGGGGCCATCCAGTATGGGGAGCCCACCACGGCCAGAGGCTCCTTCTCACTGCCCTCACTGGGAGACATGGTAGAATATAAGAGGCTGCCAGTCCCCCAAATGTCCCACCTCCCACCCTCCTGCTGAGCAGTCCAGATCACCATCTCCACCTCCCTTCCTGGGCTAACCCTCCTCCATGTACCCTACAAACTCATCTCTTCCCAGTCACATCATCCCCTTCATCATCCCCTCCTAGCCACTCACAAACTGCCCCTGGAGTCCCCCCTGCCAGGGACCACCTCACCAACCCCATTCCTACTCTTTTAGCTGCATCCCCAATGTCCATTCCTCTCCAGCTTCTGCTCTGAGTGGGCTCCAGGGATAGGGATGGACACGTGGATGCTGCCCACGTACCTGTAGGTGGGGATCTTTTCTGCCAAGCCGAAGTCACCCACTACAGCTGTGTAGCCACTGGCCTCGCAGCGTACCAGGCAGTTCTGTGGGCACAGAAGGACGTGTCACACCAACTGCACTGCCTCCCTGGCCACCGGTTTCAGGATGCTCCAGCACAGCACAGCCTCCTGCTCCTCAACCCACCATGCCTGGGACAGCACGGCAGCAACACAGGTATGGGACAATGGGGGCGACACCGCGCCTTGGAACATCCGGTACCTTGGAGGTCAGGTCGCGGTGGAAAATGCCCTTGGAGTGCAGGTAGCGTAGGCCACGGGCAATGTCGAGGGCCAGCTTGACACGCATGGACCAGGAGAGGGGCACAGGGCTGTCCAGCAGCTGCTCCAGGTTCCCACCGTTGATGTACTGATGGGAAGAGCCAGACCATCGCATCACAGCACCCCTCCCCGCTGTAACACTGGATGCCCATCTCTCATCCTAATGCATATTCCAACCACCTCACCCCCCCAGCCTCCCAGTAGGCCTTGCCTGTACATATCACAGGCCAAGAATGTGTCCCCCTAGGTATCACTGTCCCTTCCCTAGGCTTGCAGGAACCCCGAGGCTCACAGCTGCTGCCACACTCTTACCTCTGTCAGTGCATGCAGCTGTCCCTGGTGCACACACACCCCCATGAACCTGTGAGATAGAGGGGACGTGAGGGTGGCTGTGGCATGGACCAGCCCCAAGAGCTTATTCAGCATCAGCAGCAGCTCCAAACCCCCAGGCTAGGGAAAAGGGGGGCAATGGAGCCAGCAGTGGGGAAGCAGGTTCTACCTGAGGATGTTGGGGTGCGAGAGGCGGTTCATCAGCTGCACCTCCCGCAGCATGTTGCCCCGGTTGCTGGTAAGCTTGTTCATCTTCAGCACCATGATCTGTCCCGACTGGCGGTGCCGCACCTGGAGGGGATTGCAGGGAACCTGAGCCCCACGTACCTCCACAGCCTCCCTGGACACCAGGCTTCACTGGCTCCCATCCCAGCCCAGAGAGGGGAGCTAAGCATCCCATGGCACCCCAGGGACCACTAGGGCTAGGGGGGCATTTTCCCCACATCTCCAAGCACTCTCAGTACTGATGACACATAGCCCCATCCTTCCTGGGGCACCCTGCTTGTTATGCTCCCTCCACCACGGTACACTGCCCTGAACTCCCAAGAGGCAACAACAGCTCCCGTAAGCAATGAGCCCAGCTCTACCATAAGGACAGGCAGGTACAGGATTGGGGAGCATCAGGGAGGACTGTTTTTGGGTCAGCACCACCCAGCCAGACCCTACCAGCATGGGGTGGAGAAAAGAGGGGGACACTGCCCCTCAGAACCAGCTTTAGATGTGGCCAACTGCTGTAGTGCTTGACCCTAGTCTGGCAGGGCACGGAGCTTGGATGAGCTGTATATTTAGCCAGCCCCAGCCCGATATTGTCATGCGATCTGGGGGCCTGGTCCCCCGCCAAGAACAGCAGCTGGAGCATGGCCAAGCACGGACACCCCGTCCATCTGCAACTCCCTGGCATGTGCAGGGCAAGGGAAGAGCATGGGATGCCCTAACCTAGCACTGTTATGGGGGGGCCAAACCAGTGCTGAGGGTCTCCTCCTGAGCAGGTGCTGGGGGTGGGATGCCACCCCTGCCTCAAAGCAGCAGCTGCCCGAGGGGACAACCCAGTGGATCCCAGCTGCCCCCCAGAACACAGAGAGCTGTGCATGGAGGCACAGGCATTCCTCAGCGCTGCCGTCAGCTCCCTGCTCTTCTCCTTTTTAGTCGATGCTGGTTGAGGCTGCTGAGCTGGTGCCAGCCCCTGGCCAGCCCCACAACACCCCCTCAACACCCCTCACCTCAGGGATTGCTTTCCCAGGCAAAACACAGGGGGCTGGCTGGAGGCAGCATCCCCAGCACTCCCATCCCGCTCACAGCTTGGCCCTTGTCCCCACCACAGCAGAGGGAGGCTGGCATGCTGGGCCCTTCAGGGGTTTCCTCTCACCCCATGGCTGGCATTGCTCCTAGAGTGCATGCCACGATGGGGATCTATGCAGCAGAAAATACCCAGGGGATGGGGCAGCAGCATGTCCCTTCAAAAGGGCCTGGGGGAAATGAGTGCTCTCTGAAGATCCTTCTACATGTCTGTGTGCACTGACGCCAGACCAGTCCCAGTCAGAGTGGAAGTCAAAGGGAATAACTGTGCCGAGCCACCATCAGCTCACTGAGCCCATGGAAAGGCTTTGAATAATTCAGCAGACACCTGCCTGTGGGCACCCCGCTCCAGTTACACCTGTGTCATCTCCAGCCAGCCCCAGAGAGCCAGCTGGCACTCCTGACCCACCGACAGGGGCCATGTGACAGCAGAGCTCAGAATGGACTGGGTGAGTAGGATGGGGACATCCCAGACACCTGCCACCACAGGGCCCTATCCTGGCACCCCACCATCCTGCAGGGAGAAGGGAGGGTCGATTTCTCCACGCCTCCTCCTTGCTGAACACTGGACATACTGCGCTCCTGGGCTCAGGGAGAGCCTGTCCTAGGGTGACACTGCAGTCTCTGCAGTGGGGAGCACCCAGAGTGCTCCCTCTAATGGTGCTCCAAGTCCTCCCCGTGCTCACTATGCTCACCACACCACTGGAACTGCTGCCAACACCATCCTGATGCCTGAGGACTCCTTGGTCACACCTGGATGAAGGGCAAGGGGCGACCTCATTCCATCTCAACCACCCCTGTCTTCCCTGCTTGCCATCCTTGTCGGTACGGCAGCTGAGGCAGCAACAGAAAATAGGTTCTCAGACAGGCTTCAGTGGAGGCCTTAAGGAGGGGGCCTGTGTGACTAAAGCAGGCTGGACACAGTCTCCCCTGGTCCCTCCAGCTCCCCACAGAGCTAGGGGTTGAGGAAGGCAGAGCCTGGACAAAGCCAGCAGGATCCACAGCCTTACCAAGCCTCTAGCATTAGGTGCTGCCCAGCAAAACCCATCGTTCCTGACCCAGTTCTCCCGATAGCAGTGCTTCCTTCACTTCCCACGCCATGTGGGACTGGCAGGACTGGCTCGGTCAGTTTGGCTGGCACCAGCAGCTGCCAGACGGCAGGACCCGGCTCAGTGGCGCGGGCGGGCTCATCCCCGCTGGGACGGCTGGAGGCAGCAAGGCTCCGGCGCCACGCGCCCACGTCAGGAATGCTGTGCAGCATGCACAATGCTGGCTCTTGGTGGCCATGTGCCCTAGGGCTGGCCAGCTCCCTGCCAGCAGCAGCGGCCCTGCATCAGGGAGCAGCATCTGATGGGCACCAGCTCAGCCCCACATGGTCGGGAGGTGCCCGTGGCTTAATTCCTCATTAAAAATCCACCTGCCTTTGGAATAGGCTGAATGAGGTCTGAGTGCAGTCACACGGTGTTGGACCTTAAGACTAGAGGAGAAGCAGCCTGGGGGAGGGAAGGTCTGGTGAAAGCTGCATCTCCAGGAATTATCTCAGAGATCCCAGAAGTTCCTGGCCAGTACAGCCCTGCCTCGATGTCTTTTTCCATGACTCCATCCCCATAGGGCATGATGTCTTTGAGGCTCCCCAATATCCTGAGCTCATTTGGGAGGCCCTGTTCTGCCATCTCCCCTTCGAGTTCTCTGGCACAAGGCCAGTCCATACCTGGGACAGCAGGGAAGGAGTATGCTCCCTTTCCACGGCTCCCACAGGCACTGGACAGTTTACCCAGTCTGTCCAGGTGCTAGCACCAGCCCAGTGCCCTGGCTGCCCTCTGACGCAGACACAGCAGCAAAGGGCACCAGCCAGGACAGCAGGGGGATTGAAGCCCCCCACTAAGGGGGTTTCCTCCCTCACTGACATCCAGGGAAGGCAGCAGGCAGCACAACTTCCTCGGGCAGGAAGGTGTCCCCTCTCGCCTCTTTCATACACTCTGGCATGGTGCCCAGGAATCCCAGCGCATTCCCCGGAGCTGAGCTCAGCTGGGCAGCCGTGTGGGGCTGCAGGGGGAGGGCAAGCCACTTGTCCCCCACCCAGCAAACAGGCAAGCCCTCACCCCTCACCGAGGCTCCCTAGCATCCCACATGGCTGGTGCACTGGGCACTTCATGGGGGTACTGCGGCTGAGCCAGGGTGCCGTGGCGTGTCGGTCCCCATCCCATCTGCCGCCAGCACACACGGCTGGGGGATGGGACGGGCTGGCGGCAGCCCCAGCCTGGGCACAAGGGATCTGAGCTCTTTTAACAGCGGAAATTAGAGTCTTATTTAAAGAGCATGCTAATCAGAGCAAGCAGACAGCCTGCGCCCTCCCCACAGCCGGCACTCCCGTCTAGACATGGGGCAAAGCTCCCTGACATCTCCCCACCCGGAGGTCTCAGCAGCCAGCCCCCCTGCACCCTGCACTGGGGATGGCCTGGCAATAGCTCCACTCTCTTCATATTCCCTTGCCCCCTGCCCCACACAGGCAAGGCACAGTCACACAGGGACACCGTCCTGCACCGTCCTGCGCCCAGAGAGCTCTGTGGGGAAGACGGGAGGGGGGGCAAGGGAGCTAGCAATGCCACTAGTAACCCCACAGCCACCCACAACAGCTGCATCTGAGCTCACAGGAATCCCAATAATACAACTGGGTGGGACTGGAAAACGTGCTCATCAAATGGAAAAGGGAGAATCAGTCAAGACAGACTTTCTCTGAGGAAGAGACAAAGCACCTGCTCCTGGAGAGTGTTTGAGCATCAGCAAACCCCACCTCCTGTTCTCCCAGGAGAGGCACTGGGGGCACACCAGGGGCCAGGGCAGTGCTAATGTTGCACTGTGGTGGCAGACCACTGCTTGCCCTGACTGGCAAGCCTGGAGCATGCCCTGTGATAGAGCAGGAGAGGGGCTGGCAGGTTTCCAGCTGGTCAGCACAATACATTTCCCATGCCCAGGACTCCTGAGCGGCAACTGCAGGGCCACGGCTGCTCCCAGCCTTGCCATGGCTGGCTGACCTTGGCTAATTCACTTCCTCCCTGCCTGCCTTAGTTTCCCCATCAGTGTTATGCTGCTTCATTCTGCTCTGTAAAACAAGGCAAGGTCCCTGACGAAGGGCAGCAGATAAGAGGGAGAGCTCTGTGGGGAAGACGGGAGGCGGGGGCAACTTGCTCCATTAGTGGCACTGGAAAATGGGAAGTAAATAGAAAATCCCAAAGGTTAGCTGGGAAGCGAGGAGAGAAGGGCAAGTGTCAGTGATGTCAAAACCCTGTCCTGAGCCCTGCCCATGCTGGGAGCTGCTAATCCACACAAACACAGACACACACACAAATGCCATGGAAATGGGGCACTGGGCAGAGCATATCATAGAGCTGCACCCTGGGAAATGGCATTTCCAAGAGGATGTGCAACATCAGGGCATGAGGCTGAGATTCAGATGAGTGAAGGCTCCTGGATGCCTTCACTCATCTGAGTGAAGCCCCAAGGATGCTGCCCACAGCCCCTGTGTCTGCTGAAGACAGTGCATGGGAAAGTAAGAGAGGGATTTGGGGAAGAGATGCAACAGTGGTTTAAGGGCTGGAGAAAATGCCTGGCACAAACAGACCTGGCTCAATCTGCTCAGTCAATTGGAAATAGAAAGGTGGCTTCCTGCAATGTCTGTGTATCTGAGAAAATGGGGGGGCTAGTGCCTCCAAAATTGCACAGGGAAAGGCAATAAGAACCAGCTGCTCCAGAGAGAAAACAGTCCTGCTCTGCAGCACAGTGGGGGATCAGCTATGAACAAGCGCCATGAAAAAGAGCAGCTTCTTGTCACTGGTATCTCCTGTTTGCTCTGGGCGGCCTTTCTGAGAGGTGCTTGACTGGAGGGGCTAGCTTGGGACACCAGGTCTTGGACACACTGAGCCCTCTGGCTTTAGTGCTGAGAAGACAAGTCAGATGCTTGTCAGCACCCTGCCTGGCCCTGGCTCAGCTGCACACCAGGACTGAGCTACCTGTACAGGGGCAGAGATGTCCAGGTCCTCTCCCTGTCCCCCTTAACCACCAGGGCTAGAATGACGTAGGACTCAGCAGCCACACAGAGGAGGCAGATTCAAGTGCCCACAGCCTTGGAAAGCTACAGAAGGAACAAGGGAGGTGGGAGGAAAATGGGTCCTGGGCTGCCCTGCCAAGCTCTGTCCTCCTTGCAAGCTCTGGCCGCCAAGCCCCATCCCAGATCCCAGGCTTACCCCACCACCCTGCTGAGCTCTTGGACTCAACCCACCGCACGAGCACAAAGCCCCATCTGGCCCCCTCCCATCCTTGCTTCTTTGCCACCATGCACATGTCAACTACTGATCCTGATCCCCTTCCCACCCTTCAACCTTTGCCAATCCCCCAAATCCTACATGCCAGTGGCCCCAGAAGAACCTAAACAACGTATGGGAGAAGGAGCATTTTGTGGCTCCCTCAGAGACTGGGAAAACAAAACAGTGAGGCAGGAAAAGACCATGGCCTCACTGAGACAGGGAGGCATCCATTATTAAAGAGCCATATCCACGCCTGACATTATTAAATGCCTCCTTGTGCTCCAAGGTGCTGCTGTGCACTCCAAGCCAGAAATCAATAGCAGGAACCCAACCAGCAGGGAGGTCATGGCTCCACTGGGAGCTCCACGAGGGAGCATGGAGGAGAGGGACCTCTCTGCACACTCTCCATGGCCCCTCACAGGACACCTCTTCTGTGGCTGAAGAGGAGACAGGTCTTGGGGTCTCCCTGCTGCATGGGGAATGGTGTCAGGGCTGGAGAGGGACCCTAGGGTACTGCCGGGATGTGAATGCCAGGTTGTGCTACCCAGTGACTGAGGTGGCAGGCACAGGCTTAGTGCTGGGCACAGCCCTAAGCTGCACTTTGAGGGATATGAAACCACTCGATCACCACTTAAGGGCAGTCATAGCCCAGTGGCTTATGGCACCTTAAGTAATGCCGAGGCTCAAAACAACATGCACACACCTCCCCTCTGCCGGAGAGGTGGTGGTGACATAGAGGCACAGCCCTTCATCCCCAGCAGCAGCGCACTGGGCTGGCAGGATAATGCCACCATGCACTTCTGCCTCACTGTTGGAGACCCTGAGCTCCCCACCAGCACTCATACACCCTGTCCTGGGCATGGGCCACACACAGGCATCCCCACCCTGACAGTCCCAGAGGGGATGGAGGACAAAGGCAGCTCCGGGGGCCCAGCCAGGAGTCAGCCTCGTGCTGTTCTATGGCATCACACCCCTGCCCCACAGCCAAACACCTTCGTGGGGCTCCCGTGGGGAATCCTGCACATCACCTGCTCAGCAGGCCCAGTAACGCCGGACATCTCCTCGGAGTGGCTAGGAACGCTACCTGGATTCCCTGCCACAGGCACACCCCGGGCGGGCTCAGTTGTCCAGCCTTTTGACAGGGATCCCCGGGGCTCGGCTGCCCGCCACCCGACCCCTCGCGCAATCCACGGCGCAGAGCTGGGAGCGCTCAGCCTCCCCGGCTGTAAACAGAGCCGGCGCTCCCCTCCCCCTGCTCGGGGGGATGGAGGCACAACGCCCCGGCCGGGACGGGGCGAGCGGTGGCGTCCCCGCGTCCCCTCCGCACGGCACCGCCTCGAACACCCCCCCAAGCCTCGCCCGGCTGCCGGGGCTGGAGGTGGGGATCACAGTCCCCAGCCGAGGGCGCGGCCGGGGCTGCCTTGTTGCCGCGGTCCCGGGGGACGCCCGATCCCGGCGGGATGCCCCGCGGACCGCCATCCCCGCTCCCGCCCCGCAC
>VWYO01023540.1:21550-46926 GCA_013400275.1 Rhadina sibilatrix
GGCACCGGCGGGGCGGGGCCGGGGCGGGGACAGCCCTTAACTCCTTGGGACCCGCCGCAGTCGCCGCCGAGCCCGACAGGAGACCCCCCCACCGCCCTACCCCGCCCCGCCCCGGCGGGCAGCGCGGGGCCCCGCACGCCCCGGCGTCCGCATCCACCGACACCGGCCTCCGGGGGGAAACGAGAGGGCGTCTCCCTGCGCACCAGGGTGTGCTCTGAGACCCTAAGATCCCGAGACACAGCTTGGGCACAGCCCACGGACACAGGTCTTTGACTGTCCCCAATCCCTGGATGCGCCCTACAGGCGTGGGAGTCTTCCTCCCCTGAGTGCCACCTGGATTCACACTGCAGGTGCCGGACCTTTTTTCTTCCCAGGGCTCTGCCGGGATTCCCCGTTTAGCTACGGGACTCTCTTTGTCTTTGTAACACCCAGTCCCTCATGGATGGACAAAAGGTATGGAGATCTGATCTCCCCATGCATCCAGCCCCACCTTATTCAGTGTCATGGGACCAGTTCCCCCATACAAGTAGGTATTAGCGTTTGAGCCCCATTGGTATAGGCTTGGATCTCTGCACAGGGGCTCTGATTCTTCCCGTGCACCCTGCCTGGATGGTGTCCCAGGGGTAGTGGGATCTATCCTGCGAAGGAGAAGGGAAGTGCAGCCTGTCAGTGACAGCATGCCCGGTGCCTGTTGCACCCTTTAGTCTTGTTTTCCTGAGCTCTTCCATTTCTCCCTGCTTTCCTTTTGCTTCCTGCTCCCCCACCTCAGGCCTTTTGCCTGCTCGGAGGCTGATCTGTCCTGTCCTTCCTGCCCAGGGACTTTATGTAGCTGGATCTGCCCTTGCTCCATCCCACACGTTTTGCTGACACTCTTTGGCATCCACCTGCCTGTGCTGGCCCAGCCCTGCCCCAGCCACGTCTCTGGGCGCTGCCACAATCCTGACTCTGTAGCTCCCTTCAAACAGCTTTGCTCCAGCTGTTTCCATGTGTGATAGGACTGGCTGCACATGCTCTGCACCACTCTAGCTGCTTTTCCTGCTGGGAAAAGCACCCATATAGAGTATCTCCTGGTGTGGCATTTTTTTGGCCAATGCTCGACTCCGGGTGCCCCCAAGCACAGCACAAACACCTTGGACCGTGAGCTGGGTTTTCCTCCTTGTCTCAGGAGGGAGAATAACCCTGTGGGCTAGAGCAGGGAAGTGAGCCTCCGACTATTTATAATGGTAACAGCGCCCTGCCCTCCCCCTAGGAATTCAGGGCATTCTTGCTCTTCCAGGCCTGCAGAGGGAGTGGGTTTGTGCAGGGCAAGTTTCCTACACGTAGGGAGGCAGAGCCCGGGGACAGGGCTCTGCCAGTCCCTGTCTCACGGGGACTGAGCCATCCTTTTCCTCACCAGTACCACTCCAGCCTGCCGGATTGCTGGATGTCATATGCTGGGGAAACTTTTGCAGCCGTGGGGTAGAGTGCTGTGCAACAGGCCACACTGTTAGGTTTCATCAGCCTCAGATGTCTGTCCTGCTGACAACAGCCTAAAAATTACAAGAGCAGCTCCGTGGATGAGAGGAGAGAACAGCATCTGCCTGTGGGGACAGGAGGCTACAGTCTGTGCCCTCCCACCCTGGTGTCCAGCTGCAGCTGCTCAGTGGGTGGCAGTGGGTTCAGCCCTGGCACCTGAAATGTGAGCATGCTGATGCACACACAGCCCAATGACCAGCTCCCCAGTCGTGTGGGACACTGCTCAGAGAAGCACAGCCAGCTCAGCTGGGGCAACAAAGAGAGCCTCTTCCTTCCACTTGAGTGCAGCAGATTCCTGATGGTCAAGGCACCACAACAGAGATGGGGAGGCCTGGTGATGCATCTTGAAGACAGGAACTCAGGACCACTGCCTGATCAGAGCTCTTGCTGCTCACAAGTGACTGGGTTTACATCCAATTAAGTTGTAATGGATAAATTAAAGCCCTAGAGATGGCTCTGACTGTGGAAATTGCTGCTGCAGGATTTGCAGTCCCTTCTCTCATCAGCACTCGTAACTCTACTGTGCTATTTCCATCACGCTCTGTTCCTGCCTGGCACAGCAGGGCTGAGCTGAGACATGGCTAAAAGTCTCCAGTGCCCCAAATCCCTCCCATGGTGCAGGCAAGTACACTGAGCAGCTGGGTGCAAAGTCAGGCTGGGCTGAGCCTGCAGCAAGCCCTGAATTAAGCTCCTCAATCCCTGGTGAGGAAAAGCAGGAAGAAGGTCTCCCTGGCTGTACTCTGCTCACGTGGATCTGCAGGGGAGAGAGGAGGGGGGCTTTGTCCTCTTTGCCCTTCTCTTTCTGGGCTCTACACTCTTTGTCTCCCATAGGAAAGAAGGCTCAGGGCTTAGTAAACATCTTTACCCTGCATGCTGGGAATGGTGCATCACCCAGGTAGAGCTGGGGTGGGAGCTTTCAAACAGCTAGGGAGGCTGGAACTGTAGAAGTGCAGGGTTGTCCTGTAAGGATCACTTACACAGTAAGGGCACACTGCAGGTGTAGGGTGGCCAGGCTCTGTGAAGAGCAGAGAGGGATACAGGGGCTCTCCACACAGAAAACCTGGTCCTCGCTGCACTCCCACCTCTATTCCACAACAGCATCTGTGGCACTGGGGTTCTTGCAGGACAACTCTGATTGGGATGAGCCAACAGTAATCCACTCCTGACCAAAGACTTGTCATGCTCAGAGCCCCAGAGCCAGAACTTTGTGCACCTCTGTGCAAGAGCCCATCTATACCTGAGACTCCTCTGCAAATGCTCTGGAAAATCAACAGCTGCTGCTACTTCCAGGGGTGTGCTGCCAGAGCAGGCAGAAGGCTAAACTACACAAAGGTTTTCCAGCCTGGAGGGGCTGTGCAGACACAGGGGTGAGCAGGACAAAGATCACTGGCTGACTCAAATTACTCCCTTTGGTGCTTGTCTCCAGAATGTGGACGCAGCCTCTTGGTCACAAGTATCCTCTTTCCATCTGTGCCAGAAGATCTCTGCTCTTTTCCCATACTACCACACATCACCCTGCAGATCTCCACACCCCACCCCCATGTCCTGTATGTTCTCCAGCTCCCTGCTTATGAGATGACTGTTCCCTGAAAAACATTTCATGCTTCTGCCCTGTTGGAAATAGGAGATGAAGGCCCAGCAGGAGCCATTACACGGGGACAGGAGGCTTGGTCTGTTTGAGGAGCCCAGAGTACAGAGAAGAAGGTCTCAGCCCCAGCCTGATGATGTCCAGCAGCACCCAGTCCAGGTGATGCAGCTGGGCTAGATTTCCCAGTGCATTGTGTGCTGCTGAGCTCAGCAAGGCCATGCATATTCCACACCCAGTACCATGGCTGCAGCAGCCCTCATCCAGCTGCCAGCAGGGACTGGCAAGGTCCCTGCTGTGCAGGCACATTACTGTGCCCCCATTGCCTCCCTGTCACTCCAGCTGCAAAGCCACTGAGGGGTTGTGTGCAGCATGAGGGCTGCAAATATTTGTTGTGTCATTAATATTCTTCCAGCATAGTCAGCACAGCACCTGGCAGCATTTGCTTGCTGCCTCCTGTTATCTCTTGTTGATGCTTCTCATGCCTGGGTGCCAGTGCTGTGGCATCCATGGAGACAGAATCCACATCCATCCCTGTCTCATAGTGCTGGACAGTGATTTCAGCTCCCTGCTCTGCTTCTCCTCAAGCAAACAGCAGTGCCTGTGCCCAGGGGCACTGATGCTTGAACCCAGCTGATTTCGTGCCTGCTGGAAGCCCCATGGGGCAGTGACATTGCAAACGTTGATAAACTGATAAAAGAAAGCCATCACCTCTGGAAAGGAGGGATAGGCAGCTCTGGCTGTGCCTGCACCACAGGGTGTAACCTGGGTAACCGGGGGTGAAATGACATGCAGCCACGTGAGCACAACTGCACAGAAAACTGCACAGCATGGTTTATGTTGGAAAAGACCTTAAAGATCATCTTGCTCCAATCCCTTTTGCCATGGGCAGGAGCACCTTGCACTAAACCACGTTGCTCAAAGCCCCATCCAATCCAGCCACCAGGGTTGGAATAGCCACAGCTCTGGGCAACCTGTTCCAGTGCCTCATCATGCTCACATTTTCCTAATATCTAATCTAAACTTACTCTTTTTGAGTTTGAAGCCACTCCCTCTTGTCCTATCCCTTCACAGTTCCTGATGAAGTCCATCTCTAATTTCCCTGTAGACCCCCTTTAAGATACTGGAAGGTTACTGTGAGGTGTCCACACAACCTTCCCTTGAATGCTGAACCTCTCCAGCTTTCTCAGCCTGCCTTAATAGGGGAGATGCTCTAGTCCCCTTATCAGCTCCAAAGCCATTTTCTTGACTTGCTCCAACAGTTCCAAGTCCACATTCTTGCAGTGATTAAGGACCTTCACAGATCACCAGGAGCTGGTCACTTCATGCCAGGTAGGGACAACGCTACCATCTCCAACATTACCCACCTCACACCTGAACTAGCCTGAACACCTTATCTCACAATACCTGTCTCTGCTTCCATCCTTCAACACTGCCCAGCAGATAACAGGGCTTTTCCTTGTCCTTTTGACCTGGACCTGGGAAGTGTGGCTCTTAGCAGCTTCACACTCATCCCAGGAGGCTGTGTCAGCCTTTCTCCATCTCCTACATCTTGCCAAGCAATTAGTAATACTCCCCATGGTCTTTGCAGAACACCTGTAGGGCTTGTGGTTCTGCCAGATGTGAGCCAGGAGCACAGATGTCAAGAACCTGGTCTGGCTGCAGTGCTGGGACAAGTGGGGCCATACTAGAGTGGATTGGCCTCAGACTAAGTGGTGCCTGTGACCCACAGCACCACTTGCAGGAGAGAAAGTGTCGTGGTTTCATCTGTGATAGAGTTCATTTTCTCTCTAGTAGCTGTTTCAGTGCTGTGATTTGGATTCAGTATGAGAAAAATGCTGATAACACACTGTTTCAGTTGTTGCTCAGCAGTGCTTATCCTAACCCAAGCACTGTTGATTTTCCTATGCTCTGCCAGTGAGCAGCTGCATGAGAAACCAGGAAGGAACATGGCCAGGAGAGCTGACCCAGACTGGCCAAAGGGATACTCCATGCCAGAGAACACCATGTCCAGGAGTTGCTGATAACTGCTAGGTACCAATAAATGGGTGGTAAGCAAGTGTGTTGTGCCTCATTTAATTCCCTCTGGTTTTATCCTTCTCATTTAGATTACAATTATAATTTTTAATTTTTGTTATTAACAACAACATCATCAATAACAACAATATTGCTTTAATTATTAAACTACTCTTATCTCTACCCACAAATTTCCCCCCCCCGCCCCGAATTTCCTCCCCACCGTGGCAGAGGGAGAATGAGTGAGAATCTGTGTGGTACTGAGTTGCTGGCTGTGGTTAAGCTGCGACATAAGGGCAGCCAGAGCCTTCACCCGTGGTCCATCACTGCCCTTTGATCTGTATGGCTTGATGTTGCTGCAGGGAGGAACTCAGAAGCAGCACAGCAATGTGTAGGGAAAGTCTGGTAAGGGCATGCACGGCTCAGCACAGTGCCTGCCAGAGATCCTACAGAACACATCCACATACCCAATTCACCCCAGAGATCCTGAACTAACAAACCACTATCCTCCTTCTTCCCTTGGCTTCCTTACCCATCTCAGAACTGACAAAAAGAAAACCTTCTGGGAGAAAGCGAATCTGGAGAATCATTCCCCTTTGAGAACTGAGCTTCTGTTTGGGAAGGATGCATCCCACCCCAGCCCCATCAGTGTGGGTGAGAGAGATGCGCCCAGTCCCTTCTGCTCTCCTGATGCCAGGTAGAGATGGTGGAGCCCTGCTTATTCTCCCAGATGCCTGAGCAAGAGGTGGGTGCTGCAAGGAGCTATCCACCCTTGTGCCAGTGGTCACTCAGGCTACACCTGAGTGAGTAACTCCTCGGCCTGCCCATGGTCCTGTAATCATCCATACCATGCAGTTTTGTTTCCTGACACAGCTATGGTTTGGGGTAAATAGGGCAAGTTAAAGGGAGGTCATTACTCAGATTATGCAGAAGAGAAAACATGGACGCAGCCACCTCCAGGTAGAGAATTTTTCTGTGTGCTTGTCCTCCTGAGTCTGTTGCCTTCCCCCTTGGCTTCCCCTCTCTGTGCCAGGACACAGGGGAGCAGTTGTGACCCTGCTGTACTCCAATAGCCCGTGGGAACCCTTCAGCTGGAGGTTACCTTCACCACAGCCACGTGTGAGCAGTGATGCTGTGTCCAGGTGCTGAAGGAGCTGGAAAGCAAAGGACCAGTTCCCTGTGCACTAGAAAACTGGGAGCTCCCTGTGGCTGTAGGCACTTCCTAGACCCTTTCCAGGCAGGACTGGCTGAGGCAGCACAGACTAGAGCATGGTCTCCCAGTGTGGGGAGGGAAGGCAGCTGTGCCATATTTGTCGTGGAAGCAGCCACTTGCAGCCAATTCAATCACAGCTCTTTATTACTTCCCCCAGCTGTTGAAAATCTCATTATGTTTAGTGAGCTCTGTGATCAGCCCTGCCAATCTTCCTTGTGTCCTGTCTTCTTCCATGAGTCCAGGCACCCTGGCTGCTGAGGAAGTGCATCAGCAGACTCCATGGGGCCTGGGATGAAAAACCTGCACCTCAGCATACATAGATGGATCTGGCATGGACAAGGTGTACTGGGATTTTCCATGAAGACAAAGACAAGGAAAAAGGATGTGTGTTTTTTCTAAGTGGGGACATCTCAACAGCTTGACAGCAAGAACACAGGGCTATCCACAGACAGCAGCCTTATACTCCACAGTACACGGTCAGTAGGTCAAAAATGGGGAAAGAGGCTAAGTTTTGCTTGGCTCTGCTAGTGTCAAATGTGAGGCTCATGGTCCCAGGTCAGCAGCACAACAAGCAGAGGATACTTGGGCCAGGACAAATGGCAGCAGGTGGGATATATGCTGGCTCTAGCAGAAGGCAGAGCTGAGACAAGTGGTGCAGGGCTTTGATCCTACTGTGTCCTGCATGCTGGAGCCTGGTTCCATTAATACCTTTGATTATTGTGACCTCATTTCTATCCACCTGTGTCATGAGTGGCTGGTCACCCCACCCTGCAGAGCCCTTGTTCTGCAGTGGCTGATTGCACCAGCCCTGGACTGACTGGTCTCTGGGGGGTAATTACAAGAGACACCCGGTGCTGCAGGCTGTGGGTGAGCCAAGTGTGTCAGCAGCAGCCCAGTGCCTGAGATGTAAGTCACACTATGATGCATGGCAGGCCCTTCCTCATGGGTCATTCGGGCACACCTCCGTGGATGCCCTGTAGCCTGGACTCTCACAAAAAGGGATCATAAAAGGCATTATGCATGTTTCTGCTCGCTGAAGGGGCATAGGGCTCCCCACAGAAGGCTGTAGCATGAGACAGGACCTTCCTTTTTCCCCCAGGTCTGCTGTGATGCTGCTGTAGGTCTGCTCAATATCTTGACCTTGGACTGATCTTGGGCTGAAATACACGTGGCTTTATGCACATATTTATACAACAAAGGGCAGCTGCTCTCTAAGCTCTGGGCACTGTGCCATCCACACCACTCACACTGACTTACCAGGACACTGTGCCCTCTTCTCTCCTCTTCTCCCAGGACATGGACAGGCATCCCAGGATAATTCAGGTAAGGAGCTGTACCAGCTCTGTGTCCCACTGACAGCAGTAATGCCTCCTCCAATGTACCACTGGTGCAGCAGCAGGTAGGATGATGGGGTCTGAAGACCACACCATCCTACCACCAGCTGGGTCACCTTATCCTCTCCACCAGCCAAGTGGCTTCATTTCACTGGAGAAACCACTGTTTCACTTTTTCTTCCCTTTTCATATGGTTCCTTTTGAGGTCAGTATATTTTGAGCACTTCTCTCTTCCCAGGTACCTGATTGGCATATGTGGCTTCTTAGGATCTACTTTTCTTTGGAGGCTGCAGAGGCACTGTAAAGGAGAAGTCCAAGCCCTTTGTTTAGTGGGATAGGAGGAGAGACTCCAGGCTCCACCAAACACTCCATCAGTTCTCTGTGGATGACTGGGGTCAGCACATGGGGTGGGGTGTAACATTTGAATGGGAGCAATGCATAGAGGCTTGAGCAGTGAAGGAGGTGCAGGGCAAAAAGTTTCCCAAGGAGATAGAGAGCTGCTTGGGCAGCTGGAGAGACCACTGGCACAATATGCCACCTGTGATGGAGAGCAGATGATGGGAAGGAGGTATAAAGCACGAGGACAGAAAGAGCAGATCAGGAGCTCTCATCTTGGTGCAGAGAGTCTTTAGGCAGTTCAGAGGAAAGCTAGTCTGACCTGAGATACTGCCCCAAATCTTAAAATTCTGACTTCCTGGGCTTAGCCATGTTCCCTGTCCAAGAACCAGGGTGGGATGTGTTGAAGGTGGTTCTGGAGATGGAAACAGGAATGTCTGGGCCAGATGTGGAACCACTTGGATTCCAGAACTGGAAACCTCATTTCTGAGCACATCTTCTTCAAACCAAAATGCAGCATCACCCTCCCACCCAGGCTTACTCCACCCTGCTCCCAGCTGTGAACTGCTTATGTCCAATTTTATATGCTAAAAATACATTTCTGGGCAGTCAGCAAATGTGCAGCCAAAGAGGAGATGTTGGCAGCCGGAGCATGAAGGGGATTTGGGGTGTATTTAGGGTTGGTGTGGGCGGCAGCACCAGGCCAGGAGGGCCTGGATGGCCTGGGCAGGGAGCAGTGGGCTGGCAGATTTCCAGAGGGACCTGCATAACGGTGGCAGTGCCAGGGCAGAGTCTTGCCTAGATTGGGTGTGTGCTTCTGAGGAGAAGGCATGTGCAAGTGAACTCAGAAAGGTGGGGAGATGCTCCCTGTAGAGAGCAGTCAGCAGGTCCTGCTCCCTCCCCTGGGAAAAGGCGATGTAGCAGTCATAGCAAAGGGATTATCTCAGGGCCTATCCCTGCTCTGCCCAGCACCCAGGGGTGCCCTCCTGGGAACTCTGCAACATGCCCTGTCACAGCTCTGCTCTCAGCACACCTATATTTGGATCAGACCTGGCAGTTTCTCAAGGCACCATACGAGCAGAGATGGTAGCTTTGTCCTAGACTTTGTAGCCTTGGGTGACCAGTTGCACAAGAGGGAGTCCCTGCCACTGGGCTGACTAGGCCACCCTCCTCAGGCCTGAGCCTGACTCAGCAGCTTTGGGTTGACATCCCAGCCTGGCTGTAGCACACCCTGACCATCATCTGACACCACCATCTATAGGTACAATCCACACTGGACTCCCTTGGGACGGGTGTGAGATGGGGAGGCGGATAAGACCCTAATATACTACTGTTGTTTGTGAGTTCTGACACTGTAATAAACTTTACTGTAGGGGAACCTGGTGGCTGTGTTAGCAATGCTTTCCATGAAACCTGATGCTCAAAAGCCACAGCTACCTCTTCTTTTCCTTGTGGTTTTGTGGATGGTTTTGAGTCCCCAGTATTTGTCACTCTGTTTTTCTAAAGTTCTGCTAAAGCCTTCTGATGTTTTACTTTTGTGTTGGAGTTTCTCACACACTATTCATGTAAAAAACGATTCTTTTGCATTCCTTTCTGGAGAAGGAGAGAATTGATGGACTGTTGGGTTAACCAGTGTGGTTGGAGAGGACAATTTTCTTCCTCCAAACCATGGTCGCTGTTGGAATTCTATAAATGTCGAGGTCTGTAAAAACACTTCCCCTTTTTTTGCCTTGGATGTCTCAGTGCGTGAGTGTCGTTCATTTGTGTCATTTGTGACAAGTATTCTTCTCCATCAGAAGTAAACTTGATTGTAAATTTCAGGTGATGTGGGTTTTTCTCTCTTCAGTCTGGAAGTCTGAGTCCTGGTAGGTCTTTGACAGCCAAATGGACCTTCAGGAAGCAGCCCATCAATCACATCTGCAATGATATTGAAATCAATGTATATGACTGAGTGTTCTGGCTTTAAGAATTTCTTCAGCATTTTTCTAGTGAATGCTATATACCAAGAAAACAACAAATCTCAAAAAAATTTGAAAAATTTCTAAAGAGGGAGAGGCCAAACACAGATTTCTTTTCCCCTCAGGACAGGATAAAAGAAATAATCTCCTCAGGGGCAATAGGAAGCCTGTTGTACCACATGTGAATTTTTGAAGCTTGGCTGTTAAATTCCATTGGCTTTGTTTTTTCACCAAAGAGAGTCAGTGTGAGTGTCTTTATCTAATTCTGAGATTTTATCAGGACATGACCCAGTGAGTGCTGGCTGTTGCCATTTTCCTGGACGCTTGCCCATTTGTTGACTGCACAGGAGCAAGAAAAACCTGGTTCCCAAAGGACAGGGATCCACCAAGGAAACAAGAAGGACATGACTTAGTGCTGCTGCTCCTCTTGCTGAAAGCTTTCTAAAAGGCTTCACCCATTAACCTCACAACAGCTGCATGTGACACAGCTGGACTTGATGTAATGATGTTCCCAAATGGACCTTAGGAGGTACCTAGTTTACAGGAAGCTCCATGTTGCTGGTTTACTGGGATAATACAGGTAGATACACCAAGCACCGTCCTGAGGATGGTGTTCTTGGGAAAGGATCTACCAGGGAACTCTGGGCCAGTGGGTTCCAGCTAAGTGGTGAAAAACACCCTGGGTGCCAGCACCCATTCCCAGAACACTGATAGTGTTGCACTATAAAGCAATTGTGCTTGTCTATCTAGGCAAACACAGAGAGAGACACTGTAAAGCACGGAGTTGAAGGAGGAACGGCCCAGGAAAGCTGCAACAGCACAAGGAGTCAGGACTCATGGAAGCTCAAAGTTGTGCAAGAGTTTGTGAGCTGAAAGGGGGCTCAGAGAAGAGCTTGGTGGTGACATCTTCAGGAACAGGAGACTGGGGGAGCATGACCATGCCCCAAATGGTGAGTGCTTAGGGAATTCTCTCCCATACCCAAAAACCCTACCCGAGTTCAACAGTAACAGGAACAAGAAACCTCCATCCATCTCCAGGAAGATCCTCTTATCCTTATACTGTCCACACTGTCCTTGTTGAGTGCTTTCCATCCTAAAAGGCACTGACAAAGAGCAGCTCAGAGCAGGAAAGGTTTGGAGAATAAAGAAAAAAGAGAACACTTCCAGGTTCAGGAGTTTGTCTGATCTGGAAACTCTATTGATGGGATTCAACAGCAAGAATGCTGCAGATGGATCAGTTCAAGGTAATAAGAATAGAGATTTCTGGAAGTATTTAAAAGATAGGTGGATGTGGTACTTAGGAACATATTTTAGTGGTGGGTTTTATTGTGCTGGCTTAGTGGTTAGATTTGACGATCACAGAAGTGTTTTCTAACCTAAATGATTCCATGATTTGAAAGAAAAAGTGATGCATGATGAGAGCATCCTAGGGTGGCCTTGGGCACATTAATCAGAGGTGTGTTCTTCAACATCCTCCAATGGATCTGGAAGGAGAGAGGAGAGAGACAGACATAAGAATGTTTTGGAGATGCTTGTGGGAGCAGGGCTGTGGGAGCCTGAGGTGGCCAGGGAAAAGGCTGGACTAAGACACCTGGAAGACTGCATGGAGCCTGTCTGTGGGAAGATGTGTGAGAGTCAACACTGAAGCTGGTGGGATGCACTCTTTCCAGAGAGGAAGCTTCTTGCACCACACGTGATCTCCCTGTGGGTCTGTCTTATTTCTGTGTGAGCGCCTCTTCCTGTGTGGGGTTGAACAGACACCTTTCCTGAGCAGCTCACACCGAGTCCTGCCTGGGGAATTCATGCCAGCATGGCCCTGCCAGCGCTGGCTCTGGCATTCTTCCTGGCCCTTGCTCTTCAGTTGCCTGCACAGGGGCAGATGCAGCACACTCCTACGACTCCGCGGGTACATCAGGAAGCAGGTAAGAGTGGATTGTGCCTCTCTCTTACCAAAATGGTTTTGCTGCTCCTTTACCTGAGTATTTGCTACATGGCCTTACCCTGCTCAGCCTATACCTGAAGTTATGGGAGGGCTGAAGCTGGTGTCTGCATATGCTTGAGACACTCAGGCGTCCTTCAGTTTGTGGTGGGACAAAGCTCTATTTGGGATGGAGGGCAGCAAGCCTTAGAGTGCTGGGAAACTTCCATGAAGGTGGAACTTGCAGTGTCCTTCTAGGAAGTGGGTAGTGTTTCTGGGAGCAGGAGGTGGCTGCGTCTTGTTATGCAGCAGACAGATGAATCCAGAGCAAAGAGAACAGTGATGGTCTTTCTGGGCAGTTCAAGCAGCATCCCTGTCACAGCCAATGATGGTGTTCATCAAACACGTGGGGAGCTGTGAGCTCCGTTAGCTGGGATGCCTGCTCTCTTCCATGGAAGAGATGATGGAACTGTAGTTTGGTGGGACTGTTCACATCAAGAGGCTTTCCTGTGGTGATTACGTGCTGTGCCCTGGGCTTGCTGGTACCTGTTGAGGTCTCCATGGGGTACAGCATGGCTAGGGGACCTGAGCTGTGAGTATTCTCTCTGTAGGTAAATGGGTGCAGAAGTGGCTAGCCAAATCATCAGATGGGTCATGAGTCATGCTGCCCATCACTGGTGGCTCAAGAGATGCTGCCCTTCCAGCAGTGGGCAGCTCTCAGCTATCCAGGCCAGTATGGAACCTCCTCCCCTCACCAATCTGTACTCATGTCTGGGACTGACCCAAAAGGATCCTGGATGTCACCCTTGGGCAGGATGTGTGTTACTTCAGGGTGTTTAATGGCAGGAAGGGGGAAGGTGTGTGAGGGGGATGCCTGGTGAGGCTTGGACCAAGTCAAGGGTTTCATGTCTGTCAGGTAGTTTTCTGTCAGTGAAGTGTGTACTCTCAGGTCTCTGGGAGAGACGCTGCTGAGGGGGAAACATCTTCATGTCTGTACCACATGGTCTAAAAGGATGGGGCTGGTGACCACTGTCCTTTGGTGTGGAGAGCTGGGAAGAGGCAATCATGGCGTGGAAACCCGCTGCCAGAAGAGGGAAGTGGTGAGTGCTGGCTGGCAGGAAGTGGGCAGTTGCAGCTTAAGTGTTTCATCCTCATTCAAGGAAGGCCACCTCCGTGCCCACTATCTCTTCGTGGTCTTGTTTTGCACTGAGTGAGCAAGTCTAGGTGACGTGTCTGCCAGGACAGGACAAGGCACTCATTTTGGGTGAAGTGCAGAGACTTCATGCAGAGTGAACTTTATGGCCACTGGGGTGAACTTAGGTGGTCTGAGGGGCAGACTCTAGTTGAAAGCTTCTTTCACAAAAAGTGGCAAAAACTGATTAACACACAGAGTCAAGGTATTCAATTTATTTACAATTCTGCACAGAAAGTTGTGATAGGTGGCAAATCCACACAGCCAGCACACCAAGGCAGACAAAAGCAGGTGCACTGACACAGACAGTGGCTATTTGTATATCTTACTGAAGTTAATGCTCGCCTGTGTTACTATGATTCATCCTTTCCCTTCTTCACTGTAAAAGCACAATGTTCCAAGAAATTGTGGTACATGCTGGGAGAGTGGTGGTCTTTTTGAGAGAAGGAGGCAAATGAACTCCACGAGAACGTGGGTTTTTCACTACAATTAAGAGCAAGGATTCATCACTACGGTGATGAATAACGTAACAAGACTTGTCAAAATTGGGTGTTTTCTAGCTCAAGGTAAACATCCAGGATGAGGAGGGTGTTATTTTTTTTTTTTGTTTTTTCCTTTTCAAGGACTTAGACGATTCATTTTCTGACTGCCTCATTCCTGTAGCTTTTGCTTCCACTGCAGAATTGCTTTGTTCTTTCTCTTGTCACCTACAACTTTAGTTTTATTCACCATTGCTGCAGGCAGTCACTTCATGGGACCAAGCTGTGGAGTCTGGAATGGCAGCAATGTCTCCCTGGGTCTGGTGCACTGCCACAGCCCCTGTGTTTGTGGGAGAGAGCAGCGTTGCCCAGGCTGCTGGATCCCTCTGGCTGGGGTGTCTCTGCAGCAGCGGGTGGGCAGGAGGGCCTGTGGATAACCCTCCTGCACTGCCCCTGAGAGTGTGAGGAGGGATAAAGCATCTGAGGGATGGGGCTCATCCTGGGAGGTGCCATCTCTGCCACCCCTCTGAAGAGAGGGGGGCTGGCACACCTCTGGGTGGAACACCCTCATCCTCAAGGCTGCTGCTGGAGCTCAGTGACCCTCAGGCTCTNGGAGAGGAATCCTTCCCAGCATGAAGTAGGAATAGCTGCACGGGTTCTTCTTTTTTGCCTGGAAATCTTCTCTAGGGTTTGGGTTGTCTCTGGTGTGGGAGGCTGTTACTGCAGCATGGCTCACCTGCATATGAGGGAGACAAGAAAATGGGGGCTCAAACACCCATTTTGTGAGTGGGTGGAATCCAAGGGGGGCTTGTGGGTCCTGGAGATGGTGTGGTGAGGAGCTCTGTGTGCTTGGAGAGTGCCTGGGCACATGACACTTGTGTGTGTCAGTGTGAATAGTCAGACTCATGAGAGACCTGTCCCAAGTCTCCTCTCATAACCTCCCAAAAGCACTCATCCAATTTTACCTTTGACAGAAACGTGCCAAAAGCCTGCTTGGTGGGACCCCAGACTCCAGCTGGCACCAGCCCGTGACAATTACAGAGAGAATGAAGAAGTGACTCTGAGCTGCAACAATGGTTTCCAGCCATCCTTCAACCTTGTCAAATGTGCAAACAGGGTTCAGCAATTGAATTATTCCATATCTCTAAATGGAGACAGGTGGCTGGGGAGAAAAGACAGTGGTGTGTGGATTCCAGTTCAGAGGACCATAGTGTGCATTGGTAAGCAGATTGTCAGGAAGTGCTCTCTACCAAGCTCTGTGGTCAATTTCTGCCCCATTTATCAATCTCTAAGCTTCCATCATCACTGTGGCCAAGGACGCAATTCTGATGCCATCTTAGGTCCACTTGGATCTTAGGCATTTGATACCTGAGACCATTCCCCTACTGAATTCTGGCACATCCTTGTCCACCACCTGCCTGGACAGGTGCCAGCCCCAGCTGACACTCACCCACAAGGAAAGCCCCATCCCAACCAGCCTTGCCAAGGCATCCCATCGTAGCAGATGGATGTGTCACCTTCCCACTCCTTTCAGGGGCTAGAGGCACTGCTGGGGATTGCTGGGATCCCACCACATACCCTGCTTCTCCTTGAAACCTCCCAGCCCAACTAAGACCCACTCTCATCTCTGCCAGAAACATGCCAAAAACCCCACTGGGACTTCAGACTCCAGCTGGCACCAGACCAAGAGAGTTACAAGAAGAATGAAGAAGTGATGCTGAGCTGTCCCATGGGTTTCCAGCCACACTTCAACCATGTCAAATGTACAGGAAAAACTCTGTCTGTTATCAATGGAAACCCTGTGTACAGAGAAGCTTGGAATGGAAGGGACAGCAGAGGCCATTGGATCAACCTTCAGCCCAAGTTCAGGGTATACTGCCTTGGTAAGGAGGCATCAGGAGCATTCTTGACTGCCCTGCTCTGCCCCTCCTGAGCAGGGAAGGCAGCCTGTGGGGGCACAGGAAGCTTCTGGTTCTGTGCTGCCTGGGGAAATGGCAGGTGCTGAAGGCAGCTGCTGAGTCTGCCCTGTGCATGCCCTGGGGTCCCAGGGGTGCCCTGGTGGGGAGATGGCTGATGCCAGCTGTAGTCCCTGAGGGCCCTGGCAGGAGGGAGTTGTGGTGCAAAGGTCCCTACCTTGAAATCAAAGTAGCCATTTTGGCAGTAACTAGCACTGCCTATGGCACAGGAGGTCAGGGACCATGCAGGACTTGAGACTGTGTTCACGGGTGGCTGGGTGGTGTGTGGGAGACAGAGGTCTCCCTCCCTAAGGGCTTCTGGCAAGGGCATGTGCTGAAAAGTCAGGGCTACAGCATTGCAGGTCTGACAGGTGACAAGGGTGAAGGTGTGGCTCCCTCCTCATGTGCTGGTCCCCCCTCCCTGTTGCATGCTGTCACTGCAGAGCCAGCTTTGGGGCTCAGACTTTTCACCTTCTCAGGAGGAATCAGGGTGCTGTTGTCCTGCCTGAGGGACAAACAGGGCACCAGAGTCTCTGGGCAGGCTTTGTGCACAGTACAAAGCCCTCATGGGTTCCTCTCAGTCCCTGACTCCAGCTCCTCCTGGCCCTTCCCAGGTGACCTGAGGGAAGAAGGTTGGAGTCCTTCTCGTCCTCATCCTTTTCCCAAGAATTGATGTGTAAAGGCTGCTCTTTGGAGTGTCCTTGAGCTCACCTCTTGCCCTGATAGGCCAGGGAAGGGGATGCCCTGCTCCAACCCCTGGCATATCCTGCAAAGCCACACTAACCAGCTAACACCTTCCCATCTTGTTGGTGCAGAGAAATGCCAGAAGCCCCAATGGGACCCCAGGTTTATCTTTGACAAAGCACAGGAGACCTTCAACCCTAATGAAGTGGTGAAGATGAGGTGCCCTGAGGGGTACTGGCCTCCTCCCCTGGAGATGAAATGTGTGACATTGAAGCCAAGGGGAGGTTCAGTGATTCCTCGTAGTGGCTGGATATTGAGGAGTGGCACAGACATCTGGCACCTTATGAAGGAGAATTTTACCTGTGTGGGTAAGTGAGCAAGCCAGACACTCTCTTAGTGCTCTCAGTCTGGCCTCCCCAGGCATGGAGAGCAATTCTGCATGTGTAGCACAGCGTCAGTGCCCTGTGCTCGGGGTGGCAGAGTACAGCAGGTCAGGGCACGGCAGAGAAATCCAGAGAAAATTCTGGATGCGTGCCAGGTTTATGACTGTGCTGTTAGTAACTCTGGCATGTGTAGTCTGGGAGAAGGCAGAATGTCCTTGTCCACTCTGTGGGATCGATAGAGTTTGATGTCCAGGCTAGGAGGACAAGGGAGGGAGTGATCCTCTTGGAATGTTCCCTTCACAGATGTGCTCCAGGTTGACCCCGAGAGCCTAGAGGTTTCCAGCACCAGCATCAAACTGAACTGGACCTGCATGTTCCCTGACATGTGCCATCGTATTCGGGCCAGGTGCCGGCTGGAGCAGCATTCCTTCTCAAACTGTAAGGCTGAGGAGGTGAAGGGAGAGGAGATACTGCAAGGCCAGGAGGGAACTTTCACCTGCTCCCCTCTGCAGCCCTTCACTGACTACAGTGTCACCATCTCCCTGCCGCCTAGCACAATCCTGTACACACGACTCCTCAGGACAAAGGAAGTGGGTATGTTTACATGACATGTTGGGATGACCTGAAGCTCAGCTGGAATATCTGCTGCCTGCTGTGATGTTCCTGGGATCAGATCTACTTGCAGCCTGTGGGGATCTGGGGAAGGGGCTGTGCAGGGCCCTACAGCTGGGTACTCCCCATCCTCATCACACCATTTCTGCTGCAGAGGCAAAAGCAGCCTTTGTGGGGGACAAATTATTGCTATCCATGCATGATCCTGTTCTCCTGTGCTTCCAGTGCCAGACAAACCAGAGGAGCTACGGGTGGATCCCCTCAGGGGATCCGTCAGGTGGAAGGCGCTGCCCTTGTGCAAAGGAGAAATCATTGGATACCAGGTACCAGCAGTCCATGGAGTGCCCCTGATCCCCCTCACTTTGTCTAGAGCTCTGTGCAGGCAGCCTGAGGAGAGGCATGAGACCTCTGTGGCCAGGGCCCACAGGCTGTTCACTGCTGGTGTTCCCGGGAGGGCCAGGTCTCCTCTTGTGCCCAGCCAGCAGTAGCAGCCCCTCCTCACAGAGCTCCCCAGTGCAGAAGCAGGATGTTGGTGCTACTGTCTAACAGCTCCCTGTCCTCCCTCCAGCTGAACATCACCACCCTGAGAGCACAGGACAGCAGCTTCCTCAGATTCAGTCAGGTGTGGGTGAACCAGTCTGTCTCCGAGTATGTGCCACCTCATCAGACAGCTGGCAACAAATACCTGGTGACAGTGCAGGGCCTGACAGCTGCTGGGGCTGGGGCTGCATCAGAGGTGGAATTCCAAACCTACATCTGGGGTAATGGTTGTTCTGCCCTGTGTCTGTTTGGGGTGGCCTCTCAGGGGGTGAGTACTGAGTCCAGAGCAACTTCCAGACCTGTGTATGCAGCCATCCTGTCCCAGCTCAGACAGGGGCAGGGTTGTGAGCACCTGGCTCAGCAGTGGGCATGAAGCTGGGTGAGTCCTTCTTTGAGGAGGGAGGTCTTGAGCAGGTCTGCAGAGGAGCTGTGCCACTTTAGCCACTGTTTGTGCCTTTGATACCAGACCTGCCCCCTCAACTCTTCCACTGAAGAAGGTGACACCCAACCCTGTACTTGGGTGCACAGGTGGCTCAAGGTCAGCGAGCACTAGGACTGCTGAGGCTGGGTCTGTGTCCTCCTGCTGTCTGCAGGATGGCTGAGCAGGCTGCCAGACCCTCCAGCTGGGGCCACGGGACAAGGCCTTGTGCTCCAGAGCCTCCCTCTGCCCTACCCAGGCAGATGTGCAGGCAAGGGAAGACTGTCTTGCTGCCTGTCCCTGCAGCGGCCAGGGCAGCAGGGTCTGGACATGCATTTCTACACACATGCTGACACTCAGCAGCAAGACTGGGGCCACTGCTGGTGCACGGCCCAGGCTGTGACACCCACTCCTCTCTGTGTTAGTTTCAGGCCAGCCTCTGATCCCTTGGCCTGGGTCAGCAGTCACTGTAGTGGTGGTGGTGGTGGTGCTGTTGATCCCCTTATCTGCTGGGATCCTCTGGTTCGTGCTCTCCAGGTGAGTGGCAGGAGATTTGGAGTCTCAGCTCTGTCTCAGGCCATGCAGTGCTGTGGGACATATGGGGATAGAGAGGGTTCCCCAGCTGCTCCCACCCTTCCCTGGGTGCAGAGGATGCAGCTGGTTGGTCCTAACTCAAACTGGCACTAGGGCTCCTGGCTGGGGCTCTAAGTGACTTCCCCAGGGCTGGGACAGAGGCCATGTGTGCTGAGAGACCCTCTCCCCTTGCTGCTGTTGCAGCCACCACTGCTGTCCCCTGGGGTGTAGGTGGGCAATGCCTGCCAGGGCAGAGGGAGGGTGTGCAGAACCCTCCATGCCACTGCTGCTGGGTTCAGCAGGGTCTGGCCCAGGTCAGCTTCTGCCAGACTCAGGACTGCCCTCTGCCTTTCTAGAAGAAGGAGGGCCTTGCCCAGCAGTGCCGAGGAGGATCACTACACAGGTAGGATCCGCAGCACAGAGGGGATGGTAGGGCTGGAGCTGGGAGGGGAGCAGGTGTATTTCAGGGGGGCCTGGTGGCATTCTGAGGTAGCTCCAGGCAGCCCAGCTGGCTTTGGCTGACCTGTCCCGCATCTATTCCCAGCTGAGACCCTGCTCAGTAGCTTCTTCCGGCAGCTCCTAGCTGGGGTCTCCCTGAGGTGCCATTGAGGGTTGGGAACTGCTCCTCCCTCTCACTCTCTCTGGGGTAGGCAGCAGCTCTTCCCAGCCCTGCTGTCCTGGTGTAGGACAGCATGATATAGTATGATCCCAGTACGATCTGCAGCCCCTGGTGATGCTGCCTGCCTGAGGCTGCCCTGCTCCTTTCTCCCACAGCCCTCCCTTGGATCCCTCAGGTTCTTTCTGTCCTCTTGTCTCCCCCAGAGCTCCAGCCCTATGAGAATGTACATGGGGACAATTACTGTGTGGTTGAGACTTGGCTTGAGAAAGATGCAGGTAGGAAATGGATTGTCCTACCTCTGACCCCACATGGCACAGAGAGAGTGGGGACTGGCAGCTGTGATGATGTGTCTGAGCTGCTCGTGCTGCTGAGGGCACGCAGCAGCCTCTGCCCTGGGTTCTCTTGTTCTCCTCAGGTAAATGTGGCCCGGCTGGAGAGCCATTTCTCAAGCCCCTGCCTGTTCTGGAATCCTCCAGAGAGTCAGAGCAGTGAGGAAGAAGAGCAGCTGGGGTGAACATCTAGCTCAATGGTGATGGCACTTCCCTTCTCGCGGCTTGGTCTACCACCGGAAGCCAGACAATGAATCATCTCATGGGTTATTGCTTCCCCCCAAGTTTTCTTCTTCATCAAGCTCCAGAATCCTCTGCTGCAGCACAGGAGCAGCGCAAGGCATGGGATGACCTGCTTGTGCCAGCAAGGATATGTCCTGGTAGTTCTCCAGTGCTCTGGCATAGCCATCTCACCAGCATCTTGGTGCCTGCAACTGTCCCCTGAGAATGGAGGAGCTCACAACTCCTCTTTCCACCCTGTGTCCTTGTATCCCTCTAGATCCTGTTCTCTGTCTGAGCTTGGCCTAGCTGTGCTGCCCTAGCCTCTGTGCTGCTGTATCTGAAACAACCAATAAATTGTTCTGGTTTGCAGAGGCTGCTTGGCCCACAAAAGCTCCCACCTTGTCATGGGTCCTCCTTGTATTGTGTGTGAAAACCCTGACCCCATGAATCTTCATGGAGGAGCTTGGAGTAGGCTTTTCCAGCTCCTGTCAGTTCCAAGGAAGCACATTTGAGATGCTGCATGTTCCCAGTGCAATGTTTAAGGTGGCTGCTTTCCCTCCTCCCCATCCTGTAGGTAACACCACCTCCACTATGCATAGCTGGATCTCTGTGTTGGTCTGTGTCCTCCTCTGTGGGTGTTGGTGCTTGTCTCCCATTTTGTGAGGTACAGTTGGCACTGACTCTCTTGGGATATCTGTGTCCTGCAGCCTTTGTGATCTGCTGGCTCTTGGCTGGGGCTGCTGTCCCATCACCTCCAACAGCCACTGTCTGGCACCCTGTGGGATGCCAGTGCCCAGTGCAGCCTTGGATGCTGAGGCACAGTGCAGAGGCTCTCCTTGGTGAGGGGTGCACTGCTGGCAAATGGGGAGATCAACCTCTCTTTTCTCCATCTCTGTGTGTTGCCTGTGATGTTTTCATCTCCTTCTGTCCTTGGGCACACAGGCTGTCCTGACTTCCCTGGACTTGGGTGTGACAAGCTGGTTCTGGTTGTGCTTTTTACAGTCCTGAACACAGAACTGGCATGGCTTTTTCCTCAGTGTTATCTCTCTCCACTCTCAAACCTGCCAATACCCAGTGCAGCCGGGAGGCTGAGGGGCAGCCTGGAGGCACTCCTTGTTGGGGAGTAAGTACACTGCCAGGACGTAGAGCAATTGACCTCTCTCTTTCCCAGCTTTTTTTTAGCCTGGCATGACTTGCATGTGCTGGTAAAGACATCTTTTGACAGTTCTTCATATGAGATGTCTGTCCATCAGCTCAGTACCTGCAACTGGCCCCTGGGACCAAAATATCTCATTGCTGTGAACTGTTGCTGGTGTGACATGTGTGCCTGAGGGAGGAGCTCTTTGTGGGTATTGGGCAGAGAAGGAAAGAGCAACTCAACACTGTGTGGCTGCTGCTGGTTGAGAAAGGGGAATGAGCAGGCTCGGGACAGGGGAGAACAGTTGCCACCCCCTTGGCTACCCTATTTCCCACTTCATCTCCCCACACCCAATCACACCCTGGGCTGTCAGCCTCATGAGTCCACCTGCTCCGTCTAGACAGTCAGTAAAGGCTTGTGTCTTGGACGGGGCTACCTGCAGCCCCCAGCTCCTGCCTGGTCACCTCATTGCCCTTGTGAGGTGCTGTTCCCTGTGGGTGCTGAGCTAACTGCACCTTGTTGAGGGGAGCCATGAGCAGAGTACCCTTTGCCCTGGGCAGGATTGTGTCCTGTGCATGTGCCATGGACAAAGCTGAGGGACAAGTATGGTCTGTGTGCCTCTGCAGCCCCCCATGTCTGGTCACCCAGCCTTCTGGTATCCGAGACATCCAAAGTGGGTGGGAGGCTCTGGAGGAAGAGAAAAGCAGTGGCTGCTGACAAGCAAGAGGCATGATTTAGGACTGTGAGTGTTTTCTCAGGCACGCAGCTGGCACTGTAGGGCAGCACGCCTGGGGGCAGAGGAGAGTGCTGCCAGCCTGAGAGGGAGCAGGAGGAGGAGGCAGCTGAGGATAGAGAAGTGGGGAAGGATGAGAGAGGGTGTGGGCTGAGTGTTTATTTCAGAAGGGCCTCAGATTGTTTCAGGCATTGAAATACTCCTTGCAGTTCATGTCTCCATGTCTATCTGTGCTTCCGACCAGGTCTTTATGTGATTTCTCTAAGGTCCTCCATCTCCTGTGATCATTGAGGGGAAGTGACTCATCACCACTCTAAAACCCACGCAGTGTCAGGGGGCACTTGTGTTGTGGTGTGTGTTTTAGGAGTGGAGCTGAAGCCTAGATCCAATAAGCCTCTCCAGTGGAAAGGCCGCTTGAGGAAACTCAGGCAAAGCAGTCAAGCTCACACATCCACACACGTCACGTGGCTAAGCTCAGCAAGGAGAGGCAGAAGGCCTTTGCACTGGATCAGTTCCAGCCAGGTTTATTTCCAGGAGCCAAAGGGAAATGCAGAAGCAAAAGGGCCGGGGGTCTGCCAGTTCCAAGGTTAAATATGGTCTACAGCAGCTGATGACCTTGAGGCACAGGGATGGAACAAGGGGCAAGTAAGGTCAGTGACCTATAGGGGAAACAAGGCTGGTCACCAGAGACCCAAAACCAATGGAGATACAGAGGAAAGGAGACACCACGGGGCCAGGGCATTAGGGAGGAGGAAAACCGGGGCAAACCGTCGTATACAGAATGCCACTGGGGGGTTCTCTCTATCAGACTGGGAAGGTGACCCTATGATCTGTCCTGCCAAGGCCAGACCCTAGGTATTATGTCGAGGGACTGCAGGGATTCCACACACTTGGTTTGTGCCTCAGAAACAGGAGTAACACTTCTTGTTACTGCTGTCAACAATTCTTGAATGCCCTGGTAACTAGGAGGGGTTTGGGAGGAAACTCTGAGGTCTTGGTGACAAGGTTCCTTCTCCTGAGTCCTCGAGCCTGGATGGACCTGGAGTGAAAAGATATTAAAAGGCAGAAGTGTTGACAGTGAAGGGAGGCTCCCTGCTCAAAGGGGAAATCTTGTGCATCTCACAAGGAGATGTGTCTGTTTCCTTCCTGTGGTTGCAAGCCTTGCAGCCAGATACGCATGCCTGGGCTCAGAGGCAGTGACTGGGGCTGAGATTTCAGTCCTGCCTGGGGACTTCACGCTAGGATGGCCCTGCAGTCACTGGCTCTGAGGTTTCTCCTGGCCCTTGCATCTCTACTGTCAGCACATGGCCAGGAAGAACTTTTCAACATCCAAATAGTGCCCCAGGGATTAGGTAAGAAATGATTCTTCCTCTTGGAAGCTTCTGCTGCCTTTCCTCCTGTACACTGGATATTCGTGTTCAGTGCCTGCAGCCCTGGGCTGGAGCCCAGATGGACCACTGAGGGCTGTGTCAGCTGGGGCAGTCTCTGTCTGCTCAAGGGACAGAGCTACAATGCAGTGTACACTGGGGTTCTGTGGGAGAGACAGGACTGGGCTGGATGTGTGGTGATGGGTCGTGCCCTCCAGAAAACCAGTTTGCCAATCATTCCCTGCACACAGTAGGTGTGAACTGGGCGCCAGTTCACACACTGGGAATCAGGGGAAGGGTCTTCAGGGAGGTGTCACTTTCTGTACACATCCTATCCTCAGGTGTGCCTGAGGGACCCTGTGCCTGCTGAGGGCAGCACAAGAGGGAGCTTGCTGCTGCTGTGCCAGACAGATGGATCAGGGTAGGATCAGTGGCTGGGTGCCTGAGCATGGGGTGGGCCATGGCTGTGTGCCAGGGGACAAAGCTGCCAGTTGTGGTGCTCAGCTGGGCATCTCTAGTCTTTTGCCCTCAGGGCTGTTTGAGAGCAAAGCCTGAGCACAAGTGGCTTGTCATCAGCATTTCCCTTTGTGGTAAAGTTGGTCTCCACCTTGTGAGATCCCTTGCGTGCCCCTTTGAGAGAAGGGAGATTGTATTTTGAACCCCTTCAGGCCTCACAAAGCTTCTTGCAGAGGCTTGAACAGGCATGGGCTCCTTCCAGAAGCCAGTGCTCTTCTCTGCAGGAATCATTGCCACAAAGCCTCGCCCCACAGCATTGGACAAACTGCTGGGACCAGCTACACAGCTAGTGCCTACTAGTCCAGGAGGCTGGTGAATTTGGTGAGGAGGTGTTGAGGAGAAGGAAGGGTTGTGTCAGGAGAAAGGGGCAGGGCTATTGTTAAAAGAGGAGATGTGAATGGAGAAGACACTGCTCACACCCATGCCCTGCTGCCCAGTGGTGGGGGCAGGAGAAGAGCAGCCAAGGTACTGAGTGAGTGAGAACAGGGAGCCCAGAAGTGTACCAGGGACATGGCTGATCCCTGTGAGAGGAATCAGCCATGGCTGAAGGGACACGCATGTCAGCAGGAGTGGTGGTGCCATGGCCCAGGCAGTGCCACCTGAGCTGAGCTGGGCTGGGTGACATGCCTGAATGAGAGGATGGAGGGTGTCTCCTAGTGCAGGAGTTACTGTCCTTGGAATCTCCCTGCTGTGGGCTTTGGAGAAGGGAATATGGTGCCCATGGACATAACTATGAATGTGGCAGGTTCATGGATGAGTGATCCTTCACTAATCGCACGCATAAGGAAAACCCCTTCCCAACAAGCCTTGCCCTCAGGTCACATCCCAGCAGATCCTTCTCCCTTCATTGGCTCGAGGGGTTGCTGGGGATTTGTCTCCCACTACTCACCCACATCTTATCTCATCACTGCCAGCCCAAATAACAACCTCTTCCATATCTGCTAGAAATGTGCCGAAGACCTTTTTGGTGGGACTCCAGACTCCAGTTGGCACCTGACCGGCACTATTATAAGAAGAATGAAGAAGTGATGCTGAGCTGCCCTGAAGGTTTCCAGCCATCCTTCAACTATGTCAAATGTTCGAGTGAAGTCCAGTCCCTCAGTGGTGGGAAACCTGTATATGGAGAAGTCTGGACTGGAAGACACCCCAGAGGTGTATGGGTCCGCATTCGGTCCCGTGTGGAGTGCAGTGGTAAGGAATGGATCAGGAGCCCTCTTGACTGCCTTGCACTGCCCTTCCTGAGCAGGAAAAGCAGGGTGTGGGGCACAGGAGGTTTCGGGCTCTGTGCTGTCCAGGCCCACAGGTCACCACTGGGGGTATTGGTGATAAGGGTCTCCCTGAGGGCTTCTGGCAAGATGATGTGCACAAAGGCGAAAAGCATGAGAGAGGGATTTGTGTTGGAGCTTGTGGCCAGCACATGGCACCACTGCTTGAGCAGGATCAGAGGGCTTTGCTGCCTGTGTCCTCTCAGACGGTGCATCTGTGAGTACCGCAGCTTCCTCCATGTGGGCTGGGCCCATCCAGGTTCTGTGGCGTGGTGGGTGCAGGCTTAGCACCCTCTTCTCACAGCTTAGGGCATTCATGTTCCCTCCAAGGGAGAACAGAGCTGTACCTGTTGGACTGTAGAGATTCTGGGACAGATACCTCAGTTTTGAATTAACAGGGAAAATTACTTGAGCAGTAGTAGTCCACTCATTCACCCACATTCATTCATGTCCAACTCCTCCTGCTCCCCTTTGAG
>VWYO01023541.1:5572-38428 GCA_013400275.1 Rhadina sibilatrix
TTTTGGCCATATTTGCAATGACACATAGGAAAATAAAAACAAGCAACTTCTGGAACCATGAACAATTTTAAATCATTATCTATTTAGTATGGGCTCCATACAAGCACTTTGCAACACTCTGCCTTATAACAGACTTGAAAAATTACCTGGCAAGCATTTCACAGTATGTAAATTGTATCAAAGGTTACTGTAAAGGCTCTTTCTTTGCTGTTTCTTCATGAAGATTTCTTCTTCACAGAGAAATAAAACCTAGTTTTAGTACAAGGAATGGCAGAAGAATTGAAAAAGCTTCTGACAGCGGACCTTAAACAGGTCATAAGCGTGGCCAAACTGACAAGTAACACTTTGTCCATGCCAAAAGAAAGTTTCTGGTTCAAAGAATCACTGAAGTTCAGGGTTTGGGTGGATTTGTAAGAGTGTTGTCAGTCTCTTCTCTCATCTGTAAACTCTCCCATTGCAAAGGCCACTATGGAGGTCAAAGGAAGCATTCAAGTCAAAATGGTGACAGCCATTTGGGATAAAGGCAGAAGGTTAGAAATTATTATCTAAGCCCTGCTGACTAAAATACATAATTCTTACACAATGAAATTTGTCAGTTGTTGTGACCCGTCTAGCCACTGCCTTGGTGGCCTGGGATTAAGTAGAGACACGACCACCACAATCTTCGTGTGGGGTTCGGGCTTAAAGACTCACAGCGCCAACATGGTGAATTCGTCAAAAAGCGTTTATTATCTATAACACAGGGTTTAAGTACTATCTGGGTCTCGCTACGTCATAGGGGGTCGTACTAGTTTCTTAAGGGTAATGGAAAAGTACTGGAATGCATAAAGGAGAGGGGTCTGTATCTTTAGATAATGTTATCTCAAGGGGGTGGAGTGTGTCTCATCCTTTCCCGTCACAAACCGATTCATCTTGCGCAAACGCCTGTCCCTTCTCAAATTGACATCTCCCCCGCAGTCAGTAAATTAAATTTTTCAGTTAGCTAAGTTGAAATTTCCTGGCGAAGTCTTCAGTCTTGCATAAACCTGCACCAAAAAAATAAAGCACTAATCATGCTGGTTTAGTCAAACTTTGAATTTTTTTTTTTTTGTCATATTTATTATTTTGGCAGTCATTTGTGTACATCCTTCAAAAGTCATAAGTTTGGACACACAATCTGCTTTTTTTTCTTCCTTTTTTCACCTCAGGGGTCACAAGGAGTTTACTTGTTGCTCTTGTACCCCATGAATGTACAGACCTTTGAGATGTCTCCCTCTCCATCAGGCAGTCTTGCCAATACTTAGGCAACATCATCCTGTTGAAACAGAATGTACATGACTCTTAGGATTTGTGTTCTGTTCAGCTTTCCTTCCCTTACTTTAATTCTTCCATCCTGTATTCTCATCTGTACAACCCATTTTGACTCCTTGCCTGCATTTCTCTTTTTCTATTTTTTCATTCTGTTCACATATTGTTTTTATTTTTTTCTTCTTTGTTCCTTTTTATTTGCCCTCCTTTTCCACCAGTTCTATCTGCATTGTCTTCATGTTTTCTCAAGTACTAGTGTTCCTTTGGTTTTTTTCTCACACCTTTGTCCAATTTTCAGTGCCAGGGTCTTCCTTTCCCTTTTGTCTTGCAATTTAGAAAGCTCTAGAAGTGCTCCTCTCCAGCTTACAGCTAACATATGAGAGCATTTATTCCCTCCTAGTTCATTGGGATTTTTCAGTGTTTTTCTTTCCAGAATGCTTCTGTAAATTAAAAGACCAAGACTAGCTCATTTTTCTCTTAGCTAGAAAAAGGAACAGATTCAGATCAGGCAGTCTTAGTCCATTTCCATCATCAGCAAGCTCACAGGAATCATAACTGGAATATAATTCTAGCAGCTGCAGCTGGCAGACCAGGATCCAAAATTTATATGAGCCCTGATGGACTCCTGATGGCATGAGGTTGGCATGATAACATATATGTCCTGCCATAAGGAGAAATATAACTCCAAAAAATAGTGTTAAACATTGCATCATGAGGTCTGTCACTGGGAGAACTGAAGGGCCTTTTTTCTCCTCCTAGATTGTATGGTTGTGTTACAGCCAAGACAACCATTTGACCAGAACCTTTTGAGGATTTTTTCATGTAATGAATATTATTGGTGTATAATTCAGTAGAAGACACTAGAGACCCTGAGGATCAGTCTTTTTGTTTACTTAGTCTTCTACTACTATTCCTTTTCATATTTCAGAAAGAAGATTACTATATCCCTGAGTAAGAACACAGGATAAAGTAATATCACTGGGGAAGAAAGTTTATTTACTAGCACGGTCTGTCCAGATGTACACACTCTCATCAGATGCAAGCATACTCCTAACTCAGCAAGACCAGAATTTTACCATTTACCATTTTTTTTGCTGCCTCTGTGTGGCCAACTGTGCAGTAACCACTGGTCAAAGAGCTAAACAAAGAGGTAGGGCTGACAACAACTCCATGTGGATTATGCAAGGAGCTGAACAAAACTCTACATACAGCTCTTGCCATTCAGTCATTTCAGCAGTGTCAATGTTATCAGCTCTCTGCAACTCAGTGATACCTACAAGCAGCACCAAAGTCCCTCTGGACTGATCATACAGGAAGACAGGCCCTATTCTAAAGGCATTACCACATCTTTTAAGCAAGACACAAGTGGCTGTGACAATCCAAGTGAAAAGACTGATGAATGGTTAATGTAATGCAACCATCATGAAACTACATATGCCCGAAATTCATTAATTTATGTCTTACTGATTTATTCAGATTCCATCCACCACAGAGCCTAGTCACACTGGCTTGGCTGATGCATTGCTGACTCTATGCAGGTTCATTCATTTAAGCAGTAGTTACAGGCAGATGGTATGTGCTTTTAGCAAAGATTAGTGCCACAGTTTTGTGCATGGCAATGTGTGTAATGCTGTAAGTACATCATGTACATGAGTTCCTTAGTACGTCACATGCATTTATGCATGGCTTTAGAAATCTTTTTTCCAGAACCAGATCCTTTCTATATACTTAATATAAGGACCATAATTTTAAAAGGAGACATTGCTCTTATTTTTGAAGGTTTTTATTCTTTTTACTTCTCTGTTGCTTCTGCAGCTTTCTTTTAAAGATATTTCTATTCCTATTAAAAGTCCATGTATATGTATTTATAAACCTGTGATTACTACACTTACAAAAAATTTAAAATTCTGATAAATCCTTCAGCCAAGCCTGCACACCCATCCTGGCTGGGAAAGAAATTCTCTTTCTACAGAAGGTATGTGAAGCATTGCAGTTATTGTATTCTACTTACTGGAATTCTCTCATTCTCAAATCTAAAAAGTAAGAGCCTGTCCTACATAACCCAAAATGTTATTGTATTCCATAGCTACCTGTGCTATTGTCATATGCCCAAAACTATTACTGTCTCTTGAAGACTGGTAGCCAGAAACAGACTTAGGAGGTCAGGGGCTGCCAGCACCTTCTTAAGGTCAGGGTCACTCAGGCAGAAACCTCTTGCATTTCTCTTTTGTTCTCACAGGGAAGGTGAGCACAGTGCAAGGGAAGCCTTCTTTTGTTTCCCTCTGGGCTCTGGAAGAGGGTGCTTCATGAGAGGCTGCATTTCGCAATCCAAAACTGTTTCAGAGTGAATTTCACAACACTTGTCCCCAGTGTGGAGCTGGCCAGGGCTAGGCCATCATTCCGGGGTGCTTGACTGGTTGGCTTTCCTCCTCCCCGTGTGGAGGCAGTGGCCGAGCACCAAGGGGAGTCCAGCGGGCAGCAGGAGCAGGCAGCAAGCAGCAGCACTGACCTCACACATGCACACACCCCGCCACGGCCACTAACAGGAATTGGGGATGCTGACACTGCCTGGGAGTTCTCAGGCAATGCCAGCATCCCCCATCTGGCACCAGAACTGCTTCGTAAGCTCCTGCCTTCCTTTCTGTTCCAGAGGGAGGGCTGGGCCCAGCAGGACTGGTCTGCCACCTTCACCTTTGTCTCTTGGGCGGCGTGCTTGTCTGCACAGGGACCTATCTTAGGGGAAGGGTTTGGTCTTGGTCTCCTGGTCTCCTGGAGGTCATCTGTGGAGGGCACCATCTTGGGGGCAAGGTTTCTCTGATGTTTTGTTTCCCTTTGTTCCTAGGGAGTCAGGAGATTCAGCAACTTTATCACTATTGCTTATCATAATTTTTTTCGCCTCTTGCTGTTTCATTTTTAAGTAAACGGTTACTTTTTCACTTATATCTACTCAGATTTGTTTCTCCTTATCAGTGAAAAAGGAGTGGTTAAGACTAAAAGGAGAGATGACTCATTTTAGAGCATCCTCCCCTGAAACTGTCTTCAACAAAGACAGGGAAATTAAGCTCCCTGGCCTGAGATACATGTGAGAGTGACATGTATCTTCATTTAAAGACCCTCAAACTTCATGAACTTTAGAAAACTCTCTTGATGAGGTGGAAATGTATCTAGTAGTTATATCATGATGTCAGTTACCACACTACAATATCTTTTTCAGATATTCTCTGCCGTTCCCTTGCTAGATTATTCATCACACAGCATATATTATTCAGATAAATTCCTGCTGATTTTAAAAAAATATTATGTTAGAAGTACACAGCTTGAAATTGCACTGCTTTAAACTCTGCCATCTTAGTCAGCCTATCTCTGTTATCAGATTTCCACTTTAGTATTGCACATCTCGCACAGCAGGCTAGAAATGGGTGATTGCTTTTTTTTTTTTTTTTTTCCAATTGAATGATTTTCAGCAAAAGGCACAGACCCCTTTTCAAGATCCACTTTTAGGTCATCAGTATGCCTTGAAACAGAAGTCCTAAGGAAGGCTCTATTACCCCAAAGTTAATTAATAAATTAATTTACTGGCCTCTGATTCTTTTCCCTCCTCAGTTCTCTCTCTGTTGCTGCAGGGAATGACTACTTCAGGATCTCACTGTGACCAGGCTATAGCACCATAAAGCATGCATGCTTAGCATTACTGAGAGGGAAGATTGCCTTGCAAACAACAGCAAAACTCTCTCTGAGGTTTGCCAAACTCCTGGTTCAAGTATGTGGGCTTCCTCCAATCTTAAATTTTGGGAATGCATTCCTATCCCACAATACACATTATATATGTGTATATATATGTATAAATATATATGTATGTATGTATGTATGTGTATATATATATAATATATTTTATATATTTATTAAAAACTACAGCCTATCACTACTACTGCAATTAGTTTGCATTCATAGTGCATGATGCAGCTTGGAAGAGGGCAGGGAAGTTTATTCTCAGCAGCAGTAATGGCATGTGAATATAAAATACAGACATCAATTTAAGAAAGTGCTGACATGTCTTATACCTCCCATATATAAAAAATAGTGTAGGTATACAGCAGAGTCATCTCTCACAATCATTTTCTTCTCGTGTACCACCACTGATTTTAATGAAGTTACTTTGGATTTACATTGGTATGCTAAGACAGTGAGGTCTACATTATAGAAATATATAAATGTAAGGGCTTGAAAGAGGCAGACAGCTTAAAAGCTCAGAGATATTGAAAAATGTGGTTATGTAGAAATAGACACTAAATCATGGTAATTTGTGCGTACTTGTCTCAGATGATAGCCATGTTTGAATGTTTGAAAACTTATCTCTAGAAATACATGACAAAAATTGCTACAGCTATATACTTTCTGGATATATCCTAGCAGTAAAAAACTGTACAGATAAACAAGGCAGTATATCTGTGTACAATTGCTGTTAAAGTGAGTGGAGTAAATATTACCATCTACTAGTAAATTCTATACAACTCTGTATTACTTACAACATCAAGCTTGATATATCATGCACCACAAAGGAAAACATTTTTGATGGACAGCTGTGATGTGAGAAAAATAACATGTGCTACGGATCAAGCCTGAGGAAGATCAAGGAAGAGGTCTCTTCAAAAGCACTTTCAGCTACAATTTGTCTTTTTCCAGGTTATTAACAGGAATTCCAATTCTCAAAGTCAGAAAGTTCCAGAAAAGAAAATTTTAGTGTTAATTCAACCTAAAAAAAAAAAACCCAAAAAACCAAAAAACCAACCCCCCCCCAAAAAAAACAACAAAACCAAAACCAAACCAAACAAAAAAAAAAAAAAAAAAAAAAAAAAAAAAAAACAAAAAAAAAACCAAAAAAAACCCAAAAACANAAACCAAAAAAAAAAAAAACCACAAACACACACATGCACACTGAACCTTTTCTCATTTTCTTACCAGTTCACCTTATGAGCCTGTGGTCTCCCAGAAACCCTGCAGGTTCTGACAACCTCTCCTCATGACTGTGATATAGATAACCTTGCTTGAAGGTTCTTCAAAAAAAAATCATGAAAAATACCCACCCAGCTTGACAGAAAAAGCTGAAAAATATATGATCTTATCTATACTCTCTATAATATCATTTCAGTAATCACAAATCTTGAACAGGAACTGGTAAAAAATACTCAACAAGGAATATTTATTAACCTAGTCTCTAATATGTAGAAGTGAAAGTTTTCTCATAGTCTGCTATCAGTTAATCTAAAAAGAGTTGTCACTTTCAATTTATTACTATTTTGTTTACCAGACCTTTATTGACATAAATGTAACTTCTTTTGCACTGGTGGGAATTTGACTTATTCAGTAAATACCAAACTTGGTAGCTTAAGTATCCCATTTTTAGGATTCAGTGGAATCTACATCTGAATTCATGATGCCTCAATGCCAAAATGAAGAAATTTCAACAAAATCATATGTGTGTTTATTTCAGCTATTTCTTTTTGGCTGGGGTGAATTTGATCTTTTCAAAATAAGCTATTGTTCTATATGATATTTCTGTGCCTACATCATTGTTGCACCTGAGAATTGAATGTTAATGCCACTTGATAGATAAATAGCAAATAGGTTTTTTCTCCTGGCCAGTTTGGGTTTTTGGTGGATTTTTTTTTTCCTAAGGATGTACGTTTAACTGTTCTATATCACTATCTAACTGCAAAAAAGAAGATCATTAATTGGGAAGATGCAAAATTCTTCTTTCTTTCACAGGCATGCCAGTTTCCTTGTGGCTATACACTAGATAATGTTACAAGCTCATATTATGTTGTACAGATGATTAACACTTGCTTAATCACTTGTTACTGCTAGTTAAATATGAAAATGGGAAAATAGTAAGTGAACAGCTTTTTCATATTTGGAGGCAATGGCTTTCCAATCCAATAGGTTTTTTTAGTTTTATATATATATATATATAAAAAAGCACACACCATGTGTGAAGGGCTACAAAACTTTAAATAAGCCTCTAGGCTTTTAAGTTTCATACAGCCAAATAGGAGCTTCCCAATAAACATCTTATTTCACTGAACTTTCTTCTTAGCATTATTTCTGTTACAATGCGAGTTGCTCAAGAAATTATAACTTTGATATGTTCATGGAAAGGAAAAAGTGAGATCATGTTGCTGATGATGAACAAGGAAGCTAGGTAAATGTCCGTGGGTTGTGCTTATTATTTTTTTGGAGGTGGGGGTGGTATTCAACCATAAAAAAGGGCAGTATTAAAGATAAATCTGAGCAAATAGCCTGGTTTACATAGTGAAATTATATACAAAATATATAAACATCTGCCTACTCATAGAAAGTCACTGGCAGGCCCTACAAACTTCTCATTTAGTACAAGGGTCTTCCTCAGCTGATGACTATATTGCACCTTTCCCATTTTTCCAATGTCTTGTTTTTTCCTAGTTACTCATCTTGTTCTACAATAATTATTTAAGAACACTACTGATGATTTATTTTTTCAGTTTTGTATTTGTAATCTCTAGCATGGTACGGCAACGCTCTGGTGGAGATTCCAGGTTTAAAGCTGGTTCTGTTTCCAGAGAACTTTGGAGCAACAGTCTACCAGTCCTTATTTCACAACTGATTTACCAGATGGATTATGCTGTGTTAGGAGTACTTGTGCTGTCGGAAGGGAGACAAGAGCTGTTTTTCCTACTCAGACTTCTACACATTTGATGGATATCTGTAGTAGTCTGAGAGAAAGGAAGCAGAAAGAAAGCAGCAGAGATTGCTACAAGCCATATCTGTATTTCTTATCAAGAACACTAGCTTGTGTTTGTTATTCCTTGGCTCAGGAGGTAGAAATTCATCTCCTTGCTTGCATGTAAATAAGATTGTACCATAATTATACTTGACTCTCATCAGTTTCGCTTCTTGAAGAAACAGCCTATCAATTCCTTGTTTATTGGCCATTTTGCTGATAATGCATGCTATTAGTTTGGTCAATATTGATACAACTATATATTAGTAAAGACATAAAATTGAAATATTGACTACAAAACAAAAATATTTCAGAATATTTAGCTTGGAGGAAAGAAGGAAGACTTTGATTTTTCCCTGAAAAAAAAAAATACTGCATTAAATTTAGCAGTCATGAGACAGCCACATATCCCAGAAATGTGTCTCAGGACAGAAATACTTTTCAGCAGTCCATACTTATCATAGTCCATAGAACTGCTGAAAATTAGAGGTTAGGAAACACTATTCTCCAAGTGCTCTTGTATGTCAAGTCTCTTATTCAGAAGTTTAGAAATTATTTACAGTTATTTTCATTTTACTTTATATTTATTCTATTTTTATAAATATCCAAGACTTTTCTTGTCTTCTAAATATTAAAACAACAAAAACAAAAATTAAAAACAAACAAATAACTCCAGTAATCCCACTACTATCAGTTACCAAATTTAGAAAGCCAAATTTGCATAATGAAGTTTTTATCTAGACAAGAGAATTGTAGGATTTTTTTAAAAACCTCTCTACTAGATTAAACTGGATTAAACAGTTGTCTAATCAGGTAGCATCATCTGGTAACAGAAAAGGTCACAATGGTGACAGAACTTCATTGTCCCACACACCAGCATTGCCCACTGTGACTGATTTTTTGTGACACCTGTAATACAGAATGAGCGAATTATTAGGGTTGGTAGGGACCTCTGGAGGTCATCTGCAAACCTTCCACATTCATATGTGCTCCATCATTGCTTGGTCAAATCCTTTCTGAACCACCTGTTTTACAAGCTCTCACAGCATATGTTTTACCTTTATATCTAATTTCAAAACACGCTCTGAAATGCAAATTGAGTAAGATTACACTTATGGTAAAAGTTAGGATTTGCAAAATGGGCTGAACTACTGTTTTTTTACAGCTGACTTCTACAGGACCAAGCCTTGATATGTCAGTACAACATGTCAGTGAAGTAACTTGATCCACTCCCAGATCAGGTATCAGCATGGGTTAGAATTAGCATTTAGATAAGTTACAGAAATTTAAGACCTGGGTTCAAAGAGCAAGTTAAGACCTGGTCCCAGCTGGTTCAGGTATCTTATTCTGAAGGTCAGTCTGTTCTCTGATAGCTGGGATTAGCTTTAAAATTTGAGAAAATGCAGGCTGATGATCTTTTTAACTTATAGCTAATACATATTTAAGATGAAAAATGATGTGAACAGAACTAATGATATAATGTTGGTAGAAAAATAATTCCTGATTATCATTATGTTTAGAGCTGTCAGTAATATATAAGAAAGCATAATATGAATAACTGTTGGCGAAGCCTGAAATGTTGGCAGCATTCAATAAGAGCAGATGTCAAAAAGTTGTCTGATTCTCTTGTCTGATGAGACACTGTTGGTCTCATTTTAGGGTTAGAATTACTGTTTAGCAGTCACATCAAGGAGCTGTATGTACTGACACTTTCGACAGGGCTCCCACAAGCACACTGACTCCTCACAGCACACTCGAAGATCTTGCTGACCTTCTGCTGCAACAAGACCTCGATGTCTGTGGTTCAGCATCTATCTGGGAACATCAGTACAGTGTGACCTTGGAGCAGTTCTACTGAGAAAAATCTTGTAAAGTGAGAAACTATGCAATGAAGTCCAGCAAGGTAAGGAAAAAAAGACAAATAGAATTGTTCAAATGGTAATAGTTGGCAGAGCAGGAGTTCAGGAGGGAAAATAAAACTACTTGCCCAAAAGGTATAAAACCTTAAAGGAAAAAAGAGAATCTAAAGATACAAACTCAAAAAGAATGAGGATCGGCCAACTGTAAGGCATGAGAGGGGCCAGCATTTGCACTGGTTAGCAAAGGCTTGGGAAATACCAGGATCATGAGCTTACCACTAAGAGTTTACTCAGGTTAGATATCTAACATTATCCAACCAGTAATTTCTCAGATGTTTCCTGCTTATCATGTCTCTGCACACTGCAAAAGTTGCCTACATACAGCAATTAAGAAAGAAAGGGTTACATGGCTAAGTAAACAAATCTGATTAATGACTAAGACCACTGCTAAAATTAAAATTTGGGTTAAGTCTTCAGTATGATGGTGTGAAGGTTTTCATGGATCTTGGAAAACCTGTAGGGATAAAACAAGGTTAAATGCTAGCATAGTCTTCATAGATTGGATGAAAGGCAACATGAGCCCTGGCCTCTGAACAGACTACATGTTAAGTTCCCAATTTAAACAAGCTGGCTTCACTGATCTATCATAAAGCTCAGTTCTGAGATTAAGACTTGGATAAGAGCAATTGTAATGGCATGTTCTACAGCCAGTTTAATGTTGAATCCCCAAGATTGCAAGCAAAAGAGGGCTGAAATACATAGAGACTAAGTACTGTTGACAGTCTAATGCTAACAGGTTTGCCTAGTCAATGTCTAAGGCTGGGCTTTAGCATGAGACTGAAAGATCATAAACTGAAGAATTGTCTCTCCTTTGGCATTTTGAAGGGTCTGGGGGAATATAGAGTAGGGACTAGTAGTAATAAAGTGAACTCTGAAGTTATATACTTCTTACTTTAGCTAAAAGCCAGGATAAAACTGAAGAACAAAAATGCATGAGTTGCAGAGCCATTTTCTTGCTTCTTAATCATTTTCTACACAGAACAAAGGAGAACTCTTATTACTGTTTCTGCTGAGGTTTTAAACTAAAACTCAGAATTGCAATCAGATTAGGACTACATATGGAAATGCTGTTTCAACAGATGAACCTACAAAGGTGAATAATGTTTCTAATGATGTGCTGTCTGTTTTATGTTTTACATCCAGGTTAGTCTTAGAAATAAGGTTAGGATTTGAGAAAATTTAGATTGAAGAATTAGTTTTATGATCTCTTCTAGGAATCTTTCTGTAACAAAGAAAGAGCTAACCATAACATGCAGTTATTTGTCCTGCTATGTGTGTAGATATCTTAAATATAATTAATACAGACGTCAAGGTCCGAGGTCAGAATCCTAGGGTGAAGGTTCCAGGGCTCTGTTGGCTAATTAGCTCTGCAGATAGTTCCAGGATGAAATGAGGACTGCCTCAAGTAGGAAGGTACATCTTTCAGTTTCACTGCTTGGAACAGAACCACAGAATCATTAAGGTTGGAAAAGACCTTATTGTAGAGTCCAGCCTTTGACTGATCACCACCACATCAGCTAAATCATAGCACTAAAGTGCCACACCCAGTCATTTCTTCACCACTTCCAGGGACGGTGACTCCACCACCTCCCTGGGAAAACCTGTTCCAGTATTTGATCACATTTTCAGTTAAGAAATTCTTCCTGACGTCCAACCAGAATGTCATTTGTGTTATCTTAGGGCCATTTCCTCTCCTTTTCTTGGTAGTTGTCTGGGACAAGAGACTAACCCCCACCTGGCCACAGCCTCCTTTCAGATAGTTGTACAGTGACAAAGTCTCCTCTGAGCCTCCTTTTCCCCATGCTAAAGAACCCCAGCTCCCTCAGCTGCTCCTCATACAACTCAGTCTCTAGACCCTTCACCACCTCTGCTGCCCTTCTCTGGACACATTCCAGCTCTTCAGTGTCTTTCTTGTAGTGAGGGACGCAGAACTGGATACTTGATGAACTTGAGGATGCAGCCTTGACAGTGCCAAGAATAGAGGGACAAGGTAGAGGTTTTGTTGATCCCCTTCCATTCTTCACCAGGAATCAAAAATTTTATCATTCCATATTGGCTGTGCCCAAGGCAGCCTCTGGCCACCTCATCTCCCACCAGTCCTTCTCTGTTCATAAACATCAGGTGTAGCAGAGCATGGCCCCTGGTACGCTCTCACACCAGCTATGTCAGTACATTGTCAGAATGAGAATTCTATGTACTACTTAAATAAATTATATTTCTCACACCTCTTGCAAGGCCTCAAGTTCCTGAGAGACTAAACAAAAGATGTCAGGGCCCTTACTTCCATTGCCACAGCATTAATTTTCTTACTGATCAAAGATACATTCAGGAACACTAGAATTCAGGTTTTTAAAGTCTAGTCTAAACATCTGCAAAAACCTTCAGCTGTAAGAGATGATGACAGGTCATCAGATAATTTTCAGTACCAGGGAAAACAGGTTTGTCCAGTTTAGGCAGGACAGTCAGGAGTAGCTCACAGGTGTATTACTGATTATTCTATAAAAGCTGCAAAGGAGATGAGGAATGGTGACAGCAGGAGCTGATGTGCTATTGCTAGTATTAATTTAAATAGAGTTGATTAACCCTAATTTTGGTCTAAATTTTAAACCAGAGTTAAACTATCTTCCTAATTCAGCTCTACTTATTTGAATTCAGTGGTGGGTCCATTAAAGTTTACAGATGTAATGCTGGCTGATAGAAACAGAAATTATTTTCCAAACCAGGTGTAGTTACATGGCCTTTGAAAAAAATTCAGCACTGTGCTGAGATTACAAGTTGACAAAGCAGAAGCTGAGAGATTTGTACTTATTGATTGATCTTGGAAGGTCTTTTATTGCAATATAAGGGAAGATAATAAGAGACCTATTCCTCTTTCAGACATAGGTCTGATTGCTTGATCAGTAACTTAGATCTGTGAAGAGTGAAGATTATCATGGAATATTTCAGAGAGAAAAATGATGTCTGTGTCCACCTGAGATTTTTGCCATTGGGGGAAAGACTGCATTATATTAAATCTTGGTTTACAGTTTGGATCAATGAGAGCATTGGTCTTAGTGACAGAAAAACAGGCTGGATGTAGGGGTTTTATTCTTCTGATTAATCCCAGAAGTCCTATGGAACTAAACAAGTTACTGAAGAAAATCAGAATCTAAACCCTACTACAAGATCTAACTAGTGAGGGGACATATGGCTGGTAAATCAGGCCACCATTCAGGCTAGGCCTAGTTTAGCTAGCTTCAGGCTAAGTGTGGAAAAACAAAGTGTTTATTGGAGTTTCCTCAGTCCAGCTTGTTTTGAAAGAGCCAATTTGAATAGAGGTGATAAAATTTTACTGCCAAAAAAAGACTGACCAATGTTTATTCTGTTAGACTTCAGTCACATAAATGCACATGGAGACTAATATTAACTTTGCTGGTTTTGGCTGAGATGGAATTCATTGTCTTCATAGTATATATGGGGTTTTGTCTGGGATTTAATGCTGAAAACAGGGTTGATAACACATTGATGTTTTAGCTACTGCTGAGCAGCACTTAAATGTCAAGTCCTTTTCTGCCTCTCAGTCCACTAGTGAGGAGGCTGGGAGTGCACAAGCAGTTGGGAGAGAGCGCAGCTGGGATAGCTGACCCCAGCTGATCAGAGGTATATCCCATCAAGCTGAACAATAAAAACTGCAGGAAGAAGGAAGCAAAAAAGTTTGAAGTTTAGGCATTTGTCTTCCCCAGTCGCTGTTATGTCTGACAAAACCCTGCTTTCCTCAGGATGGCTGAACCCCTGCTGGCCCATGGAGAGTGATGAATTAATTCCTTGCTTTGGTTGCACGAGTAGCTTTTGCTGTACCTGTTAAACTGCCTTTGTCTCAACCCATGAGATTCCTCAGTTTTACCCTTCAGATTCTCTCCTGCATCCCATCTGTGGGAGAAGGAAGGAGGGAGTACAAATAGCTGTGTGAGGCTGTGCTTACTGGGGTTAACCCTCAAAGCTTTGTCAAGAGCTGCCCTTCAGGTAAAGGTGAGAGCACTTTTAAAGGTGAATTGAACCATTTTTTTAGCAGTAAGACTGATGATTAGTCTGGATCCTCACATAAAACAGATCTTGCTTTATAGTAAAGCTTAGCATTAGGATTCAGAATTACCAATAATCTTCTTAAATTGCATTTTCCACAAAAAATAATACTTCAGGATAAAGCTTAAGCAGGTACAGCTTGAACAATTCTCACGGGTATCAGGTACAGAAGGTAGAAAGTCTTCAATGTCATTGAGAAGAGACCTTTAGGTTCAGCTGTAAACAGATGTCATACTAAGCACAGGGCTAAAAGTACATTTCATTCCCCTATCTTTTAAGTGGATTTTCAATAGCCCTAAACTCTGCTAAACTACAGAACTCTAGTTAAAGATTTATTTACATTTAAACAGATAGAAAATTCTGGGGTGTTTGTTTTGGTTGGGGGGGTTGTTCTTCAATTTGGTTTACAAATGAACTTCAGACAAGGACAAGACAGCAGTCTTTAATGCATTTCCTGAACTCATTTTAATCATGATTTTCGTTTAAGCTTTAGGGTGGCTTCAGAAAATCAAAAAAACACAGAAGAAAGTTATTTTTTTAACAGGTATTCAGAATTGACATTAAGACACATATTGGTTTGATTTAGGTTAAATTTAGGTCTCACAGAGCTAATATATATCTAAAAAAAGCCTAGGGATAGGAAGATGGTTATGTTGTATAACCAGGTGATGTCAAAATTGGTGCTATAGTCTAATTGAAAGAAACCTTTGATACAGGTAGAAACAAGCTAAAGTTATAGGTGGAGTTTGGAATAATTTACAGGAAAGAAATCATAGAAATATATTTTACTGAGGAGACCTTTAAAGAAACAAATTATGTAGACTCAAATTTCAATTGAGCAATTCTTATCTGATGTCATTTAATGTCCTAGGTTGGCCTAGGTAACCCTGGGTTAAACCACATAATTCTAGGTTGCCAGATAACTGACAACCTGACAAATTTCTATCACATTTGGACAGACAAAACTATGCTTCTCTTCTTCTCAGCTACCCAGGGCACATCAAGTAGGTGTGGTACGGTTAACTTTTTTTTTTTTAAGCTAACCTTTGTGGGGGTTGAGGGGGTTTTATTCTTCTCTCCTTTTTCTTTTTTTTTTTTTTTTTTTCCTTTCTTTTCAAATTTGGAACTTTTTTTTTTTTTTAATTGGATAATACACTTATTGCTTCACAGATTTTAGACGACAGAAAATAAACTTCTCTGGAGACCTCTTGAAGTGATGTTTTTGTGACTTCTTCCATAATGAAAAAGGTGACTTTTCCCTGCTAGAAGACATGAAGACATCTGCTGAAGATAGATCTTGAATCTTCAGCCTGTCTTTCAGATGTCTTTTGATGTCTTTTGTGTTTGAAGTGAACACTACATGAAAATTTTTTTCCTGTCTATCTACCAGATATCAACAGAATGTTTCATCCAGGTAGACACTCTGCAGGTTCTCACTGCAAGGGGTAGAGGAAGGATGGAGACTGTGCTTTATCTGTAAGCCTCAGAATCAACAATAATTCGTAAGTCTAGACAGGAAGGGAAGAAATGGAAAAAGGGAGAAGGGAAGAACCTATCCATACCTTACATCAAAGAATACCAACCAACACCATTCACTCCAAGAAAACATACCTCAGTTATGTGGGACACAAATGGAGAGCATGACGAGTGGAATGCCTAATTTCAGGGCTCAGAAAGGGAAAACAGTCTGGCAGACAATGACCAGTGTTTCTCAAGTTCACTTTAATCTGCTTCATATTAGTCCTCAAAGATCTGAAAACTTGTGTCTTCGCCACATTTGGGAGGATTTTCACATGGTTAACCCAAAAGCCAGCCTCAAAGCAAGTATCTATTGCCTAATCTAATACCACAGGGAATCTACAGCATCTAAGGAAAGCTCCCTGGTGTTTTCTCCTCATATTGTTCTTGGAAATAGTTTTGCTGTCCTGGCTGAAGCATCCAAAAGAGAAATCCATTTGGATACAGGTATTTTTCATAGAAAGTTTCAGCACCATATTGCAGAAGTTTGACAGACTACAAAATTTGAAACAAGATGCTAAAATTACAAGTATCTACCAGCCCCCTCTAGAATAATGACTAGATAAGTACTACATTCTGCATGCTTTTTTTAACAGGTTAAAAAGAAAACCCAGCCAATTAAATGAAAGTGGAAAATAATTTTTTTCATTTTAATATTTTAGCCTTAAAAGAGAGAATACATGGAAAACTTGACAAATCTTGCAAACCTCCAAGTATTAACAAACTCTAGATGCACACTGGGAAACTAGAACACATCTGAGTTGGGTTGGCATGGTAAAGAAGACAGCATCACCTCCTCAGATTTAAGAAAGAAATGAGCACTCAAATGCCTTTGCTGAATCAAGATCCCCTCTAATCTACAAAATCAAGGCTTAAGAACAAGTTCCAGAAAGTTTTCCAACCATTATCAAATGCACTAATGGAATCACCTTCATTTTTATTCAGTATGGCAGTAATAGTAAAAAGACCTTTGTAATCTGCTCTTGAACCAAATTAAGTATCAGAGAACCTGGAGCATTTCCAAATGCAAGGAGGAGAACCTTGGGGTCAATAGGATTAACTCCCATTTCTTCAGCTTTACTGTGCAAAGATCACAGAGGGCATGATAGGTTTCTCCAGCATTTATATGGTGGTTTTACAGGAGCTGGCAGGCTAACTAATAAATCCAGAGGCATTGATTCTGCTGTTCATTGTACTTGTGCTGGGTACCAGAGAATAACACATGGCCCTCAGGAAAATAACTTACATTCTTCAAAATGCTAAGATGCCTTTTTTTTTTTTTTTTTTTTTTGTAATTTTTGGGGGGTTGTTGGGGGGTGATTAAGTAGTAAGAGTAGTACTCTTACTACTTTACTACTCAGTACTTGATCATTACTAGGGAGAGGCAGGTGATAAAGTAGAAGGAGAAAAACTATTTGTGATCTAACAAACACTAATATTTCAACAAGCAGATTTTTTTTTAACCTAATATTACACAAAAACTTCATAGTAACACATTGTGCAACAAACAGAATGTAAAATAAATTCTGAACTACTGAGAGATGAAATTACATGTTTCAGATTCATTTTAAATTTAAGCCAGTACTGCGGAAGTTTTCACCAATAAGCCAACCCAAAAATTTCAGCAATAAAGTAATATCCACCAGAAAAAACTGAAGTAAAATTAGTTCCTATTCACCAAAAGCCTACTTTTAGGTTTTTATTTCTTAATTCTAAAGAATCACCTCAATATGTAAAAGAAATGCTTAAAAAAGACATTTTTTATGTTTTGAGGTTATTTGTGGGTGTTGGACATAGAGCATCAGAGGGAGGGAAAGGTTCTGGAACTACTGGTAAAATTCAAAAATCAGATGTAGATGCTTAGTATTGATCTGAAGCTAAGTCCTCTGCTAAATGCTTTATCTGTTCAGAATGGCTTATTGAACAGAACTAAGTCTTTCAAAGCCTGAAGATGCTTTTTATGCTACCTATAAGGACAGGGTACAGCTATGAAATTAATATTCACCAAAGCTTTGGAATTATTTTGGTGCTGAGTCCAAGTCTTGCCATACATTAACATTTTCCAATGAAAAGGCAAGGTTAAACATGCCCTGACAGTGCTACTGCAAAGAGAAGGAAAGGCAAGTTTCATTCTAGCATCATCTAAGCTGCAATGGGTTGCATGTATTTGCAATGGTGAAGATAATTGATAAGTGTTGATACACTCAGTTCCATATGCGGGAGGTGGTGAAATGCCAGTATCAGACAAAAAACTAATTTTTTTCTAAAGGGCAAATGCTGTAACCTCCTGCCTTCTTGAAGGGCCCATGAATAGGGAAAGAGCATATTGTCCCCAAAGTATATGGTGGATAACTGACAGAAAGTATTGCTTTGTAGGCTAGATATGTCCACTACTGATTTAAAGTTCCTTCTTTCTATCTCAGGGACAGGCTTAAAATTGCCTTTCCCTTATGTCCAGATGCAAAGATGATATTTTGTGGGAACATCTTTTGCTTCATGGTTTATAGACTGAAAAAAGCACTAAGCTGGGAAAAAGGTGAGGTGTCCTCATGTCTGTTGATACTCTGCACTGAAACTAGCATACATTTCCATCACCTGCTTGGCCAAGACTTGAAGAGAAATCAAGTGATGATGTGAAACCATGGCTGCTGAAAGCCTAAGCTATCATGAGACCATGGATTGCAGAGCTGGCTACAGGCTAGTCTTTCTTATTCTAAGAAATTCCATTTTTCTGCATTGAGACACAGCCATCACTTTTACAAGGCAACTACCAAAATCCTGTATTAAGCAAAAATGTGGCCATGTGTTCCAAATATTTCGAGACTGGTTCAAACCCTACTGGCATAAGAATGTCTTTGAATTTATTGAGATTTTTGTATATTGTAGCATGAAAGGGGAAAACTTCTAACACCAGAGGCAGGATTAATCAATAAATGTTGAATTGATTCACATAATGACATTTCCCCTTAGCTATTCTGAATAATTTCATTCACAAAAGAGAATGAGACAGTCATTTTCATTTACCAGTATGGCAGGGATTTCTAAACAGGCTTTGAATATCTACATTCATTTAGCTGCATCCCTGTTTGAATGAGGCTTAGAATGATTCACCAAAGCATTTGAGCAGTCATTTCCTCCTGAATTCTGGAGCTTAGTTTCCACTCTGCAATCATAATGAAAATACATAAAATAAAAGGATGCACTGGCTACAGATAAAGTCAGTAGTCAGTACAAAGTCAATACAACTGATAATTTTTTCATAAGCAATACTAATACAAGGTTATGAGCCTCCCTCAACTTTATCACTTTAGTTATCTTTTTAAACTGCAGATTACATCACTACTAAGGCTGAATGTTTTCGAGCAGTTCAGTGGAACCAAAACAATACTTATGGGTTTTGCAGCTTTCTTACACAAATTTTTTCATCTCAGAGTCCACAGAACACACTGTGGTATTTTTTTACTTTAGGTGTCACCTTTTTTGAGAGAAAATGTGGATAAAGGGCTTTTCCACTGAAAGTAACCAAGTTTGTGTTGAAAAATCTGTGCTTAAAAACCAGAAGTTTTCTCTTCACAGTAGAAAAAGAAATTATTCATTCTTCAAAGGGTGAAAATGATGGAGAGAGCATGGGTATGCCCCTGAAATGCATAAGCATTGATACCAGTGGTCCCCAGAAGTTTGGACTCTCCAAAGGAAGTTGAGGACACCAGTATCTCCAGCCTCTACATGCCCTGAAAGGCATCACAGGCAGTGATACACTAGAACAAAGGGCAAGCACCTCAGTCACTTGTCTCTCAGCAGAGCTGGAGCCCCTCTCTCCAGCAGGCAGGACACATCTGCACTAATCAGGACATGGACATGTGAATAACCTCTCAGAAAGTGGCACTTAAGCTACCTTGGTCCTTTCTCACACAAAAGACACCAGGAAGAGAAGGAAGTGCATAAAAAGAAGAGACCAGTACAGCCATCAGGAACACTCTGACAGAGCTCTCCAGGTACACAGACACTAGCTCAGCACCTTCTTTAATTTCTTCTTTCCTTGTGCTGAATAAGAACACTCTTTGTCCCAGTCCTTCTGGGCTGGCATGTCTGGGCACCTTCAGTGGCTGTTGGGAGGAAAGCATTAAAAGCAGAAGAATGGCAAAGAGGATGGTAGATTCATTCAAGTAACCTTGCAGCTGGGAATGCCAAGGCCTGGAGACTAATGATGTGGAGAACCACATATATTGTGCCTTTTGCTGTTCATCCTCTGACTGTTTTGAGGACTAGGATCTCTGTGTAGAGATAACACAGGTGTTTACAGAGAGGCACTCTCCTAGACTTGCTTGAGCTCGCACTCTTGGGAGAGAGAGTATCAAAGCTCAGAGATCATAAAAGAGCACAAGGGAGATCACAGCATGGGCTGCTTGACAAATGGGTGAAGGATGGAGTAAGCCTGATGGTTCCAGCATTCCCACTCGTGTCTTCACTCAGGTGTTGCTTAAGGATCCTGGCAAGGTTAGTGGGGTAATAAAATACATGTACTCTTTGCATTTCAGCCATGGTTCTGTGGTTGCTGTGTGTCAACTCACACAGCAACAGATGCAAAGACTCTGAGAATAAGATACACAGTGTTGAAGTAGCAAGCAGTGGCTTGTTGGTTGTTGTATTCCTCTGGGGAAATGGTTTTTCCCCAGAACCCTCTAAAGCTGTAACCTTTAGTTTAACCCTACCTTTCCCCTATCTCTGACCAATTGGCTCATTGCCAGCTATCTGTCCTGGGACAGAGAGTCTAGATAAACCCATGTTCTTCCTTGTTCGTCCTCTTTGCCCCTGGGACCCCCTTCAGGAATAAAGCCTTGGAATAGTACCCCTGAGGTGAGAGCCTCTTTTGAATCTTTTACCCTATGCCCTGAAGTATCTCCCCCCAAAGCTCCCCAGAAACTGAGCTAGCACAGCAGCCCAGGGGGGCGGGCAGGGGGGTAGTGCTTCAGTTGGTTAAGTCACACAAAAGGCAGCTGGGACTGGGTGACATTAAGGCCAGACATTAGTTGGGTCCCAGCCCAATGGGGCCCTCAAGGTCTCTGCTGACCAAACAGGCACTGGTCCAGCAAGGTCAGATCAGTCTGCAAAGCCCCAGGTTGGCTCCTCTGCAGTGCCAAGCTGCCATTATCCAGCTGCTCCATCAACACCAGTGACTTGAACCAATTACCAAATGATCCTGGCTAGCCTCCTTTCCCCCTTGACCACTTCTTTTTTGGGTTTTGTCTTTCTATATTGCTTTTTATGCTCCTGAATAAGTGAGCTACTTGGTAATCTGGTCTCTACTCTCCTACTGCTGGCTATAATTTTATCCTTCTTACCTTTCAACAGAATTTCTCACAAGACTTCTTCTTCAGCAGTGTGAGCGAGGTTGTGCAGCTGAGACAAATCAGACCTGGACCTCAGAACTTTAGGACACAGGCAATTTAACATTTATAAAAGAGGGTGGTTTCAGCAATAGTTCTTCTCTCACCTTTTCCTAACATCATCTGCATGGCATATGATCATGCAGGAGATAATCAGTGGTTCACAACTGTTAAAATATATCTTCAGTAGCACAGATTTATCATCTTATCAACTGCAATATAAATGCCTGCGGAGCACACAGGATTTTTAAGGCAAAAGTTTGTTTGAACAAACAAAAAGTAAGAAACAGATACAAACAACAATCCCTAGTGATTCGGAGGCATAGGGATTTTTTTTACTGTTGAAAGCAACTTAAAAGGGGAAAAACACTTACTTCAAGGTATATGCCAAAGGAGAAAGAGACCTCAAAGCACATTCTGGTGTAGCTCCTTGACTTTTTCCAGCAGACACAAAACTTATAAGCCTCTTGGCTTACGAGAACAGGATTTGTCTGCCCATTTGCTTTCACCCTTTGCTCCATTTGGATAGGAAATTCTAGAAATATCTGCTAGCACTTCTAATTGCAGAAAAGCAAAGTTCATATACCCCAGTACAGAAGAAAAATAATTCAGGTCACGAATGATGACAAATATTCCATTTTCCTTTATAGAAGTAGACAATATATGTAATAAATCTACTTATGCATGTCTCCAGAAAATAAATGGTTATGTTTGCTCAAACTATATTTGAATCAGCTTCATTTCATTTATGTCCATCAATTCACCTTCAGTTTCAGAGGAAGGGTCCAGTGGGTTCCTTTTTCCTCTGAAAAGTACTGAGCTAGGCAATTATGATGTCCCAGCTTGGCAAGAGGTACCCAGGTGCTTCATGTATTTCAATTCTTATCCAAGCTTTATGCTTCAGGTGTACTCATAAGGAAAATCATTATCACAATCCACAAAGTTGTTTCAGCATGTGCTTAGCCATGTACACTCAAAGAGACTTCAAAAGGAATAAGTGTCACACTGAAAAGGGAATATAGGGCTCGTCCAAACAGTGGAAGTCAAGAGGCTGCACACTTCTGAGGACATGGGCTTGAAGTTTCATTCAAAAAATGGGACTAATTTGATCTTCAGGAACTGATTCATGGCACTGTATATCACAGTTTATTGTGTTGGCTAGACCTTAGTTTACCATTCAGATTACCTTTACAATCTGTAAAAAAAAACTTGTAAGACTCAGTTAAAAGTTTATATGTAAATTAGATCACAGAGTTGTATAGGGTATATTTCCATAATAACTTTCCTCAGGTTAAAAGGCCCTTATTGCAAGCTCTGTCATTGCATGCTTTTTGTTTCATGGATATAGCACATCAGGGGCCCACATTCTGATTATTACTATATTGAACAACATGAGAGATGTAGACAACTGTAAGAATTACTGTATTTCATTCACAGCCTGATCATAGCATCTAAATCTAAAAGTAAAGTGTTCAGCTCAGGACAGCAATCTGTTATCCCCTGTCTACACATCTTTCTAGCATTTCAGCTCTTCCTTGAAAAGACAGCAGGAAAAATGATGCAAGCTGAAGAAGAAAGAGGGGGTGCTAGATACTACATGATATGCATGAATGCTGCTACCTCACTTTTTTAGCTGTGTGCTTTAGTAGGTTTCCAGCTCTGTGAGCCACTGGTTTGCCTTGAAGCACTAAGAAAGCTGCATGAGAAAAGATAGCTGAGACAGGAACAATGAGGCAGCCACACCTTTCAACATAGATTTAATTCACTTAGCCAACTGCCCTGTTTAATAGCTCCTAATGCAGCACAGCATACTAAAAATTCAGATGAAGTGTCTCACATGAGAAAATCATAACATTACTGCTAATTATTAAGTATGTGCCGTCTAAAAAACTACACAGCCCTTCTACTTCTCTGACACATTTTTCTATATCAGAAAGGGGAAAATCAGTTTAAAAACACTGATTAATGCCTATCTTGTGATACCTCACTAATTAAGGCAGATTTTAGATTTCACTACATGTAGTTCCACAAATTACTCTACTACTAGTACTAAGTAATTGAGTCTAAGGTTCAAAAGTAAAAATGTAATAGGATTTAATGATGCACTTTATACTCCTAGCGGTCTCTACTCCCATGAAATGTTACAATAGGCTCTTTCAGTACCATCTAGATGTCTCTCAAAAGATACAGTTATGTGGTTTCAGAGGATTTTTTTTTTAACTTTGTAGCTGAAACTCAGTTATAATGTCTCCGTTGCAACTCAGGCATTTAAGAAATAAAAATGCTGACTCTCCCAAACTAAAAAAAGCCATAAATTTCAAAGGGTTGTAAACATTTAATTATTTTATGATTTAATGCACTTTTTTATCAGAGTAGCAGTTTTAAACATAGATTTAAAAGCCCAGGCTGAACAGCTGATCCAATATATCTGGCTGGTAATACTGCTTTCGACAAACACATTTGATGAGCAAACATGTCCTCCTAGCCACCTACACTCATACCCATCTGTTCAGATGGCAACCCGCCTCTGCACTAGGTAGGATGCCAGTATTAGAAGGCCAGAGAAAAAAAGCCAAAAGCAGGGCTAAGGAGAAATCTAAATAACATTGCACTCACTACATCTTCTTCCTGAATTTCACCCTACTTGTAAGAAGAATTACACTATTGCACGCTGCCTTAAAATTTTGATCCTGTTGCATACAATTACAGGACTAGCAGCACACAGGAAAGGAGAATTGGTTGGCTGGGGATACTCACAGCTGCCAAAAACCCTTGAGATGAATTGCAGCTGGTATTTAAGAAGCACATTAGGGACATCCGTCAATTTACTTTGAAAAGGTAGACAGCCGGTTCTGCAGGTGAAAATAGTTCCCTGGAAGACAGCACCACCTGGGACAGTCACAGTGCTGAGTCTGCACTACAAGTTCTAACTCTATAATGACAGCTTGGAGTGGCAAGAGGTCTAGAATTCACCCAGCTTGAATCACAGACTTTGTCATATATTTGTTTTTCAAACCGGCACATTGTACTTCTTAAAAAGCACAAAATCTGAGAAAATTTTATTTATCCATAAGTCTGCAGCTGATATATTCACTGCAGTTGTGTGTCTTTGCCACTGTGAAGTGGCTACAAATTATTCAGTATTTTGGAGGGCAAAAATAACTGGAAGAAACTGATTTTACACTTCCAAGTATATAATGAGAAGGGGTTTCCTAATTTTAAGGGTTTTACATTTCCAAAAATAATTTTGGTAGAAGAGCCTTGGATTTTTTTCATAACTATAATATTGCCCCAACAGTTTTTAGCATATGTAGGCACTTCTGTAGAAACCATGTTTAAAAAAAAAAAGGCAAAATTTACAAAATATCTCTTAGCAAAACTGATGATTAACAAGGTATTCATTTATATATGTAATTTTATTTTACATATTATAGATGTAAAATTTTGAAATGAGATTAGAAAAGCATTTGCCACTTTGGCACCCAAGCCCCATTTTCTAAGCTTTGGAAAATACTGATTTTCATTAGCAGGCCATATGCTGCTGTGTATACCTCTTTCTAAACAGAATACCTTTGCTTTGGGATCTCTCCGAGACTTGGCCACCCTGACATATCCAAATCTCCCACTGACTGTACAAACTATTTAGGAACTATTCCAAAGCCCAGTGGAAAGGATTGTTACTATACTTACCCTGTTCCCCATGCCACGAGAGCTGCACACAGTGGGGAGGTACAGTCCTGCCCCTTGATATGATCAGAGTTAACTCTGAGATTCTTCATCCTTTCTGTAGTAGAGCAGAGACAGGTGAAGTTATTAATTTTAAAATGTTTTGAATTGTGAGAAATCTATGCCAAGAAGATGAGTCTTCCAGTTCTCTCTGGGGGGACAATGCTATGACTGGAGAAAGTTACCAAGAGAGGATGACTGCACAGAAAGGAGAACAGCGAGTGCATAAGCAATTTTCAGTTATGTCAACCCCCCTCAAGCTTTTTTTGCCAAATTCCAAGCAATTCAAGGCTATTTTTTTTCCAAGAACATTGTAGAATCTATAAGAATCTAGCTTTTTGATGAAATTTCATTGAAGAAAAAGAAAGCATGAGGAGGACACCAGACAGAGATCAGAGCTCCTTCACTAAATCAGAAAAGAGGAACCTCAAATACTGGTGTGTTTTCTGTTATCATCTCCGTGGATAGTCTGTGTTGAATAGCTGTTAGCACCGTGCTCTCTATAGTAGTTCATTTGCTCTTTATATAATTAAATTTCTTAATTTTAATTCATTATTTTACATTATGAAAGGGATTTCAGTTGCAAAAAAAAAATCCAGCCCTTAGGTCTGCTGTAGTCCAAGAAAGCATCCAGCCTCTGTCCATTCAAGGCTAATCCCATAAAATAATCTGATCAATAATGCTAACTATGTTCTGTTGTTTCAACATTTAAAAACAGACATTGAGAAAATCAACATCCCATAGTCATAAGAACCACTCCTCTACCAAATGTACTTGAGGGAAGATCAGTCATATATAATCTAGAAAAATCTCATACTTAATAGAGGAATAGTAGGGTCATTTTCCTTTATTGAGGTGCATTTCTCCTGTACTGTTTGTTTTCTAAATAAGCATTGCTTTGTACCTGTAGGTTCTATTTCTCACTGCCTGAAAACACTACTTTTTCTTCTTATTTCTTGTGAGCGTCTACTCAGAACTTTTGAAAAATAACCACTCTGGAGTTAAATGGGATAATGTCATTTAAAATCAAAAATGTTAGTTAGACTAGTTTGGGCTATAGGGTTGCATGACAGAATGTGTCAAGTTATTATTGATTTGAGAGAGTGGAGAAAAGTTAATTCTTGATAAATCAAATAAAATAATCCCAAGGGACTAAGTGCTCACAAAGTAAAGAAAAAACTCCACTTTTAATATATTTTTCTGTCTCAGGTCCAGAGCTGTCTCCTAATGTGCTGAATTATTATCCTACTAGCAGTATTCTTAAATTTCAGATATGCAACCAGCCTGATACCTTGCTGTTAATTTACCTAATGTACTAGACCTATCTCTAAAACCCAGTACTATTGTTCAACTGTGCAGCAAACTACACAAGAAATAAATACAATTACAGAGAGAATGCAATTTCCTTATATACATTATCCTTCATACCTGAGTTAAAAAGTGCTTTGTAGACCCAATCAGTTATGGACTAACTAGAAAAGGAATATTTTAAGAGATGATTTTACTAGAAGGTGTAATTCATATATGAGATGGCAAAAAGTTCTCTATTGCATTTTTTAAAGTTACAAGACAGAAAGATCAAATGAAGATTCAAATGAAGATGTGAGCTGAAGAGAATGTTGGGAAGAGCAGATTGTGAAAGCAAAACTGAGCAAAGTCATGAAGAATTTTAACAGAGAGAAGCCCAGCATATAACATACCATTCTTCCCTAAAGCATAGTGTTGTACTGCCTGCAAATTCAGTTGAATTAAATATCAAGGCACTTCTGAAAAGTTCACTTGGTTCCCATTTACATATTTATCCAAGGGAACACGGTTGCAGATCTGATACTTGGCACAATAGCAGTAGCACACTGCTGATAAAAGGTTGGAAGTCAATATGAACATTGTGCTATGAACAATCTCTATCACAATTTCCTGGCAAAGGAGAAAGCACACTCTTGGTAAGTGGACATGATGAGTGGTTTTCCTTGCTTGAAATTTGCAAGTTGTTTCAGCAGCTTTGGAAAAATTGTACCTACCTAGGAAGTCTCTTAAAGAACATACTGAATAGACAGCCCGAGAAGATTGTGAACTTAGAGAATCATCAAGAAAAGGGAGAGAACTGAAATTGTTACATTAGTTTTGTACAGTCCTATTCCAAAGAATAACTGGATTCTATTATGAAAAATACCTCCCTCATAAAAGATCCAGGAAAACTGAGAGTGCAGGATTTCATCACAAAACAAGATAAGAAAACGTTAGGCCATGGCTATGCTTCCGATCTTGTGCTCTTGTTCATCCAAGCAAAACTTGGAGAAGTTTTTCCCTATAAACATCAGGAAAATAATGTTTATTCCCTAAAAACATCAGGAAAAACAGCATCAAAAGCATTTAAATGTCACCATAGAGAGGGCAATTTTCTCAGAGAGGGATTATCCAGTTCTCCTAACACAGGGTAGACAATAGGCAGATGGTTTTCAGGTTTCTGGGAAATCCTATACTGTCACACTTTGCTTTTCAGTTGCTTTCCTAAAATACAGTTTTCAGAAAACAACAAAAAAATCTTCATTTTCTGTCTAGAGTATCAGTCAGTAGCAAAATCTTTGAGGAGACTCTCTAAATGTCTCTCAACTTCTTCCTACAGTGTCTGAAATAGGTAAGTTACCTACAAGTCAATATCACTGTAAGAAAAACAGACAAAACTTGCTAATTCAGATGAAATCAAAACTTTAATAAACACATCATACAGCCCTACAGTCAGAGAAGCAGCAGAGCCTGCCAGAACAGGCTATATCACGCTGGAACTCCTAGTTATGCTTCTTGCCTTTTTTTCTTTCTCCAGAGAAACAAAAGTACTCATTTAAAAATGAATGAAGTTAGGACCAAGAAAAGACTTTTTCAGCAATTGCTTTCATCATTCAAATATTTTTCTTAAGCACAGCAGTCTCTCATGAATAATCTCAACAATGTCCAGGGGCCTGGTGTTTATTCCATGATTGAATAAATGTGACTGATGGGAAATCAGAACACTAAAACACTTGAGCATTGTGCAATCTGACCAGGCAGAATTGCTGTGAAATTGTTTAGCATGTTTCATTGTTCTTCAAATTGAAACTACAAATGGATTTTGAGACCCGCTAGAAACCCAATTCTTTTTTTCTATGTATACAAAAAAATAAATAAGAAATTCCATTCTTGCAGTTTTTAAGAAACACCCTACATCTATATTTTGACTTACACTGATAATTTCAATAATATTAGCTGATTAAAATTTAATTTCTGAATATTCCAGAGAATAGTTACACTCAATATCAACACTTTTCTATCTGAGCAGTAGGAATACGTACTAAAGAAATGATTCAAACATTTTAAGGATATTCTTCTCAAGTCTTTTACTGTGTCACCTGAAATAAATTTCCATACTCTTTGCAAAGTTGCTCTGTTGTTGGTTTTGGATGTGTAAATAACATCACAGGAGAGCCATGGAAAAGCTGCTGAGCACCTGATAGAAACACTTTTGATGCATAGTGGAAAGGATGCTCAGATTTCCAGATTTGTGCTTAGACTGCATTTTCTTCGTATACACTCAACTGTAAAAAGATTTTTCAACATGTATCCTGCTCTAGAAACTCTATTTGGTGCATTGCAGACAATATCATACCTAAAAATCTATCAGTGAACTTAAGAACAAATCTTAAATTCCATTTATCCTGTGATATACTACAACTACTTTAACTCTTCCTTTTGAAAGTTTTTTTAGAGCACTCACTCAGATTTATCAGATTTAGTGTCAACCTTCTTAAGCAACAAGTTAAAAGTTTTAAATTTTACTTAAATTTAATTTCTAAGTTAACTTAAAAACTCTAGGATATTAAAATGAATTTAATCTATGTATTATCATTATTCCTTGTCATACTTATTACAGGCTAAGAGCCAAAAATGACAAGATTACAGAATACTGGTATTGAAGATGAGCAATGATCCTTGTTCAAATAGCTACCAATCTCAATCAACAAACAAGAATGGATGGAAAGAGAAAAATATACTTTTATGCCAGTACAACAGAGTATGGCTGCAAGGTCCATGACAATTCCATGACTGGTTTATTTTTATTTCATTACTTCACTTTTTGGGTGAGAATAGCAGAAACCAGGTGCCTCCTTCAGGTCTCTGCGTGAGCAGTTTTGTGTAGCTTTCCTTCCACCTCTCTTCTCAGATAGAAAATGTGATTTCTGCTTACAAATCCAGTTGTTTCCATATTTTATGCAAGAAATTATATAAATGTCTATCCCTTGGAACTTCCTAGTCATTATCAAAGTGTATAACTACAGTTAGATCAAAGTCTACCGCTGCAAGTAGGTGATAGAGTCACTAGGGAATTAAGAAAATATGTCCTTTAGAAGTAAATGAGAAGTCTGGTAATGAAGGGAATTTCATAAATGACATGCTTTAGTTTTCAGTGCTTGAAAAGCAGAATGAAACTCTCTACTGTGCTGTCTTCTTTCATGCTGTGCATCATACTGGAAGGGACAGAGGGAAAGAGGGAACAGCTGCCTTGGACACCAGCAGGAATTCAGAATCAACAAAAGATCCCACTGAGTTCCTGCTCTGTGGGCTACTGATGACTTCCAACCCAGATGCACACTCCAGCCACTACTCTTGCCTGCCTGCACTGAATTAAATATTGTCTCCTTCCACTTCTGTCCTGGTCTCCACAGTTGCCCCCACCCATTTGCTTCTTTTTGATCTTTCATGCAGCCACTTTGTGACGGTGACTGGGTTTTTTCACTGCTCAGGGTAAGAGAATCCAGAATTATAAGTAAACAGCTGAGAACAACCAGAAAGTGCTTACAGCTGCTTAACTTACAATGTCATTCAGCTGGACACAGCACAGAAGAGTTTTGAAATAGCTTTGGGAATCCTCAAGAAGGCATACATTCCTGATGTCACAGGACACCAGCTCTTGGAACATCACGCTCACATCCTGCACCCAATCACCATTTAAGTCACTACAGATATGTTAACAGGTAGTTTTGGACGGGAAATGCTGATTCCCAAACACATATTCTCGTCTGGATTATGTCATTAATAATGAGTTTTCAGGTTTCTCTCTGATTCTTTTCAAGCTGAGAGGTAAGAAAGGAACTTCCTTCACAGAAGCAAGCCAAAATTGTCCAAAACCAAGGTCATTACTAACTTCAGTATCTCATATTCCCCTAATTTAAGGAATAGTAAGAATACTTTAAATAGAAATGTTAAGGGTCCTTTCATTCTAGGAAGACAACAAGCTCATTTTGAGCTAAAAGGAGATAAAGGGGTAACACATAGATGCCCAAACTGGAAATTAAAATCTGAGGATTTTTTACTTAAAACCAATTTGGAAACCTTTCATCTTTCTGTTCAGAATAAATCTGGCCATTTTGAAGCTAAGGTAGTTTTGGAATAGATAAAAGCAAGGTTTATATTGAAAGATTTTTTTAACAGTAACTTTAGAGAGCAGAATGGATTGGTGAAGCTTTAGATGAAATTCAACTCCCCTGGAGTATGCTATTTCAGAAAACCAGATATGCTCAACAAAGAGAACATAATACAAAATTTTTGATAATTCATTTTGAAATAGTTTCATTCTATTTTTTTTGCCCTATGTTGTAGCATAAAAAATATTTTAAAATTCAGAGATTAAGAGAAATATTTTTACTTTATTGAAATAAAAATTTAGTATTAATTGTAAAATGTTGAGGAGGGAATTTTTTTTTGCTTCTTCTTTTATGAAAAATTTTGACATTTGGGAGTATATTTCACCTTAGAAACTTTGATAAATTTTGACATCTTTTGAAAACGGAATGTCCATCATATAGATAGTTGCGGTCATTGGCTTTTCACCTGGCACAAAACTTTAACATGTACTGTTTGTAATGGTAAATGTTTGTAATGTTAATGCACTGTAAGCTGTACAAATATTAGCTAATGCTTTTGAGCATCTTGAAATCCATTTTAAGGTAACTGAATGCACAGCAAACTGTGTGCATTCAGTATACGTACAGGGAAGGCAGGGAGAGCACGGGAAGGACATTATAGTCACCTGAATCAAAAATAATTAAAAAATCTTTGGGAAAAAAAATTAGAGAAATTTGGCTTAGTGAGCTTTTATACTGCCATAGAGGTGGTTGTTATTGATAAAGTTATCTTTATCACTTTAGCATTTTGCAAAACTCTCTCCTTAACTTTGAAATGGTTCATCCTCATTAACTCTTGTATGTGACTACTGCAGTTATCCATTATTAAAGAACTGTATACACCTATTTCATAGAACAACAAATCATCAGTTATATTAGCTTCAATAAATTGTTCATCCATTGTTCTAGATTGTGAAAGTCAATTAGTTGGTTAAAATTAAAGCTTCTCACTGTAAAAACCTTTTTCCAGTACACTAAAAGGATTTTAGCACTTACGTCTCCTCTGTGCAAGATGCTTGGGACACCAGGTTAAGGAATTCAAGATGGAAACATAAAATGGACAACTTAGCATTGGAAAATAGGCTACTTTTAACATCCTAACTGAAAAAAACAGAAGAGCAAGGAAATATAATCATGTTGCATCTACTTAGATATTAGAGCTTTAGCAGATTTGTGAACTCTCATAATTTTGTCATGAGGCACTTTTGTTCATTTCTTTGACTTCAAAATGCAACCAAGGGCTCTGAACTGAAAACAAATGAATGAGACAATTTATGTTTTCAGTTTCATATGGAGAAAGAAAGCTGTATATATTTTCCCAAACTTTTTGTTTCCAAAGAAACTGGGCTCCTGGCTGGGCTCCTAAATGTGTCACGGCATCCCCTGTGTTCCTGCTCCTCAAAGCCACCAAACCAGAGAACCTCGGGATTGCAATGCCATTGCCACTAGTTCTGAGAGGTAAGGTTTCCTTGACATGAGAAGTAGCATGCACAAGGGTGAAAGGGATACATGTCCAGGTCTCATATCTTCTAATAAATAATGGTCGGATAAACACTCCAACACAGACCTACAAAGATCTCCAAGGCCAAATAATATAGGTGTAGTCAAAAAGCACAAACATCTGGCTTGGAATACAATAATGGGAGAACTAATAAGGAAAAAAAATTATATAATTTAATAAAATCAAGTCTTTTGTGAGTCCTGCCAGTATTTTGATTTGGTTCTGCCCAGCAGTGGTTTTAGTAGGGGCTAAAAGAAGAGGTCACCTTCCCCCAACCCAGCACTACTGTGATGTAGCATAACTAAGTTGGGTAGATGAAGGAACATGAACTATTCTCTGCTCAGAAAATTGCATTCAGCTTTCTGTTTTGTGACAGCAAAATGTTTAAGCTCCTTACCATTCTACCAGCCAGTCTGAGTTTTCTGCAGAAGTCCATCATAAAATGCACAGAATTTCTCCAGCATCTATTTTTGTACATTCTTTGTAATAACTGAAAGTCACTGCAGCTTTGAGAAAGTATTTAATAATTGACTTTATTTCTTTCAGTCACAGAAAATAGAACTTTTCTTTAAAAAATAGATTAAAAACTCATGATTCTGTTTGATAAAAAGTCAGTTAATTATACCACAGTAAATTGCAGAAGGTCATAGTGACATCTGGCGGCCTTCAGCAATACTAAAATTGCTCCCAGCAAATACTCAATGCAAGAACAGTAACAATATGAAAATGACATTGTGGTTCTCTTTGTATCTGTCCACATTTAGCAATTATTATTCAAGACCTGAGTTAAGAGGTAATGAGTCCACACTGAAGTATGGCATTTAATTAGTTGCCATGTTAAGTCACATTTGATGCTGCCCTGGCTGCAGGCATCAGAAAGCCACAAAATTTCATTAATAGCAATTATGTTTGCCAAAGCTGTCACCACCACTCTGCAATTGCTCTGGGAGTTGTCGGGATATTTCACAGTGCCACATTTTATTAAACAGAACTGTATCCAGTGGGAGTAAAAGTATCTTATTACTAATACTGCTACTGTGGGCTCTAGTCAATCTATTCATGGACCAGAACTCCATCACGGAAAGCACTACACAAACCATGGGAATGATGGGCCTGTCCATAGCAGACTATAGTCTAATTATAAGACAAGGAACAGTCAACAGATTGAAGCAGATTGCAGGTGCTACAGGTCAACACATTAGAGTCCAGTCTCTGAGAAAATGTCACTAAATAAGAACCCCCTCTTTTTTTTTTTCTTTTT
>VWYO01023541.1:38450-56953 GCA_013400275.1 Rhadina sibilatrix
AAAAAAAAAAAAGGAAGTTGAAGCCTCCTGTGGTAATGTAAGAGAGCCAAACTCTGAGAAGGAAGTCTCTCTTTCCTGTTAAAACAGCATATATTTTGAGGGGGAAATATCTCTGCTTCATCTATGGAAGGAATTATTTATGTAACAGGAGAAGTTCCCCTAAATCAGGTACAGCAAAGGTCTTAGGAGACACACTGCACCACTACTGCTGCAAAAAGAGGAAAGAAAATACTGCCTTCTCCCCTCTGAAATAAAAGAGCATTGTGTGCTTTTGCACTCACTGCTGTGAAAACTTGCTACGATGTTTCTAAATGTTACCTGTGGGAGAGGGGGAAAGAAGAGATCTGATTCTCTCGTCCATGCACTGAAACACACAAAGAAAACCAGATGAGCCTTTGCTGTTAGCTGTCGTCGAGAATTTAATTTTAGATCAAGAGAACAAATTCCTGTCAGAAAAGGTTTTCCTGTCAATTCCCAGGCTGCTAATTCCATTGCTAGAGATTATCAAGAACTAGGGTCTCCATCACAGAGAAACAAAGTCCACCAGAAATTTTATAATAAATGATATAAACTTCATCCTGAATCTGTTCAAGGAACGTGTAGATATTTCCCACACAGAGGAAATTCTGAAAGACATTTTATAATATTAAAACTCTTTGCATTTTTTTGTGACATTTTGGTTCATTTAATTTTTTCTGCTACAATATTTTAAGGGTCAGGTAGTCTACCCATGGTTTATGGGCTACACCTACATTAGTAACTGAATAATTCATTCAGTTTGCAACCTACCAGCTTACCAGATCCTTTCCTTGTGTCCTTCAGATGCGGGCAGAAAACATATCATAATCCAAATAAATTATTGTCATAGCTCAGCACTTGCTTCCTGAAGCCTGGCATCTTCTGCTCCCTATCCAAACAATCAAAAGGAAAGAACCTTCTGACTGCACAACCCAACATCCCCTAACACTTGGCTACAGGTCCATTGTATGAAGGGGCAAAAACACTTTTTGGTGTTCCATCCAAAAGTCCTGCTTACTGCTTTGCCTGCTCCATGCAGGATCCTGAGCTCCTCCATCTCACGATAGAAAGGTGCCAGAAGAAGGGGCCAATTTCAGGGCAGTTTTGTGAGGACAGGTTTGGGCAGCATGATGCAGGCAAGGAAAGGAAATAAAGGAGCTGAGACGAGGAATAGCTTCAGGAGTCTCTTTTGTTAGGGACTCTAGTCCATAAATAGTCTGCAAATGAAACCAGGGGTGAGCAAGGAATGCTTTTGAAGGAAGAAAAAAATTCTTCAGGCACACAAGTCCAGCAAAAAAGGAGGCATGGTAGAGAAAGAAAAATATAATCCAGATGTAAAGAACTTAGAAACCTTCTAAGCAGATGCTGATGAGCTTGCAGAATATGACTGCATGCTGGGATTGCCCTGCAGTCACAGTTCTTTGGTTGAAATACAAAATAATGATGGAGCTTCTTATTGTAACCACCCACGGAAACAAACACATTAGGCTAATAACCTAAAAGCAATAAAATATCCCAGTTAGTCCAATGTTTACAAAATGTTGGACAGCACATTTCATGTTACCACAAAGCACCTGAACCTGCAGTAACTTTTAAAATTTAGTTCATCTTTGCTTTTTACTGATCCATAGGCTTTTGAAATCTTATCATTTGCGCTACGTTATCCAGCTAATACTTATAATAAAGATATATGATTGTCAATATAGAACTATTTCTAAAGGGAATTTTTTAAAACAAGCATGATATTATATTTTTAAGGACTTATAAGTAAACCTTTGTGGCACATTCATCTGAGTTATCTACTTGTTAACCAGTACAGTTCACTGGCTGTATATTTAGAAGCCAGAGAATCAATTTAAGTTATTATCACTAGTGTTAAATTCAAAGGTGTAGTGAGTTTGAAAAATGAGTATGTTTTATGCATGTCTTAGGCTGCTAAGCCAGCAAAGCTACCAGTGTTGGTGAAAGCCTGAATCACAGTAGGAAAACTGTGAAGATTTGTAATCATTGCGGAATAATAATTTTCTATATTAATATTAAATCAACAAGTCTTCAATAAACTGTGGTAAACCTGAAACCAGAGAACTCAAACCTTCACAGTCACAACCAAACCTTAAAAAATTCAAAAAAATAAATGTATACTGAAAACTAAAGAGGAGTCCAATTTTTAGATGCAGTAATATGCTACTGCCTCAATATTATTTCAAAACCCCAAATCTTTGTATATAATGAACAGATTTTAAAATAAGAGCTCAAAAAACACTGCACAGGATCTGCAGCTCCATCCTCTAGCAAAAGAAAATGCAAAGTTGAAACAGCTTTAACATCTGTTTCACAACCACAGCCTCAAGAGACTGCTGGAGAGAAGGTTTTGTTAAAATATATACTGACTTGGTCAGGAAATTCATACTGTGCTTCATCTCAGCTCCTTGCCACCAAAAATTCTTTCTCAGTTCTGGGCACTGAGAACAGCTTACCACTCTGGAGCTCTTAGGACGATGAAAATGTTTGTAACTGAGTTATACGTATATTTTCTAAAGAAATTAATTAAGAGAAACTACATCTGACAGAAAACTTTAGGCAAAAGTTAGTCAAGCATGACTGAACTATTCAATATACAGTAGCAGAGCACAAGGAATATTCTCTATCTAACTGGTATGTTATTAGGAAAGGATGCTCAAAAGAACTTGCATACATGACTTTGAACTTTGATATTTATACATTATTTCATAATGCTCCTTTGCTTCAAAACATAACTCCAGAAGAATTCTTGAACTATTAAGGAGCATGTCAGAATAGGGCCACCAAGTAGTGAACTCCTGCTTATCAATAAACTGAATTTCTGTTTTACAGCCTTTGTGGAATGGTGCCAATGGAGTGCAGACATGTTGCTCCTGCCAGTCACCAACACAGCAAGTCTTGCTAGGTCACTCCAAATGTCCAGCAGCACACGTGGCAGCAAGAGCTGACTGCAGGAGTAAAAGTCTTTGAGCACCAGCTGAGTCCCTGGAATTCTTTTTTTTTCTTTTTTTTTTTTTTTTTCTGCTTTTAAAAAAACTATTGTTTTGAGGACATTCACACAGAATATGTAAAAAAATGTGCCTACAGTGTAGTTGGCTTGCCGCACTCCTGTATCTGCATACAAACCTTAAAACAAGACTAACTAAATTCTGTGAAAGAGAAAAATTTTACCTTTTTACAGTCTCCCAATTATAGAAAATAGAAGTGTCTCCAGGTGTATATATCACACATGAAGCAATTGCATGGGCTGGTTTTAATAGGAAATATTTTATACAAAGGAATACTGTGGGTGAAAATTGTGTGGATGAGGGGAGGTAGGCCTAGAAAAATTAAGAAATTAATAATTGTATCTACATTTATTGATTACTCCATAAGGCAGAAATATTAGCTACTAGGAATTATTATCTCCCAAACTGCACTTCAATATTCACTGTGTTCACTTTGACAGCAGCAGAAGCAAGAGTGCACACATGCCCCAGCTCTATCTTGGGGCATTAGTTCATTAATTCAAATAATGAGTGTTAGAGCAGCATTAACCTGGGATACTTTCTATTAGAAAATACTCTCCACACTATCTTAACTATTAGTATTTCTATTTACACAATATGATGGAACTGTTATCACTCCCAATTTAAGAAGAACTTTTTATCCTTGGAAAATTTCAATTGCTGCTGTATAGCTTTATTTATTGAGACAAAGAGCCCAGGTAGTGCAACAGTTTAACAATTAAAAAAAATCAATTATTTAGTCTGAATCTCCGCTCTCATCATAAGGCTGTTTCCTCAAGTCCTACTACTGCAGGTGTGCCAGGAGAGACCAACATCTACCTCACAACAACCTCCTCTCAGGTGGTTGTAGAGAGCAATAAGCTCCTCCCTGAGACTCCTCAAGACTAAATAAACCCAACTCCCTCAGCCACTCCTTCCTAAAACACATTCTAGACCTTACACAAGCCTTGTTGCACCTCAATGTCCTTTTTAAAGTAAGAGGCCCAGAACTGAATACAGTACTTGAGGTGCAGCCCCACCAGTGCTGACTACAGGGAGATGATCACTGCCCTGGTCCTGCTGGCCACACTATCCTTGCTACAGATCTTGAGCAGATCAGCACTCCTACCCAACTCAGAGTCATCTGCAGGTTTACAAGGGTACACTCAATCCCCACATCCAGATCATCAATAAAGGTCTTAGATAGCACCAGCCCTAAAACTAAACCCTGAGGAGCACCACGAGCGACCAGCTGCCAACTGGATTTAACTCTATTTGCCACAATTCTCTGGGCCTGGCCATCCAGCTGGTTTTTTCCCATCATAGAGTGCACCCATCCAAGTTGTAAGCAGACTGCTTTTCTAGGAGGATGGTGTGGAAGACAATGCTGAACACTTCACAGAAATCTAGACAGAACTACATCCACAGCCTTTCCCTCATCTACTAATCAGGTCACTTTGTAACAGGAGACCAGATTGATCAAGATTTTGTAAATCCATGCCATCTGGGCTTGATCCCCTCGCTGTCCAGCATGTGCCATGTAATGGCACCCAGGATGATCTCTTCCATAACTTTGCCTGGAATTGAGGTCAGAGTGGTAGGCTGTAGTTCCCTGGATCATCCTTCTGGCCCTTCTTGTAAGTAGGCATTACATTTGCTGATTTCCAGTCAGCTGGAACTTCTCCAGTAAATCAGGACTGTTGGGTAAATGATTGAGAGTGCTTGAGAGAGTGCTTGAGAGTGGTTGGAGTGTCCCAATGTAGCCCTGGAGAGGCTGCTGTCTTCCCCTGCCTCAAAGGTGCTTTACTAGTTCAGGTTGATTTTTTTTGGCCACCAGGGCCCATATTTCTTTTTTTGCAAAGTTCCTTCCCAGCTGATCAGTCTGGAACACTGTATTTGTCCTTAGATACAGGACTGGCCATATCCCTATTTTGTACTTCATAAATTCTCGTTTGTCCATTTGTCCAGGCCATCAACATTTTTCTGAATGGCAGCACACCATTTGGGGTATCAACCAGTCCCTCTGCAAACTCCCCAAGGGTGCACTCTGTCCTATCATTCAGGTCAGGTCAATGAAGGTTTTAAACTCTATTGGTCCTGATATCAGCCTCCAGAACAAGTAACTGGCCTCCAGCAGTACTTCAGGCCACTGACCACAGCACCTGGAGCACAGCTGTATCCTTCTGTAAAGATTTGCCTTAAACCACTTTAGTAAACCACATACTTGTGTATGAAAGAAAGCTACACGCTAGGAACCTCAGAATCTGAAGTGCTGGGCTCAGAGACCTCTCACCTTATTTGGGCATATAAAAGTTAAATACCTAAATATAACCTAATCAGCTGGGGGGTCTCTTCAGAGCCAGAAGAAAGAGGCAGATCAGAGAACAGTCCACTGTAAAGGCTCTAGGGCAGATCAAATGAATCCTGTTGTGCAGCTATTTCTTTCTCCATAATATCTGGAAGCCAAAGATAACTGATTTAATCTTCAACACCTAGCCTGTATACTCCAACATATAGCAAGATGATCTGCCTCATCACTTTATCTCCTTGAATTTTTAGCTGCTTATAGAAATACAGAGGTAAAACATTATCAGTAGCAGCCTTAGATTCCTTAGGCATAAATTTTTAGATCATCAATTCTACTCCTTCACTCCAAGATGAGAAAAAAATATATTTAGACCATTCTTAAGGGATGTCAGTCTGACTTGTTCTCAAAAATTTTCATTAATGGCAATCCCATCCCATGCCTTGGTAGCTTGTTCCTGAGGAATCCTCATAACTAGAAATAGCCCCCATCTCAACTGTCCCTTAGAGAAAAGTAAGGAAGTTAAATTCTTGCACACAATGGACATATGGAGGTCACTCTCTAGTTTCCTTTTACAACCGCTTTTAATCTCCACTATGTCTCTTCTAGAAGAAAACAACTCAAATGTTCCACCTTTCATCCTAAATTTTATGCTTTAAACTTCTGATTATTTTTATTACTCTCTTAACCTGCTCTCTGCAATTTTTCACCATCTGCTTTAGCATGAAATACCCAGTATGGTGATCAAACTCCAGCTAAAACCTTACTACTGCCTGCCAACTTAGCAGAATGATTAGTTGCCATGCCTTCAATACAAAACTTGTATTAGCATATCCCAGAACAACACCTCTTGTGAATGGCTTAGCATTGTGCTGTTTAGTCAAAAACATTGTATTGACTCAAATCCTTCTTTTCTGTGTTAGGTGTAGTACTTTGCTTTATACTAATTCTTAGCAATGAATCCTTGTTCTGCCATTTTGTGCAATGTCATCTTAATATCCATCATTAAATCATCCTGACACAGAACAGTTGTTTTCTCCTTATCCTCAGCATGCACTCAGATGTATCATACACAAGGGAAGAGTGTTTGCTACAGAATCATTTCACTTTCAATGCAACTTTAGCAAAATAATGAGTAAAATGATAGAAGTTATACAGTCAAATATATTTTATACCAGGGACATTGATGACAACCCATGAAGCAAAAATTCTTCCCAAAAGAAGTAAGCTTTCCAAATTCATGAACTATGTAACTGGGACAAGTAGAGCCTGTGAATTAATACTGTAATAAATTCTGTAAGAGACAACAACTTATTTGTCTTACATGCTTAATTGCTCATATGTAAAATATAAAACATTTTAAATTAAAACAACTGAGAAAAACAAGATGGAGGCTAAATGTTAAAACACAACCACATATCTCTAAGACATATTCAGGCTAAGGAATGTAATATCAGAATACTTATAAAATAAAAAGGAAAAGTGAACTCTAACAAAATGGAAGCATCTTAACCAGGGCAAGAGGTAATTAACCCCAGTGATAAGGTGTGGTGTGTATTTTTCTTTATGCATAATCTTGTAAACCCTTTTGAATGGTTTGTTCCTATTCATCCCCTTGGGTGGGTGGTTTTACCCCAAGTTCTCTCCTCCCTTGTCCAGTTGTCCATCACGCCCTAGACCCATCTGTTACCTCATTCACATTATGTCAATCTTCCCTAATCCCTTGGTTCCAAAGAGTTCCCTATCAGTCCTTGTTACCCCAAACCCCTGCCTAAACTCCTCCTGGGAATTTTCCTATTCTTTGAAGCCCTGCTGGCCCATGTGATCCTTTCCTCTCCTATTGCCTTTCCTATAGGTTGTCATATTGTGAGCCCCTCCTTTATCTCCTCCCAGTTGTATCCCTGATTGGTTGAAGAATTCCCTGTTCTTCCCCCCTTTAAAAGATTGTGCACACACAGGCTGTTTGGTTATATCATCACTGCCTGCCTTGGAGAATAAAGTCCTTTGAGAAGCACATGAAAGACCCCTCCCTGGTCTTTACTCTGATCCTCAGCATTTCAGGACTGGTGCTGTAGAGAGCAGTCCCACTGCTGTCCAGATCAACAGCTCTGCTCCACTGCCACCCGAGCCCAGTCTGGCCCATGGGCAGCCACTCTCACCGTGATCCAGGTAGTGCTGAGCTAGATGGGATTCCCTGGCATCACGTCAATTAGGTACCAGTCTGCAGCAAAAATTTTAAAAAAACCACAAAAGATAGAGAGGTGATTGAGCATTTAAAGACAGACACCAAATCAACTCAACCAAAATGAAAAAAAAGTCCTATGAGGCAGAGTTAGAATCCAGTACAGGATTATTTATTGATGCCACTAGTACAAATGAGCTAACAGCAGTAACAGGATAAAAAAATATCCTGATCAAAACCAGGTCCTCTGCAATGCCCAGTGTGGAACAATGGTGAACTAATAAAAGAGTCTGACAGACACACTGAATAATCCAGCCTCAAGGAGAAGACTACATTATAATTTTCTAAATCATTTAGTCCAAATATTCAGTAAATGTCACTGTAGTCATTACACAGTAAATAATCAGAGAGTATTCTATGTCTTATGAAGAGGAGGTCTAGAAATGTCATCAAGATATGAAGACTGTATTTATGGAGGTTTTCTTTTTCTTAACTGTGTTTTTGATATTTTTAATATTCTTTTGTTTGTAAATTATATTCATTATGCATTTCAGTAATCTCAGAAAAGAAAATGTGCTTTTATTTGGTAGGGGGGAAACAAAGAAAGCAAGAGAAAATGTTTTCCTTCCTGTAACTTGCATTTGACACAATGAATGAAAACAATGGCTGCAGTTCAGTAGTCTACAGGCTTTGTACTCCAGAGAATAAAAGAAGTTACTGAAGTCTTAAAGGAATCACTTTCTCTGGGATCCCCTCGAAAAATGCAATTACACAAATCTTGTCTGTTTATTGCAGGTATGTGGGTAAGGAACATACGTGCTTTTTGGCAATACAAACATGAAGATTTGGCATAATTAATTTGTCCAAGGACTTGTGTACAGAAATATTTCACTGGGTTTCATTTCATCACCTCCCCATTTTAGTGTCAAAGAAAAGATACAAAGAGGAAACTGAGAGGTTCAAATCTATACAGTTATCAAAATTCAAGAACGCTTCGCTACACATACCTTTCTTCAAGTCATATTTTTCAGTTTGATTATCCAAAAGCCTAGCTGTACCAAAGTGGAATTAACTGTAATGAGTTAAACCAGAATGCTTTCACTTGTGCAAATAAAGTAATTTCCTGAGTCAAGCTTCAGTCAAATCCACAGCTAAAACATATTGACAAACAGCAGTGGCAACCAGTTGATATTCATAATCTCCAACATCCCAGAAAACTTTGTTATTTTTTCCAGTGTAGGGTTTCCAGGGTTTTCAGAATTCACCTTTTCTTTTACATTAGCTCCAAACTGACATGTAGATGGTTTCAACTGTAGCTCACTTTAAAATTACAGCTCCTTTAGAATGTATTTCTCCAAATTCAGATGAGTACCAACTCCTACAGGCACAGATCATCTGCTCTGAAGTCTGCGTACGACCTCCCTGATCTGACAGCACAACTCAAAATGCTGGTGACTGTGTTCAAAGACTCAAAACCTTGGAACCTGAACTCTGGAAAAAAGGTATCATCTCTTGTTGCCCAGAATTTGAAAACCATCCTGGAACCTCATTCTGCTGTCATGACTGTTGTGCTCCCTTTTCTGCCTGTACCAAAGAACAGGAAACTCACTGTCTCCATTGCTTTGGAGTTTGTCTGCAGCCACCATACACTGTTCATCTCTATGTACCTTCTTTTTCCTTCCATCTCTTTTCACCTATATCTTTTTTCTACTATGAAATTTTAGCCCAATGTGTATATCCACTAAATGTGTATAAATAAATGTGTATATCCACTAAATTGGTGATAAAACAGTGGAGAAGAAAAGGTTGCATACATTCATGTTTTGGGATTCAATCCAAGTACTGAAAATAATAAACCTCTGCATTGTCTTAATTGCTTTTGTCTGTTCAAAGGTACACACTTTTAGATATATAGCAGGTTTTTCCTGCTTGTAAAAACACAATATTGGGAACCAATGTTCCACATGTATTCAGGACCAAAACCAGCAATACATATAAATGACTGTGATATAACATTTTTTTTTACCTAGTTCTCCAATTTTGTATATGTCTGTTAATCCCACACTACAAGAATGCAACAATTATTGGGTTTTGCTGCTTTTGGAATTAATTTGAAGTCTGTATTTATTGAGGCTAAGTAATATGTACACAAGTAACTAGCAAAAGACAAATTTTTCTCCCACCAATAAATAATTCAAGAAGGAATGAACAATATCATTGTCTTTTATTATATTTTGTGAATCAGGATATTATAAATGTTTAAGACAAATTTGCAAAACTGGACATGGATTCACTTTTTTTTTTTTTTTTTAAGGAGGAATAAAAACATGTATCATGAATTTTCTCAGGTTCTCCTATTTTTTTTCCAAATCGTGAGTTTAAAGAAGTGCTATTACAGAAACATAGAGAAGGGCTGATGTTGGCAGAGGCCTCTTGGCATCAAGTTGCCTTCCTACTGGTCAGGTCCTACCTACTGATGCCAGGGGTTGTGTCTTACTCAGTTCAGGGCTGAACTTTATGAGGTTCCCATTAGCCCAATTCTCCGGGCTGGTAAGAATGCTCTGTACCACAGCACGACCCTCAGGTATATAAGTCACTCCTCCCTGTGCCATCTCTATGCATGGTCTGTTCTGTCCCATCATGCAAATCATCAGTGAAGATGTTGACCAGTTGCTAATCACCAGCCTCCAGCTGGATGTTGTACCACTGGTCACCACCCTCTGGGCCCAGCAGTTTTCAACCCACCTCCTGTCTGCTTCTCTTTGAGGAAGCCTTTTCTGTGTCAACTAGTATACACATTCATTTTGATTTTAAAAAATCAACAGAAATGAGTATTTCAGCACCAGGAGTATTTTTCAAAGGAAAACAAAAGTCAGAGTTCTTAATTTTAATTACCACCTTTTACATGATACTAACATCTAAGAAAAATAAGACAGCATCAAGTTTTAAGGGCTTAAAATACCTTAAAACTTGGGTACCTTCAGAGATTAACCTACTACCAGATACTTTATGCATCTGAATTACAGATTTGGCTATGATGGAGTTAATGCCTTCAAGCTCTATTGGCAGGCATTGTTCTAAAACAGTGTTTTGAGGATTTTTTCATCAGAACTCAAATGTATGATGTTTCCATTTCAGCCTTGCTTGCTTCAGCTGCACCTGAAGGCCCTCCTACAACTGTGTTCCCTCCAGGAGAAGAGCAACAAATAACTTTGCAAGATTGCATTTCAGGTGACTGTCTCTTACTGGTCCTGATAAGATCTAATTTACTGAAGTGAGAACACAGGAGAATGGAGAAAAGTGAAAACAATTTGTTCTTGACCACAAAGCTTGGGGTAAATTATTGGCACATCCAAGGCAGAGATTTAATACTAATGCTGTTGAAGACATGTCATTATTATTCATTAAGTTCTCTGAAAGCAAGCAAACTACCTCTTTTCTATGTCTGTTTACTGACCAATTCACCAGGAGCTTTCCACAAAGTACTCAAAGTACTGGGGCTTTTGCTTTGCCAAATGCTTTGTCAGCTGCAAAATATTTTAAAATATTCTTTTAATTACAATTAGAACTGATGAAAAAGGTAAGTTTCTGCACTTGCAAATATCTGAAATATTTCCAAGTTTTATAAAAATTCATTGTGTTTTATTCAATTTATAAGACACACAGGCTGAAACAATTCATACCATGTATGGACAGCAATTGTTTTCTTATTAAATTCCTAAAACACACAAGTTTGTTCATGATTTGCAAGTTTAACTGCATTTCATCTTAGCATATATCAAAGAAAAAGTCAAAACATTCAGCTTCACTGATGCCAAACAGAAGCTATTGTATTTTTATGGCTCTTGGACATCTTTTTCTGTTGAAGTATTTCACCTAATTTGGGAATGATTTGGACTTATTTTGATCTATCCAACCATGCAACAGGAGTGAAGTGCCTGCTTTGATGTAAATGTCACCTGGCTGTACTCATGAACAAGAGAAAAGGACTCATGGCTCCCCATATCACTAGAGTTATCTACTGCACAGCACCCTTTGACATGCTCACTGAACCTGAAATTCCTGACATTATCATCTTGCCATGGTCAACAGTCATGTGTGAGGAAGACACAGTGTGGGTATAGATGCCTTCAATAAGAAAATAATGTTTTAGTTGGATATTATAAATCCATAATAACGACTCCTCTCTGACTATGAGACATTATAAAGAAATCAGGGACAAGGATCCTGGGAAGCTTGTAACATCTGGGAGTTATTTTGATGACATCAGTCACTCCTTGCTCTGTGGTGGCTGCAAGTGGCACGTGGAAGTGGCCCTTCCACAACCTCAGTCCAAATATCAGAATCTGTTCCAAGGTAGTAGCTATTCACTTGCTACAGATAAAGTAGAATATAAACCAGATAAAATCAATCCAAGGTTCTGCTACAAGCCTAAAAATTAACATTGCATTTCAAAACACTATTGAGCTTGTTGAGGTCTAAGAATTATTTAGTGCCTAACATGACATCAGGGCTTACATGCAATAATCATATCAAAATAAATTACATCTGTTCAAGATAAGATTTAGTATTTTGAGCAAGCTCAGTAGTACTTCTCAGTATATAGAGATGAATCCTGTAATTACGGGAGACTTGCTGAGCTTTTAATGACCCTAAGTTGCTTGTTAGAAATTCCTTGCTAGTAAGAAGTGATATCATTCCTATTGCTAGAAATACAAAACTAGGCTGCACAGAATATAACTAAGTGCAGTGGGTGAATCAATCCTGAACTGGCATAAATCCCAACTTTAGAAAGCCTGATATACCATTTCCTCTCTTAACCTCTACACTTCTTTGCTGTGACCTTCATTGTTTCTGCAGTAAGACCATGACTGATCATTACTGCCATGTTTTCATGAGTTTGATATGTGATGCTAGTTTAATAGTTCTCTGAATGTGCTCTTACCTTTAAATACACACTATCTCTGTTTTGCAAGCTGTCTCCCCCCAGGAATTTTTGATTTTTTTTGTTCCTTTAAAAAAGAAGAAGGGTAAGAACCACCTCCCCCAAAACAAATCTTTCTTTGTAACACCTACAAAGCCATTGTACAAAATTGCAATAAGCCACTGGGTCCTCCTCAGGCTGAGAGAACTGAGGGAAAACACTGAGACTGAAAGCAGTCTCTGATTAAACTTAATTTCAATTAATAAAATTTCCTACATCTACAATATGTATAAATAAAAATATCCAAAAATATTCTTTTAACTAAGATCTTATTTTACCTGTCATACCACTTAACCATATATTGACCTCAGAATGTAACAAATCAGTCACCCAGTAACGTTGCAGGATAGGGGCATGTTCATGGAAAAGTCATTCTCAGTCACTATCCAAAATTGCTAGGTGGATTATCTGTAATTTGTTTTGAACTGTAAAGATTTCTAAGTTTACTAACATTTATCCAATGCTCAGCAATCAGAATTTAAAATCAGTAATAGAAGCAGCACAATTAGCACACGTTCAAAGTAAAAAGGATTATCACTGTGGTCAAGTAGAGTTGAAGAAACATTTTTTACAGCTTAGAATTCATGCTAGTAGGGAAAAGCAGTGCTTAGATTCAATTTTCTCTTGTAAGAGAAAATTTTCTTTCTCCACTTTCTATTAAAGTGAAGGGGAATCTTGACACTGAGTTCAAGGACAGCAGAATCATGCCCCAGAGAGACAGATGTCAATAGTCAAATTCAGAAGTCATGAATGAATATGAACTTGGCAGTAGAACTATTTCCAGGAAAATTATATATCTTAATCCTGATATACTTGGTGTTAGATATTGTGTATTGAATACTCAAAGTGCTCTTCAGTAGTCTAAACCAAAAATCAGACAGTGCTCTTGCTTCATCTTAGGTTGTAACATAATTATGGCAGGGCAGATGTTTCTAGGGCTGGTAGGTGCTAACATAAAGTCAATTAATAAATGCAGTGATAACTAGGATTAAGAAATCCATCATGCAAGCGAGGTCAAAGCTGAGTATTTGGGGAGGGGGTGTGGGAGGTGGATAGTGCTTCTTAGTACAATAACTATCCTGCTACTTTTTAATCCTCTAGCAATTATATTGCCATGAAATGATAAATGATAATTTAATATTTGTACTCCTATATATAACCAATAAGTGTTTGCATCCTCCAATATGTGAATAAGGAGCTGGACAGTAGGTCACTCAAACTCTGTCAAATAACCAATCAAAAAAGAGTATTATTTTGTGTGCTTGTGTGCTTGTGTGCATAGGCAGAGGCATGAAAGTAGCCCCACTCTAAACGGCAGAGTGACAATGCACCATGCAAGAATAAGACACTGCACCCATGGCATGGAGCCAGCAGGCTTTGATAGGGAAGACAAAAGCTCTGTGCTTTGCTCTGCAAATCCACAGTAAGCCGCCCATGTGTTTACATGTGTGCATATGTGCACACACACTCCTCCCTCATCAGACATCCAACACTGCCTGTGTACTTTGTATGAAAAAGATAAGATCTTGTCCTGGCTCCTTCTTCATTTCCAGACGTAGTGACACAGGAATATATTTATGCAGACTGTAGCATCCTTTTTTCCTCATTTAAACCTGGAAAATTCTGACAAGCACATCCTAGGGTATACAAGAGATTGATGTAATGCCCCTATTTCTAGCAATGAATCAACTCTTCAGTGTAATACGTGTACCTATTAATTATGTAGTGCTCCCATTTTATAAAATCTGTTTGCAGACTCTGTCTGGAATACTAATTAATTATACAGTACATATTCTATGCTTTATTTCTCTCCAGCCTACATTCAGCTAGCCACTGTTATTCATTATGGCTGTATTTGTATGCCATTTATACTGTTTAACCCTTAGCTCTTCCTGCATTGTACTGAACCCCTAAGCCTCAGCTACAGAACCCCTAACCAGTGCTCCTGAAAGAGCTGAGGGTATGGCCTGACTAAAACCTGAGCTTAGAACGTGGGCAAGGGAGGAGGACTTCACAGTCAGGAGTATATGTAAGAGACACGGTAAGCCCTGTGCCTTACACAGGCAAAAGAAAGTGTCATCGTGTTCTCCAGGCCAAACCCAGGGGTCAAGACTGGATTAAACATATTCTGTTTATGCAGAATAATGCCTGCATAAATGCAGACATTTATGCCACCTTCCAGGTGTATTCAGTGTAGTCATTGTCTGACTGATATCATATGTTTCTAATTTCAAATCCCAAGGCTTATAAACTTATATTTCATAGTGGTTTATCCTATAGTCATTGATCTTTTAACAAGACACTTGATGTTTGCATTTCAATCTGTTCTTTTCAAATATATCATTCTCTATTCAAAATGGAGGGGAAATTTCAGCTTTTAGTGGTCAGCAAGACATTTCCCAATGGTCATTATGGGATTTGATCATTACCTAGATGAGCAACCTGTCCTTGGCCCATTAAAAGAAAAGAAGTTCTACTAAGTGATTCAAACCCACAGTACAAATGAAAGAAACAACGACTGTAATTCTTTCTGTTGTCCCAGTTCCTATTTTTTCCAAGCCATACACATATGCAAAAAATATATTTTGATTCAGATAAGATAGAAAATGAGATGTCTCAGTTCTCCTATAGAATTTCTTAAGCAAAAGCAGAAGAAAAAATGGAAATAAAAATATTCTAGCTGCTGAGACCTTGCTGTCCTAGTTCTTCAGGAAAATTGACATTTGAGATTGATAAGAAAATCAGATGTTCCAAAGCAACAGGGTCTGAGTGTTCAATTAACAAGGAGCAGGAATACCACTTCAGATGCTTTAAAGAAACACACATAAGAGATTAGAGTAACTTATCTGCACTGTGTAATGGTACCATAGAGCAAGTCATTCTGGTGGGGTTTTTTTAGCAATTCTCCCATTAGTTGATATACTTGATGTAACATAGACAGCACTGCATAGCCTTAATGTCACATGGGAAACACAGATTTCCCCGTCAATTCTGTACATTGGTGGATAAAATTAATTGAATTACATCTCATCCTATGAAAGGGAAAGTAGAATTTTTGTACTAAGATATTGATTACGTGATTACTGTAATTTACATGGAAGATGTCTCAGAGGTGTCATCCTGTAACACTTCCTCTTTGTTACCAGACACATTATGGAGAAACCTCTGACATACTGTGACTTGTTCCCAACATTTTTTCAGATAGCTTTCATGGAAGCTAGCTAGCTCTTTTTTCTCACCTCAGTTTTCATTTTCTTACCTATTCTTTGCTTTCCAACCTAACTTTTGCAGAGATTACATCTTACTAGTTCTGGGATCAGAATGTTTTTCTATTCCATCTATACATCTAGAATATTTACAATTGCTCTCAGAAATCTACAGACAGGGTCTGCAAGCATTCGTCTCTTGACTAGTTGTTAAGACTATCTAAACTGCAGTATGTTCTTATTTTAGGTCTCCAACTAAGTCTATGTCATAAAGTTATAAAGAATCAGTGAATGAGCCAAAATTCACTGACCCAGTTCTTCACTTCATAGGATCTGCAGGAAGTTAAATTTTGAAGACTTGTTTCATTGTGTTCCAAGAAGGCATTTAAATTTCATAAGGAAACAATCAAATTGTTTTTGCCAGCAAAGATATATTTGTTCTTTCCCCCATTTTCAGTGAGTTGTGAGGTCCAAATTAAGCACTTCAGGCAAAGACTAACATTCCCTTCTCCCCTTCATTTCAGACATTAAGTTTATTTTCTAAAGCCATTTCAGCCACCTTTTCACAACATGTGGGCATGAATGTAAAACATTCATTGATCAATTTTCATTCCAAATAGGACAGGTTATCAGAAGCTTGTGCTCTTCCACACTGTGCCCTGAACATTAAATGCCTTTCAGGGACTGATCTTTCAAACACTTATTCATGCAATCAAATTTTATGGAGCTTCTTACATGCTTGAAATTAAGCACCTACTTCAGTATCATGCTGAACTAGACTCTAACTCTTCTTTATTACCAACAATTACTGAAGCCCCATTTTTTCTTTTAATTTTACCTAGTCTGTCAGACAAACACACCCATAAAACCCAATCTGTTATTGTCATTCATATATACAATAATCCCCAGCTGACATCATCTGAGCCTGAAGTAGATAATAAATAACGAAAGGGATTCACCTGCCAGGAATAAAACAAGACAGTAACAGCAATAAATTTGAGCTCAAAACATTTTAAATATTTTTAGATTATAGCAAGTAGAGTGTTATTCTCAAGAAAAGGAAAACAAATTAACAATGCTTTAGTATTAGCTGTCGAACTATCAAAGAAATCTCTGATACCATGAAACATAAAAGAAGCCTGCAAAGCAGTTCTGTGATGAAGATACAATGCCTGATGACAACATTGTTCACATTTGTGCAAATCTGATATGAAACTTTAATTTGTATGAAGACAGGACCCCGGAAATCTGTTCAAGTAATCAATTTATATTAAACTTCTGGGAGTTTATGACATCATGTGCACCTGAATTTTGAAGGATGTAGTTAATATCCTTCACATCTTCTTATAACTGCCCATCACACAAAATCACTGATCAGAAAAATCAGCAGAGCTTTAAATTCCTCTTTGCATTTGGGTATGACATTTAAACATATCTTGTCTGATGCAAGCCAATGACCTTTATACCTTCCCACTCTGTACTTAATCTCTCCAAGGCTTTTATCAAAGTTAGTAGGCCAGTACCTTTCAAAACATATAAATTCATACCTGTCAAAATACATAGACTCACACCGCTGCCTCTTTCCACACTCCATCTGCTGCTTTTGATATTTCTGACCACACTTCCTGCCATGCCACCTCCCACTAGGGCCAATTTGTCTGTAAACTGAGCTCAGTTAGAAATTAGGGATGATTCTGAACTTTCTTGTTCTGGCTCTGCCTGTGTTTCTGACATTAGATGAGGGGTACGTCGCTACCAAGATATTTTCTTCTATGATAGAATACAGAATCTTAATCCTGTTGTTACACTAGGCCTTCTGCAGAGATACTCGATGGTTCAGTAATAAACACTCAGAGAGTCAAAAATGGGAGACCAGCTAGATGCCCTGGCAGCTGAGGACAACACCCACATCTAGCCCATTACTCTTCGCAGTGGAAGCGTGTGCAGATCAGCAAGCAAAGAATCTATTTCCAGATTCCATCATGAATCATTCAAAGTGATTCAAGTTTTGCACTGAGGGTAGACTTTTCACTATTTTTATTATCGCTGCATTGAAGTGATACCAGTAAAACTGAACAACATGCTATGTAGTCCCTTCAAATAGTTACCATGACGATACTCATTAGATGTTCTATGCCAAAACAAAATGCTCCAGGTTACTTTGAAAATGTGAAAAAAAGCTTGAAATTGTTCAGTTTTGTCCTAATTCTGTCACTGCAGGTATGACACAAAATAAGCAGTACTTTGATATATTTTTTCTTTTTTTTTCTTACTTTTTACAGCAGTATTTTCCCAAAAATAAGATGCTTTGCTTATGCCTCACATTAAAAAGAGAGGGAGCAGAATAGGATATATCATTAGGGACACAGGAGCAGAAGTGAAAATAGCATTTAAAAAGATGAAAAAAGAATAAGAGCACAACAGTTAGTGAGAGAAAAGAAGCATTTCATTTCACAGTGATGTAAGGAAAAGAGAAAATCCTCTGTAAAGGTAAAATTTCCCTATATCCCTTCACTTATGCACAAAAAAGAGGAATTCAAATGGGAACAAACTCAAAGAAGCACTATCACAATGATTATAAGAATGGAGAATTTTTGAGAACCCTTAATATGTCTTATGATGCAAGTTAAATTACTTTTATCTGCTTATCCTAGAAGAGGAATAGGATAAGCTTTTATAAACACATCAAGAGCGGTATTTGGGAGAGTGGAAAATTATCCAAATTAAAAGATAATAAATAGTACACAAAATTCACTGTCTATTAATTGGCCAGAAATACATTTGCACCAAAAAAAAAAAA
>VWYO01023541.1:57000-68424 GCA_013400275.1 Rhadina sibilatrix
AAAAAAGTGTTCTTGTCAAGTGCAGGGCTGCTTACCCTATGATCCTGTGATCTTTTCCTAAGGAAAATTCAGTCATTTAAAGTTGAGTGCAGGCTCTAAGGTAGGGGCTCTAACAGAGCATCTCTAGGAAAGTTTCATGTAAGAAAATTTACATGGGTATTGAGAAGCTCCCCTGCATTTTTCTAGTAATGGGCTTTTATGAGGCATGAACCTGTTTGTTTAACAATTTCTACTGGCATTGTTCTGCAAGAGAGAAAAAGTCACAGGTGATGATCTGATCTCCCAAACAAAACTCTTACATGACACCGAATCTGATCTCTCAGAGCAGCAGCAGCCAGGGCAAAGAATGGCTTATCACAGAAACATTTCTGAGTTGAGGAGAGCTCAGTAACTTATCCCCATGTCTGGGGAAAACCCAAGGCTTCCTAGCTGCACCCAACCAAGCAGCACCAGCAGCTTTTCCTTTGCTGATCGACAAAAAATCTCAGCCATCCACAGAAGGCATCCTCCCTATAGGCATAGCTACAAACTGTGCCCGTGCATTGTTTGGAGAGGCACAGCTGGCATGGGCCAAAGCCAGGACAGGGAAAGTGTGAAAAGTTAGAGTACAGGTTTAGCTGGAGGGAATTCACCCTGTGCCTTGTGACCCATTACAGCACTGCAGCAAGCCTGTCCTGTTTGTCCCTGTAATGGAAAGCAGTGCACGATTTTAACAACAGTGCTCTCAGGTGAATAAAATTCAGCTGACACCACTTAGTTATACTGTTTCTGAAGTGCTAGCAAGACTGAAAAACTAGTAAAAATTATTTGTTACACTCACAGGCATGTTTATGAAGAGAGAGAGAGGAACAGATTTGCTGAGTATGGAGGTGCTGTTGCATTTGAGAGCACAGCTTCTTGTAAGCATCCATATTGCCTAAATTTAGCATATATAATATTATCCACCATCAGAGCAGCAAGTACTGTATGAGTGAGATCAGCACAGGCAATTTTTCTGTGTGAGACAATCTTTAATGCAGTGTTGGGTGAATAACACTTTTTTTAATCTATTCTCAGAACAGGACAATGTTTCTTATTTACAAATAACACCGGCAGTCACTACTTTAATCTACACCTTTCATTCATTATGGATAGGCTACAGTATGTGGTGATAGATCTCACAGTCTGGGGATCCATTAATCTGTGGTGAGTTGAGAGGTGATTTATCTGTGGGATAGAGGACTCTCCTGGGCTCCTGGAGAGTGACAGGGTTACCATTGACTTACTGTTATTCCCCCACAGCTGTTCACACCAAGCCAGCACCTCTCCAGACAGCAATGCAGCCTCCAGCCCTAAGGATGTAAGGCTCAAATACAGTTTGGATGAAAACTTGTGGTGTGTTTGATGCACAGAAAAAAACTTCAGGCTCCATGTTGGAACTCAGCAGCAGCCTTCCTATGTAGGACACACAGGCAGAACTTCACACCACAGGGATTTTGCACCATAAGATACAAGACTACTGTTCCCTGGACTGTTGTTATTGTTGAGGTACAGGGCTGGTGTTGTGTGCCCTCATTGTCCTCAGGCTCTGCAGCAGCAGAGCTCCAGAGCAGCCAGTTCTGCCACCACAGCCCCCAGAGCACACGAAAAATTAGCAGGTTTCAAAACACCTCTCCCTCTCTCTCCCCCCTCTCTCTCTCTCTTTTTTTTTTNCCTTCTCAGCTCCACCCACACCCACCACCAAATTCCTACCTATTATTAATCTTTCTTGATGGAAAGGAAAATTCTGTGCATGAGGTGCTCTAGATACACTGAACTAAGAAAGATGAACAAGATTTTCTTGCCCAAAAGTATATTGATGGTGGGGTTTTTTTCTCGATTTGTGGTTCTATCAGTTAACCTTCCTGTCATCTACAACTGGACCTGAAAGCACTGTCTTCTCAGTTTCAGCACCCTGGGCTGTAACCATTCATGCCAGAAGTTTCTTTTATTTGAAATGGGGACTAAGCTTTGCTACACATTGCAGCTGTCAGTTGTTTGACTGAATGTCAGAAGCAGCTGAGTTGATATAGAAGCAGTTGTTTATAGAAATGCTTGATTTGCATCTCCTGATATTACTTTAATTGTCCTAGAGCACCTGAGCTGTAATGACAATAACAGTGTGTAGCTGCCGTGGAAAGGTTTGTAGCACACAAGATATTTAATCAACAGGGGGAGGAGTATATTCCTCATTTTCCATTGAGATAAATACGCTTTCAGCTCTGACTGTATGTCACAGTTTACTACAGATAATAAAACTACCTCCCACCTGAGAATTAAAGAATGTCCTGCATCATTATGCATCTGACTTTTCCTGAGGTTTAAGGCCAGCACTCACGTTGACTGTTCCGGGATCTCTGACTGCTCTGTTCTGCCTGAGATCCTTCAGTTACATATAATTTAAGTGAATGCCACCTAGGGAATCAGGTGGCTGTGCACTGCTGCACTCCTGTGGTCTGCAATGGAGTTTCTTAGGAGGGCTGGGAAGCAAACCAAGTTAGGTTCATATGGAGAAGGGCGTTCACAACAAGGGACAGGCAGGTGATAAAGGATGCTGTATATATGGGACAGCACTGGGCTGCCAAACAAACATCAGAAATCCTTTCCCCTGGAGACAGGAGACAGAAGGAGAACAGAGGAGAGGTCTCTATCTTGCATTTCCTCTCAAAACTGTAAGCAGAGAGCAGCACAGTGCTCTGCAGTCAGGAGAAGCAGAGGTAGGGCAGGGCTGGGCACCGCAAAGTAGAATCATGATCTGATAGCAGACCTTCTGCAGAGGTTTTCCAACAGCCAAATCAGCTAAACTGCTCCCAGCACTGCTCTGCCCAGGGCAGGGCAGGCACTGAGGCACAGCCTGATCCATAACCTGCCCTGTGCATATATTTGTGTAACTGCTGCAATGAATTCAATACCCAATTTGGGCAGGAAACAAATATGATTGGTACATATACATTAATAAATGCAATTGGCCACTGAATTTCTTTGAGACATTAAGGGTACACCTAGAGTTACAGCCTGGAAAGAGGTAGACAGCAGGCAAGTGAATTGTCATTTTTTGCCTTATGTTCTTTGAAAGATAAGTGAGATAAGGGAGGAGAAACAGAGCACGTGAAGTTCCTGAGTGGACTTATAATAGAAACTAAACTGCTTAGATAAATCTGTAGCAAAGTGGTAAGGTTGTAATGGACTGCTATATTTCATGTTGTGTTCTGCCTTTAAATGGAACCATTCATTTAAGGAAGGACTACAAGATACTAAGACTACATAAATGAGAGGGAAACCGAGAAATTTGTTACTAAGAGGAATAAGGTATGTACAAGTGGCCTTTATTTATGCACATTCAGCCAGCTACAGAATCCAGATAACCACAGCAAGGTTGCAGAACAGCAAGCATTTACAAAACTTTAAAAGTCACCAAAATCCCACAGGAGGAAAACCATATTTGTGAAATGGACTTCAGCATCAAACTTACATTTAAGGAGTGTGTAAGTTTCTGAGAGTATTGGGCAGGAGATTAAAGGGCAATGCAAAGTACTGGCATTTGAAGGCAAGGAGAGTTAAAATTCCTCAAATGGCAAGACAAGACTGAGAAACCCCCCACTCTTTGGACTGCAGATTTTCTTTCTAGAGAGGTATCTTTTTGAGTGATACTGTATGCTCCTGTAGGTTTGTGAATCCTCTTCTGGTTTGCCTGTATTTCCTAACTCATGGCTAGCTCAGGAGAGAAAGCAAAATACACTGACTACCTGGACACATAGCAGTTTGTACCAACTATATCTTAGGATCAAGAGATGAGAGCAAAACAGAATGTGTCCATCTTCCTTGGCACCACTCACAGAGGAGCCAGCATTAGTCTGTGAAGCTTGTTCCTCCATGAGACTAAAACCACGAACTCCAAAAGCAGAGGGAATGGTGTCTCCATGTGTCTCTAACTTACAGTACCACCCACAGATTCTCTGCAGGTGGTGGCCATCAGTCTTGCCGTCTATGTAAGCACAAAATATACGTTAAAATACCAAGGTTTTGTAAAGTACTGTGTGTTAGAATCAGAATCTTAAATAAAAAGGTAGAAAAGTAGCAAAGATAACGTATCTAGTGCATTGAAAACCACATAAACTCAGACCTAGATTCATCCTAGCTAAACATCAGAATCAGCTGAGGATCCTCCATAATCCATGAGCTAGGGAGTATGAGGAATCTCCAAGAACCATCAGACATCTGAGTGTTCACACGGACACTCTGGGGTCCCCTTGGAGCCTCGTAGGACCTGGGCTTTCCCAGGTCAGAACTGGTTTCTGCAGACACTTATAGTCAATAAATGCTGAGCACTGCTAAATGTGAAGGCTTGGCCCCAAGATGACAGACACTTCCTTATCTTCTTTCTTCACAGAAAAAAAAAAATGTTTGAAAGCAGAAATCCAAACCATTGTTTAATAATGATGAAGAGCTGAGGACTTTTTAACATACAATAGCAGAACTAACTTAGTGAGGTTTCAGTTGCTGGCTGCGCGCTTTGGTCCATGTTCCTGATGATGATTTTGGGGTTGTAGGAGCAAAAGCAGAAATTTTCAAAAGAAGGACAGTATTTGCCATGGAAAGTAATAGAATCATATTGATGAATTGAGTAGCAAGTTAACTGTGTAAAAGTCATGCATCCATCATATTACCACACACATCCTAAGATAGACTGTTCAAAAGATGCTAGTTTTAAAAAACATGACAAATCAAACAAAAAACCCAACGATAATGCAGAATGGCAAAATATGTAAGTAAAGAGGGTTTATTCTGTTTTAAACATAAAAATGTAAACGTTTCAAGGGTAAGCCTGAAAGGAGAGGAAACTCCTGGGTTTTAATGCTAGCCCTTGAGCAAATGCATTAAAATAGTAAAAAGTGTTCACTGTACCAAGAAAAACAAAAAGTTCTTGGTCATTGTGCAGTAACATACAATATTAGTATTATAAGTATTATACTATTGGAATCCCTTCTCTCGCCAAAAAGCAACTGTCAGAAAACAAAAACAAACAAACAAACAAAACAAAACAAAACAAAGCAAAAACACCAAAAAACAACCCGCGAAGAAAAACCTAAAAACGTCTTCCCAAAACTAGATTACTCAGAGTTCATGGATTTGCCAAAAGGAGCCTGGCCCTTTTCAATCAGCAAGGATGATAAGTTTCATTCCAGAGAAGAAAGAACACGTGCAATTATTGAACGAGTTACACAGATGAGCATGGTTTGCAGAAAATGCTCATTTGACTATTTGACTAATGCCTTCTTAACAATCAGTAGCTCCACCATATGGTGAGGGTTGAAGATGAATAGTTGTTCCTGTTTTTTTTAACAAAAAGTGACACTGTTGAACTATGATATCAAATTATGATGAAGCTTAAGTAGCACAGTGAAAATAGTGCACAATGGAAAGTCATCTGTCTGTGTTGTCTGCAACAATTTTCTTAATCTCAAAAGAACATACTGCACTTAGAGCAGAAGGAACATTTATGCCCAGAGTTACAAACATGATGAAATTATTTAACCAAATAGTCTTATGGATTATTCTGAAATTGAAAGAAATTTTATTTAAAAAGCATATATCAGCATTTTTGCCATGATGATACCCACACAGATACACCACATCACTTAAGCTCAATCTTAAGTAAAATACTTTGATGTTTCATAACTGCCTCTGTACTCAAAAATCAAGCCTACTTTTACTTAATTCCTGACCTGCTGAATTGTATACCCAGATGTTTAAGTAAAAGAGACTGACAAAAACACAGATATGGGGATATGATTTTAATGAAGTTGCATTAATATAATGACAGTACTCAGAGATATTAACTTTAGATTCAGAAGACCACTTCATTCCATCAGTTCCAGGAAAAATCCTATGAGACTAAACAAACAATAAAGGTTGGAAATGTTGCTCACTTCCCTATAAGTCTCCATTTTAAACATAGAAATATGGAGATTCCACACTTAGAAGAAACAATTTTTAAAGCATGGGGGAAAGAAGACCTTTGAACCAATTGGGGTGAGGGAGGTAAAATGAGGCATAGAAAAGCTAAATAATACTAGAACTAAAATTATTTTGGCAACAATACCTTTTTCCCCTTATGTCTGAATAGTGTGATACTTTTCAATTACATAGTGAACTTCTGCTTTGCTTGAAGATCTCTGCCTCTCCCATTGCACTGGTAGTACAATTTCCAAGCAAAGGATCATAGGAAAGAGAATGTCATTCTTCTGTACTGAAGATGTACTCATCCACTCTCTATGAGTGACATGGAAAAACAAACAGACTATCTTTACCTCTCTTCTCATCTCTCATTAACTGGAAAACAGCTAGTAATTTGATTGAGCACTTTGAACAGAGGACAGATGTGGTAGATTCAAGCTACAAAATTCTGTTTGGTTTTACCCATAAAATGTATGGTGTGGAATCAAGCTGCCACAAGGTTACACTGTTGCACGAGGTCGCCAACAAAGATTAGAGAGCCCACCAGGTCTTTTGACTTGAGTAGCCATTCACAACATCACTTATCTCTCTTATTTTGGGAGGGAAGAAGTTAAGTCTTAGGAAATGGACTCACTCTGCACAAAGATAAACAAACCATTGCTGCTGCTGCTGTAAGTGCTGAGAAACAACAGATGCATAGGGAGCCCTATGAGATGGATTTGTGTCACCACCAATGCCTATTTTGCAGATATTTATACACAGAGATTTGCAGGCTACACTTTAATTTATAAAAATAGAAAATAATTCCCTTTTTTAACCAAGCATAATAAAAAGTATGTACAATGTGTAATGTAATTTGTCCTACTAAGAGCAGTCTGTCTGACAGGCCATTCACTGATGGGCATGATGCTGTTTTTATACAGTGGCCTTCTTGGCATATAGTATCACCAAACACTTCAAGGAAAAACTTCTCTCCTCTGAGATATGTCCATTTTTTAATAACATTTGAAATACAGAAAAAAAAGATATGGGGATATGTCCAGCCCATATCTTTGTCATTTAAGGTGTTTTGAATAACTCTTTAACTGTTAAAATTGTGGTGAATGAAGACAGACAAAACAGCAGGCCAGATTAACTTTGCCTTTTATTTCATAGGACAGGCATTTTGCTGAAAATTGTTCATTACATCACTCATTAAATCATCAATTACTTTCATTGGCCAAAATATGTCCAAACCCTATTTCTCAAAAAGTAACTCTTAATTGCTGTGTTAGAACTATCTCAAGTAAAAGTATTACAGGTAAAACTCATCACAAGCGTTAGAATATGTTTGGATGTATTCCAAAAATTATTTCCTTTTTACAGCTAGGATATAGACTGAATTTGTATTGAGCACCATATACCTGCCAATATCTAAACCTATTTTAATTATTCACTATTTTAAATGAGCAGAGGTTCTAAGAAACAGTATTACATGAAAATTGTACCAGCTGAATAATAACTTCTGCACAAGTTAAACACTTGGTTGAGCAAACAAGACCTATTACAGCTGCCTCCTGAGGAGAAGAACAACAATTTATGTTTTCAATTAGCTGTCCTGTCTTCTTTTTAACCATGATGGAACACACTGTTCCAAAACTAATCAATAAAAGACAGCCTCAGTACTAAAGACAACACTACGTCTGCCCTCTATCTACCATTCCACAGAAGAGAAAGCTTTTCAGGGAGACTCTTACATATGTTGATGTGACAGAAATATAGAAGAAGAAAAACTATGGTAATTAGTTCTTTTCGTCTCTAGCATAATCTCTTCCTGTAGTGATTTCCAGTAGCATGAATGAGTTTGAGATAAGAGTGGAGGGAACAGGCTAGAAACAGATTTGCATCAATGCTTTACACTAGTTAGGCTTTAATTCTGCTTTTGGCTGAGGCATTTTTGTGTACATACTCAAGTTAGAAAGATTATACAAACCCTGTCATGTAGGTGGAATCATAACAAAATAAAGCCAGATTTCTGAAAGAGGAATAAATCCTGTGCCAGACATTGACTTAGCTGGTTCCCAATATTTTCAATTTGATAATGTACCTTTCATGTCTATTTGACAGAGGTGAATTGTTAGAAGACAAGTAGATAAAATTGAAAATTAAGAGCTAAACCTAGAACCAACTCATGCCTAACAGCCTTTGAAGGCTCTTTGAAGGCTCTCAACAAAAACTCTATAGGAAAAGTTTAGTTTGGTATTGTCACTCATGTACCCCTAACCAGTGTAACCCTCCCTGCCTATTAATTGTTCTATTAATTATTTACTCCTGGACATATAAATCTTTTTTACACTGCAGTAACAGTACCTCTAATATGATTTAGAATTGATCTGAATAATTTATAAAACTCTAGTTGATGTTTTAAAACATCTGTTGCACATCTGGAAAAATATCATACTTCAACACCCACAGTTTAGTAGAATGGATGCATACAGAAACAAATCTGTCAGTGAAGGTGATAAGTGTACCCAATTCTCTCAGTGGGTACATACAAACTCTCTTTGCTTTATGGACACCCTCCAAGTAAAGAAATGCTGACATCATTATAACTACTTCATAACATTCCATGGATATATATTGCTTCACCAAAGGTGGCATTTCACTGCAGAAATGATGACCTAGCTGATTGTAAGGTTGCTGTGTGAAAAATCTTTAATTTTAAAGCTTCCCTTTGATTAATGAATGTCTGGGCTAATTAATTTGAAGTTACATATGATATTCCCAAAGAAGTTCAATCCCTTCTTTATCACCACTACTGTCATAAACTCAGTCACAAGCTCAGGAATCAGCAAAGAAATCTAAGCATTCCCACATAAAACACACTAGCAGTAAAGATGAGAAATAAATACAACATGATTTTTTCATATCACGTTTATGGATTCTTTTCATAGGAATTTTTCATGCTTAGAAAAAATCAGAGATAGATACGACTCAAAATTTCTGGAACCATTGACAGCGACCATATCAGTTGCTGTACAGATACCCTGATAGCATTCATATGGACCACTACTATCCATTCTGCAGGGAATAGAAGAGACTGAGAATGATATAAAGTTGTTTGCAAACTTCTATGTAAACTCCAGAGGCTACATTCTTAGTCTCAAACAGACATGAGCCCTCATGAGTTCAGAATGGGCAAATGTTTTCAGAAAAAATGTGATGGGTTTTTCCCTAGCAAATACTCACCAAAGCTAGCAAAACAAACTTGTACACAACAAAGAATACTCACTCTTCTTTATACAGTACTTGCTCTTAGTAATCTGGCTACTCATCATCCATTTGCTCCCTAAAAATTTCAGTGTTCAGTTGAGAAGCAGTAACAGTACTGCTTGTCTTCAGTGCCAAGTCCCAAGATGAACAGTAACAGAGTGCCTACCAATGGAAACATTTTGGAAGTGATCCATGGGAGGAATGGCTTGAGGTACCCAGACTATCAGCAAAAGTCACAGCTCCTAAGGACAGCTTCGAAGTGTTGGCACTTCCATTCAGGCCAACCAATGCCTTTAGCCACATGCAGAGAGACCCTGGAAGCATATATCTTGTTTAAAATAAAAGGAATTGTTTGTTGACCAAAAAAAAAGCATAAAACTCCCCTGTATTTTTCTTCTCAGAGATTTTATGTCTTTTCAAAATGGCTTTTATTTTCTTCTCAATCTCTGCTTCGACAACCCTACATCAGATTGCAATTTCACATTCCTTATCTTTCTGTAGACCCCTCAGCTGGTTCTCCCCATAAGGCAATTTCTTTAGCAATGTGAGCCAGGGTTATGCATCTGGCCCATGCAAAGTAGAGCCAAGGATCCTTGAACATCACCAGTGCCAGCCTGGGCCAGGGGGAGGTATACAGAGGGCATTATAGTGTGAACAGTTCATGTAAGTGACTACTTAAATGAAATACTAAGTTATTCTTTCAAATACAAATAGAGTTGTGGTCCTGGTACTACTTGAGGGGGAAGGTTTTTCTTCCTGCTAGCAGGCAAGCACCCCATCCTACTTCAGAGGCAGCACTCAGGATGACCATCTTCAGAGTCATCTTCTTATGACTCAAGCTCTGCTGAGTCCTTCCAAAAACAGTACAATCAAAGTGAACTTTGCACAAGGATCTGCCAGATATAATATGTAAATTAAATACTCAGGGCTTCCAGACATGCAGCTTCAAATTACTGCAATGATAGATACACTGTAATGTCCCAAAGATTGATACAGCTTCAGTCTTACTTGGGGTAGGATGGGTATTATAGGCTGTACATCCACAAAACCAGGGTCATATGGAGTGATGCAGGAGAAAGGGTTCTGCTGCCTAGTACTACACCCATTCAGCTTCTCCCATCTGATATTGCTTCCTGATACCAGATTCGCCCATAAGATTGTGGAAATCTTTCAAAAACATGAAGGGGTCTTGATGTGGTTACCTTCCATTTGATGCCCACAAAAATTTGAGTTTCACAGTAATTTGTATCTCTCAAGATGTCACTAAAATTACTTTTGATTGAATTATCATATGCAAGGAAAATAAAGTTAATTCTGCTTTGTGCTGTTAACAATCTGTGTCCTGAATTACTACATGTTACAGTAATAATTCATTTGCCATTTAATTTCTCTTGACTAGCTCTTCAGAATTAATAAATTTATTCCCCAAAGCATTATAATGATTTTGGGCACACAACAGAATACATTTAGGATTTGACTTTACATCTGATGTAGTACTTTCAGGCTCCTGGAAATTCAAAAGCAGAGCATTTCTGCTGTTGTAGTAAGAGCATTTCTACAGCCACTTCAGCTTCTTATTTGTACAACTCCTCCATGCTTTTAGCTTACAAGTGAAGAGGTGTAGGTTACAAAGCTTTGCAAAATATAACTTAATTATACAAAATTTAATCAAGAAAATACATTTTTCTTATAGCTTGAAGTAATTCCAAAAAATCTAATTAAAATCTCCTTAATTAATGCTGGCAAAATTGCTCAAGCATCAAAGGAGATCATATTCCCCACCTCTAGCAGAAATGAAAAAATCATTTCACAATTTATATGCACTAACTGGGGAAAATATGGCCATTTGACACTTTCTAAACACTCTGTTCTAAAATGTTTAAAGAAAAACTCTGCAATGAGTCATACTGGCATCATACTACACATGACAAGAATAAAAAATCATGATTATTCTGGCAAAAACAGTGTTCTGGGATGTCAAATACTGTGTCAGTCAGCAATGTCGTCTGGAGTGTACACTGATTTATTACCAATCAGGTGAGGCAAGGTGCTCCATTCTGTCTAATGTGTAGTCTTGTTTATTCATCTTGTTTGTTCTTTAAATAACTTTTGAAAGATATGTCTGATCAGTGTAAAAAATGCAAGAAATGACCAGCTAAATCTCACTCATTGTGCTGACAGTCAAAAAAAAAAAAA
>VWYO01023541.1:74333-108941 GCA_013400275.1 Rhadina sibilatrix
AAAAAAAAAGGGGAAGAGAGGAGGGGGAAGGGAAGGGAAGGGAAGGGAAGGGAAGGGAAGGGAAGGCCATTGCAATGATAATTTTTCTTGTTTCAGAGGAAGTTTGGTATGTGGTTAAACACAATGGTTTACCTTGTCAGTAGAATCCAAAAGACTGAAGACATGAGATATAAAAGTGTTGGGCCACTGTTTCCCCTATTCATCAATGATGGGATAGTAGACTTCTGCTAGGAATGGCAGAATTCCTAATTTAGAATTAGATGAATTTTCATCTGCTCTTATAGAGACAGTACTGGATATTCAAAAATGTGTTTTTCTGTTGTAATATCCATTTCCTTGTTTGTCTGACAGGAGATTTACAGACATGTAGGTGATAAATTTGGAATTAATATCATACAGTTTTTCGGGAATATTGTTCACATATAGTATTACATATTTTGAGGACTGCTTTTTAAGGCCTAAAATAATTCAAATATTCTGAAACTATAAAATACTATGTTTCCAAAATCATCCTTCTTCTCTATAGCATTACTCCTCCACTCTCATTCCTGAAACAGTTTTGCATATAATTCAGCCTAATGGTTTTTTTTTTTATTGCCAAACATATTTACAGATTTCATTGGTTCTTCCATGGGAACAAGGAATATATTCAAGATGGGAACCAGATCCACCCACAGATCACTGTAGCATACAGCATACTTGTGAATAGAACCATCAGTGCCCAGCCTGGGAACACAGTTTGTTTTCAGTAAGAAATTAAAGTAACACTAATTCTTGATGAATTAGAGTGTCTTCCAAGCAAGACTAACCCTTGTAATTTGTTTTAAATGATTTTTTTATCACCAGACTATAAATGGGGCAATACGACTATAAGCATGTCACTCTGTAGAGAATAGTAGCTGAATACCTATGACAAAGAAGAACTGTCTAATTAGTCTACATTAAAAAAAAATATTTGCTGTCAACCATTTAAACCATCTTTCTGGAAGCACATTTCCCAGGGAAGCAATTGAAATGACAGGATGTGGATCCCTGAGAATATAAACCCTTCTCAAAATCAGTCCTATTTCTGTTGAAATAGAAAATATAGAAATATAGAAAGAAATATAGAAAAGTATATTTTCAGTGCTATTTTATATTTGAAGTGCTAGGCATAAAATTAAGGAAAGATATATTAAGGTTTTTCAGGGCTCCAGCAACAATACTGTTCAACTAATGTACAATAGCTCATTTCAAATAACAAGGACAATGATTTCTTTTATGGTATATGGTAAGTGTTCCTAAACTTAAACAGTTTAAAGCATTGCTGTTAGTTTTTCAGAGGATATAAAGCTCACACATTAACATTGGCATGAACAGAATAGTGTGATGTTGAAGAAAAAGAGGTTGAATATTAAAGCTGTCACTCCAGGTGAAGATGGAGGCTATTTTTGGATCTTCATTTTAAATTGTGCTTAGAGCAATACTGCATTCATTTTCAGACTCCATGGGTACTTCTACAAGGTAAAACTTATTCAGTATGCAGTGGTACAGAGGCTAGGCACTTTCTAAGATACTTCTACATAACTTAGAAAACATAAAGCATTTTTCAATAAATATTAGTATCTTTAGCAAAGCTCAAAGGAGCTATTTTCCAATACCTCATTATGTATCATGCCTTCTTATTCTAACAGCAATTAGGCACCAGGGAGGAAACAGATCTAATACCAGGAAAAACAACTAAATCAGAGATGCCATAGACTTGTTTTGTTCTAGTTATATCCCTGAAAATGAATCTGATATGATGTAATCAAGAAACTGCTAAGAACATAGGTGAAAACTCTGCTTAATTATTTATTGGACATTGGTGTTTATAGATTTGCATAACTCAGTTCTTCATGTAGTGCAATTTGTATGCTGTGATTTACAAATCATATATAGTTAATTTCTGTTTTTTTCAAGGCCAGGGTTCTACAACTTTAAAGCTTAAAAATTGGGAAATTTAGCAGCTGGAGAACTTTTCATGTTCACACTTTCCATGATTTTCAGCAATCTCCTCACAAAATGCTTATTCTCATCCTTAACACCAAAAGCACTATGACGTCTAAACAAGGGCTATTAACATTTGCTTGGAAAAAAGTCTTTATTTCATTCTTTACCTTAGAGAAAGATTAATTGTGATATTTGGCTTTCCAATATATATAAGCAGAATTAAAAATCTCTGCTAATTTTCATATGCTTTTGAAGCACAAAACTAGTCACTATTCTGAAGTTTACACACTAGAATCAAAATCCCCAAACCTCTCTTTTACCATCTGAACTCCACATGTAGGGGGTTTTGTGTTTACTTGCCATTCATTATTGGAAATCTCTTAACATCAGCCTTCAGGAGTATTTTTGTCACTCTATCTGTGAAGCAAGAATCCTGACTTTCTTTCCATATCCAACATACAATAGCTAACAGAGATGGCATTACAAATAGAAAAAAAAAATCCCTGAGCTTCATTAAATTAGTGATTCTTTAACTATAAGACCTAACATGAACATTTTCCAAAATACTATGTTCATTCTTTTTGCTAAAAAAATACCCCAACAGACCAATACTTTTAGATATATTCTTTCTAGGTACCTATATACCTATATACCTATATCTAAGTTTCAGACCATACCCCTTCACTTATACTGCAAGGACACAGGATAGCCTTAGAATTCTTTTTATTTGAAAGCTATTTCTAGGAAAGAATTTTTAGTTGTGTCTTTATATATATATATACATATATTTATAATGTGCCAGATCATTCAAAATAATTATTTAATAATATTGAATTGACTCTGGGAAGAAAATGTGATATTTAGTTAGCAATAGAAAAAAATAACCTATTTCCACTACCTTTAAAGTATTAACTACTGAGTAATAAAACAATTATGCTCATAACTTGAATTCTCTTTTCAGGGTTTCCGAAGGGTATTAAAATATTATTCAACAAATGTAAGTCTATTCCTAACTTTGCTTGGAAATACTTTCATTTTCAGAAGGCATGTTGCTATCAAGAAGAAAAATGACACAGATAATCTGTGTCAAAGCTATTTCCTTCCTGGAGCTAAAACACTAGGCAGTCTCTACATTGCCAAATAAAATAGGTCACCTTACCCCATTAGTGCAGAAACGTGCAAGAGGATGAAACTTCCAAGGAATGCCTCACAAAGTCTGCATCAGAAAATCCATTACTCCTTTACAGTGACAAAAGGCTTTTTGGGGCTCTGTGTGGAGCACTGATATAATTTACGGATTAATCTGATTCTGAGAATCCATGGAATAGTGAAGATGGTGGCCTGACTCTTCTCTCACTGTTGAACGTATCACAATTCTAAATAAGAAGCTGCTGTAGAGTTCCCCTCCAGACTTGGGAAGAACGAAAAACTAGAACTAAGATTGTGCCCATAGTTCTAATCTGTTACCAGAGAGTTTGCCTTTCTTCTCACTATTTTCTGTACTCATTCCTTCAAACTAATGAAGTTTGTCCTGACATTTACTATAGCTCTTGATTTAGAGCCATTACCACAGATATTTTCAAGGCTTTTTCAGCACTGTCCTTGCAAACTCCAAGCTACATTTATGTTGAGCCAAAATCCAGCACTTAGATTCTTTCATTATTTGTCACTTGCATCCTGAGTTGCAGCTCTGCAGATGGGTGTAGACACCCACCAAGTTGTCATTGCACAGCGATGGATATTAACTCAGTGGGGATTTATCTGTGAGGCATATCTTCAAACCAAGGCATAAAAGAGTGCAGGTTTTGTTTTAAAAGGTGTACTGCTCAATTATAGGCACTTCTCAATGAGATTAATTAATTTTCCTGAGATATGAAAGTATGACAAAACTAGGTAATTTTTCTCCTTGTCATGTGTTTGCTTTTCCTGTTTCCAAATTTTAACAGTTCTGAAGAGATCTGTTCTCAACTCTTTTTCTCTTTTCTTTCCTCAAGTTATTTATTTTATGAAAATGATAAATATGATAAAACTCTTCATTGGATTACTCTATTTTTCACCAGCTGAATTTTCAGGAGAATTTTTGTCCCTCCTGTATGAGTCTTATCAAACCAACCAGCTGTGGACCATGCTTACAGGCCACAAGCTACAGCCAGCTTGTCAGTGCTGGGACTGAGGACCAATCTTCTGTACAGTCTGTCTTTTCCTGTGAATTCTCTTCACACCAGAAAGACCAGAATTAAAGATTAACTTCACAGTGAGTTGGTACCTCTGCCATATCCTCAGACAAGAAACTAAGCTGCATCAGCTACCCTGTGACTGTGGTCACTCTATTTCCAGGCACGGCAGGCAGTGGCTGACCTCATCCTGTGTGCCCCACCACAACTCAGGAGATCACCTGATCTTCCAGCTGGGCTCCAGAGCACCGTAATTGAGGACTCATAGGTTATACACTTGATCAGAAGGCAATTCAGCTGACAACAACCATCAGTTTGTAGCCCTTAGATGTCATTGAACCAGGAATATAGCCAAATTTTAAGAGGCTACTGGAAAGAAACATCTATTAGAAAAATCTGCCTAAGCAGTGAGTACATCAATCCATGGTCTCTTATGGTTCTGTATGTCCCCAGCCTTTCCCATGCCTCCTTCCACAGACTTCATGACATTCTCCACATTCCCACTGGCTGATGAGGATTGACACCAGTCTTAAGCTGTCCATGGGCTGCCAGACAAAAGCTGTCAGCCTTTCCCTCAGTAATGGAGATCACTCTCCTCTATTTAGGGACCAGTCATAATCAGATTTTTAAGAACTTTGACATGCTCAATATCTCAATTCTTCTTGGAAACGTGAGCCTTTGTCAAAAATTTGAAAAAATACTAGGAAGGAAGAGAACATACAGAAAAGATAGCTGTTGCCTTTTTTTTTTTTTTCCCTTTAGGAAAGAAGGTTAAATCAGTTTGTTACTATATCTTACCTATGTATGTTCTGAAACATAGAAAAATGAGTGGATTTTGAACTATATACTTTTCCATGTTACATGGACCATCAAGTTTCCATCATGAACACACCAGTTCATCTCAGATATCACTGAGATTTGAAGACTGTACAGTGGGAACAGAATCCAGACAAGACTGGACAAACACATCAAACAATAATAGGCTGCATTGCTTAGGTGTGTGTTTGGCTTTGATTACACTTTGTATGTAATATAAGCATCACTTTCAGGCTTCTCTGCTGTAAATAACTAGAGTGGTAGACTCTGTGAAGAAACAAATGGACTCTGTAAGACAATATTCAAAAATTGAGAACTAACTGTGAAAAAGCTTGGCATACTACATCAAATGTGACATTCAAAGTATTAATCAAATATAATAGTCACAAGTTTACTGTGGTGAGCTATGGAAACAGGTCACATTGTACTATTGTGTACTTTTTAGAAGGAACTCTGAGCATGTCTCCTCCCACTCTCCTTAATTTGTTCTGTCAGCAACACTTGTCTCTGATGTCTAATTACAAATTTTCTGTATAATGCAATTCTGCTGGTACCCACTACACCCGAGCTATTCTTTATCTAACTAAATTGGTTATTACTGGTCTGAAGTTAAAATTCCTGATTCAGTTCTCAACAGAGATGTTATTAATCCTCAGATAACACTGAATCTTGTCACACATGGTTTCTGAAAAAGCAATTCATAAACTTACAGTCCCTGTCAGAGTCTAGTTACTACAAACAATTCAGAGGAGGAGGCAACAATAAAAAGTGGCCCATCCAAAAGATAGTAAATGACAGAGGGGTGTTAGTACAAGCAAAAGCACAAGAAACATTGCAATCATCTATGTCAATCTGAAGAGGACATAGTTTAGTATTAAATGTTATATATCATAATAACAAGAGGGTAAAAATAATGACAAAGAAAAATACAACAGAAGAAAATGTTTTTTCAGTGAATATGAGGATAAAGTTCACAATGAATAAAAGAATTGGCAAAGTCATCACTGCAATGCAGTTACAGAAGAGGAAATCAAATAAGTGAAGAAATTACCCTTTAGAAATGTTTCTATGCTTTTATTACAGAATCAACACCAAGACTTACATCTCAAGGGGTTTTTTCGCATTTATTGCTGTGTAAATTGCTAATGTTTCAACTGGAAAAAAGCTCCAGCCCTTAGTGTAGGTGAAGAGGGAGAAAGGCACAACATTTGTTAAAATAGGAACTTCCCTATTGCACCAAGCTCTGGAACAAAATGTCACCACTGGGGCCCATGTTAAACTCTTACAGCTACCAACATAATTGAAAAGGTTTATCTTCCTACAAAGAAGAAAACTTTCACTGAATTACTGTAAAGCGTACATCTCACCGTTTCCTCCAAGTTCCTCTTGGCTGCGGTCCCGTAGATCATATCTGGCTGCTGTGCTGCAGAATGCAGTGGGCTTTAAAGCCTTTTCTGCAGGGACTAGTCGCATGTACACTTTTACCACTGCATCATGTCATTAAAAGCAGAATAAATTTTGGTGCACACTGGACTGGCATGTATCTTAGATGGGAAAAATGTGTTATTGCAGAATTATTTATATGATCCATTCAGTTCCTCGGAGATACACCTGGTATTGGCCTCAAATAATTACTTCAATGTCTTTTTGCTTCTAGAATACAGGTTGTATTCATAGCTGTAATACACCATGCTAAACATTACATGTAGAGGTCTGCAGTAGGAAATACACATTTGTTCATAAAATGCTCTCGAGACTTGAGCAATCAGTGTGGAGACAGAGAATTCCTGTTGGCTGCACAAATTTTTGTGGTTCCCTTTTGGTTTACTGACTCACACTAGACAATAATGAGAAACTGTCTCTACTTACAGTCAAAGAGAAATATGCTTTACAGTCATGGAAAGTGATAATATTCAGATTTGAATGTGAAGCCAGTTTAAGCTCAATAATCAAATTTAAAGAAGACTCTGAAATTTTGAACATAGCTCTAATGCTATTGGAAGAACAGTGTGTGAACTCCAAAATAGCTGATGTCTCCTGAGTTTATCTGCATGCATACATCAGACCAAATGTAAGAAAGAAATTTCTTACTATGAGGGTGGTAAAACACTGGCACAGGTTGCCCAGAGAGGTGGGGGATATCCCATCCTTGGAAACATTCAAGGTCAGGCTGGACAGGGCTCTCACCAACTGATCTAGTTGAAGATGTCCCCTGCTCATTTGCAGGGGTGATGGGACTAGATGACCTTTAAAGGTCCAAGGATGCATCTACTTCAGCATCACTGTAATTAAAATAAAATAAACTCATCAGATGTGTGGGTTTCAGCTGGGATAGGGTTAGTTTTCTTCTCAGTATCTGGTACAGTTTATAGTGCTGGGTTTTCTATGTAGTATGAGAATAATGTCAATAATACACAGATGTTTTAGTTGTTGCTAAGTAGTAGCTACTCTAAGTCAGAGACTTTTCAGTATCTCTTGCTCTGCCAGTGAGGAGCTGCACAAGAAGCTGGGAGGGTGCATGGCCAGGAGAAAGGGATATTCCACACCACAAAGCATTATGCCCAGTATATAAACTAGAGGAAGTTGGCTCAGATTTCTGCTTGGGGACAAGCCGGGCATCCATCAGCAGGTGGTGAGTAATTGTAATGTTCATCACTTTTTTCTTTATTTCTATCTTTTTAATGTCTCCCTTTTCAGTATGTCATCATCATCACCATTATTATTGTTTTTTGTTACTATTAATATAAATATAATTTCAAATATTAAACTGTTCTTATCTCAACCCACAGGCTTTACTTTTTTTCTGATTCTCCACCCCATCCCACTGGGGCAGAGGGGATGTGCAGTGGGATAAGCTAGTGGCTGCATGGTACTTAGTTGCTGGCTTGGGTTAAACCATGACATCAGTTAACTCAGCACTTTTTTCTTGAGGCTAGGAAAGTCAGTTGATCATTGCCATTACTACTCTAAAATCCCTGGGAGGCACTCTGATACTCGAATGATAGAAGCACACAAAGTCTGAGGCAAGTAAATGGATTCTCTAACTGAAATCCAAAATATTATTATCAGGTTTTCCAGAAGATGTAATGTTAGTCCCAAGGGCAATACAGTGATGGGGACATATTGCTTGATGTTATAAATCCCACACCATTTTTCATTTCTGTCCAATCCATCTCCCTTGAAACATGACCCATCTACATGCAGAGAACTGAATGGAAGGGACTTTTTACTGGGAAGATTTGCACCAGGAAGGAATGAAATGCACTTTTTTGTTATCTCTGTGAACAATGGATGATCTTTTCTGCAACAGTGACTAACTAGGCACTACTAAATCCAGACATTAAGTCATGAATATTTCACAGTATTTTCAGAAGTGGGCAAGCAGTTGTAGGGGCCAGAAACTTTGCAAGTATATGACATTACACTGCAGCTTCCATCTCAATTAGTTACCAGTTAAATGTCCAGAAACACATGCACATTTTTTTTTCTTTTAAGTGATGAGTTATATAAAATAGGAAAAAATATTTTTTTCAAAATAGGAATCTGGCCTTTTTTGTACATTTAACTGTCCAGCTGCCTAAATTACTTCCCTGAAAAATATTTTTAGTGTAAAGTTTTATAATGGAAATTGTTGTTTAGTCTTTACTGTGTATCCAACACAGCATTACCTTTCATCATTAAGGAGGTTTTATCTTCAAGCAAAATCATCACTTGGAGTTTGGAGTACAAGTACACTTAATGACTCTGCTGTTGTTATTGTGGTTTTAGTAAACTGTTATTTCAACTCATAATCTCATTTATTGTCCCTTCCCTACAAAAAAAGGAGCAGAGGGAATTTAATACAGGGCTTAGTTGGAGTTTAATTTCCCTACCGGTGGTAAAACCAGCACACTGAGCTACAAGCTGGCCACAAAATATACTGACAATTTAAAAGACACAGGTTTGGTAAAGTCATGGCTTTAAGAAGAATTCACACTTAATCATAACACTGCTGAGATGACACTATATTTCATTACCTGAAGAGTTGAGTTCAGGATCTATCTGTGTTAAATTTGCTGGTTTATAGTATTAAACTGAACGTATTTGAAGTACAGACTATGACAGACAATAATGGAATGTGTTTAACTACGAACTGTGACAGGCAGTAACCTCTCTCTGGTTATCAGGGAAGTATTATATTCCTAGAAATCTTGAAACACTGGTGAGAGAGATTAACATGAGCCTATAAATCTAGTGAAGATGTCTGCATTAGTCTTTCCTCATATGATAGTGACAAGACAAATTTCAGGCTGTAGCTATCACGAATTTAACTTCTGACAACTTTCTTGTTAGGGTGCAACAAATATTAAATACTTGGTTACAGGTCTCCTTGGGCACCAGTGAGAGACAGCAGAGTAAATACTTTAAAAAAAGCAATAATGGTAAAACCAGAAGTCATAAAACCCAAAAAGGATCTAAAATAGCTCCAAGTGTATGAACATCTAATATAATAGAAGTCCTTTGCATAGATTTCCACTTAATAGTTCAGAATATCATGTGCCCTAAAAAGCATGAGTAAAAAATAAAACAGCATAGAAATGTATAAACAGCAACCTTTCTGTATGCCTTTTTCAATGAACATGTAATGTTTTAATCTAACAGCAGCTCTAGCTTTGTAACTGGAAACTTAGACATTTTGCTGTATTTAACCTTAAGTGCCTTGGAAAGAAACTGCTAAACAGTAATCTAGTTATTCTTTCCAGTTGAGAAATGACTGTGCTGGGACAGGACTATGACCATCCCAAGTGTTTCTTCCTCTTAACCTAAAGTTTGCAAGCAATCTAAGTAACTTGGAAAAGATCATTTGAATATTTAAATAGCTACTTACCACATCAAGGTCATTAACCTAACCAACAAATGCTAACAAAAATATAAATGCAATAACATTATAAAATACTAAGTTATAAAAACCAAATTGACTGAATAAGCCCATTTAGCTAAGAACTCAGTTTTGCATCTATCATGCTGAAAGAAGCATGTAGCATGCGTTCTTTTTTGTTCAGTCGAATGCTCTCCCAACTGAACTATTGAAACATCCAGATCTTGACCTCACTTGCAATGGGACAATGAGCTGTTCCAGCAAGATGTTTTTTGAATCTTTGGAAAATGTAATAAAACATAAAAGATGTTTGCAGTCCTTTGTGACAGAAAGCATTAGAACAAAGGAATGCATGTTACCAAGCATTTTTCAAGTATTACATGCTGCTGCTTTTCTAGCTGCCCAGTATTTCAACTAAACTACAAAACAAGTGCCATTTCAACTAAACTACAAAACAAGTGCAAAAATAAGATAGAAAAATATACAAGGGTTTGATAGAAACTAAGCAAATCCAATAATTCCTTTTTCCTTCTTTTGTCTTGAAATCATGGCTAGGTGAAACTAAGTGCTTTTCATTCATGTGTCTTAGTTTTTCTTGTGAAAGGGTAAGTAACTGATTACATTTATAAATGTTTTTTAGTGCATTCCTGTCACTGAGATTGCTTTTTATGACTCATGCAGGTTCATCTATTGCATTCTTCCATTTATTTGTACCTGAAATTTTATATACAAACAAACTCTGCAAGGACTGCATTTGCACTCTTAAGAATTTTTTTCCTTTCATTTACTCTTCTTTATATATTCTTCTCCATCATCCAAGTCTCACCCCACTGAAGTTTTTATTGCTAGTGAAAGAACATATGCTTACATGAAACAACAACCCCTTTTCACAAATACATGTGAAACAGAAGACGCAGCTACAGAAAACAAGATATATGCACCCAAGTTACTCTGCACCCTGCAAATACAGTCTGATAACTCAACATTAAATGCATAGGAGAAATGTACCCTTTCAGGTCAGCATTATTCAGCTCAGTACACCTGATTTGGTAATTTGGCTTATTCAAAAAGCATTCCTTTATATGATTTATATGTCAACCATTGAGAAGAAGTAAGTCTTGGGAATTACTTCTTACTTCCCTACTCTGTAGGGAAGGAAGATGATATTTACAACAGAAAAATGCTGAGCTGCCAGTTTAGGTCTTGAGTCCACCAGCACTTTTGTAGTCCAATCTCTCCAGTATCTATTCAACACACTTATTGGCTCCTACTGATATAGTTTCTAATCTGAGGAACATTTTCTTAAAATCTTAGCGTTTGAGAAATAGCATTGTTCGTATTCTCAAGGTGGGTGGAATGAGGCACAAGTATTTTAAATAATTTGCTCAGGATCAATGAAAAAATTCCTGCTCCTCTCAGTTTAAGTCTGACCTACAAATGCTCTAGTCAATCTAATGACTTCTGAACTCTCAAACTCACTGATGAACAAGCAAAGCAGGGCAGTGCCTTGGAAGCATCAGTCTGATGTGGGGCACATGCATGCCTAACAAGTTCACAAACCATAAACTAAGTTACAGCAGACAAATATCTTCTCTTCCAGAGGTCCCTGGCATATAAATCAGGGCTTCATTAGTGGACAGAAGTTCTAGGGCTGAGACAGGAAAAAAGCCATTTAAGTATGAAATCAAGGTAGCTGCACAACAATAAAATGGGGTAAGACTACAAGGACTCTGATGCACACTGCTGAGTGCACGTGTCCCGAAACTACACAGGCACCTTCCCCAAAGCAAATCTGGGAAGAAGCAGGTTCAGCTCAGAAGTTTTTTTTTACTTCTGTTATCCTACTGCAGCTGGTGCAGCAAGCACACAGAGCTATTACAGGCAAAGGAAACAAGCTGCAGCATGAAAGACAAGGCTGCTGAAGCACAGCTGTGCTTTGGTTACATGGTGCTGAGCCTGATGCCTTTGGTAAGGAAGAAAGGCCTCTTGTGCCCCTGAAAGCCTTCCTGGGACTACCTCTGAGGAAAAATACTCATCATTAGTATAGATAGGAACAAGGACCTCAGACTGGAAAGGTGTTTTGTCAGTGACACAAAGTCTTACGGCATTTGCTATTGGCCCTGGGAAAAGAAGCCACAGACCTCTGTACTTAAATCCACTCAGTCCCCTGTGTTGGAAAAAGGGCTTCTATCTGCCCTGAATATATAAACTCATCCTCTTTTAACATTGCAAATACACTCTTTCTGACTCTTTGAAATCCAGACAGTCTCTAATAAAGAAGCTGAGGAATTTAACTTGCTTTTGGCTCTTGAGAGCACTTGCCCACCACTATTATATATGTCACCTAGAACCCTCTTTAGTAAACTTCCTAAGTGCAGCTAAAATCTAACACTGGTCTAAGCACTGACAGAATAAATCAAGCCAGATAGAGGCACAGGGCTAAATCTGAGCAAAAATTTTCAGAAGTAGCTGAGGGAGCCTTTCTCAGGTGGGAGGTGATCAAGCTTAGCTGAGCCTTCCTACAACCCCTGGCTCCCAGGAAGAGCGGAGTGTCAAGTGAAGGGTCATGGTTAATGTCAATAATTTAGGAGCAAGAGTTTTCAGAAAAGAAGACCTGTGTTGATAGTTTTGTGTGAACAAATTGTGATAGGTTTTGGATTTTTTTTATTCCTCTCACTTAAGCTTCAAAGTAGCCAGTAGCTTTGCAATGCATGTCTGTGATGTTTCAGATGTATGAACAGCCTGTAATTACAGTATGAAAATCTGTGGAAGGATACTGTTGTTGCTTCCTAGCCCCAAAACTGTTACAAGGGACCAAAATTGCTTGTTTTGTAACTGAAAGACAGTGTTTAATATTAAAGCTAGTTTATTCTAAATCTGTTAGTTCCAAAATAGTCCTATTTGTACATAATTTGGTGATCTAATTTCATTCAGTTGCCTGTTTCAGTGTATTAATCTGTCTGATTCAGCTGTAGGAATCAACAACAACAAAAAATCACTGGCGAATTGATCTGCTTCAAGCTCATGCAAATCACTGACATCAAATTTCTCAGTGGCCCAATTTGTGAATGAGCGAGTTTTGCTGAACCTAGCAATTGGCATTGCTGTCTGACAGCATATTAAAGTACTTGCTTTCCTTTTTTATCACTTTTGATAGATAATACTTTATAATAGCTTTAAAAATTTCCCATCCCCACCACTACAGTCTCTTCATTAACAGCAGCCTACGAGGTTAAATATACTGTATATAATTGTACAGTGTTTAATGTTCCTTGACTACTTTCAATTTATAGTATCTCCTTTCCTGTCCCATCTCACAGAAGGATATTATATTTTGACCCCTTTCTCCCATTTATATCTCCTAAACTGCAATAGCTGTTGCCTTTTCCCTGCTGTTTAAAATGTCCTCCAAGCCATCCATCATTTTATGTCAGAGTGGTGCAGTGAGGGAAATGCAGCAGGGCTCTGCACCTGCACCAAATCCAGTGTTATGCTGGGCCAGTCAATAAAAGCAGCAAACAAGCTGCAGCATAACAAAAAACAACCCAGCAAATTGATTACAGCAGTGGATAATACTAATGTCTTAAATTAAGTATATCTGACAGTAACCTCATCTATTTCTCACACTTGATGCCAGCAGGTACTTAACTTCAGCACAGGCCACAGCAGCCTGCAGCATAATAACAGGGATGGAAAGAGTCCTAATCCAAACAGGGGAGGGGGGAGAGAGGGAAGGAAGCAGCTATGCAGCTGTACAGCACAGACATCAATGGAAAAATATGTTTTGTGTCTGATCCTAATGGAAAGAATAAAGCCTCATCCCTGCTGCTATACTTATGTCTGGCTATTACTTGGATTTCCTCAAAAATATCAACACAACCAATTAACCTGCCCTGTAGTTCACATACATCTCAAGCAATTAGCTTGTCATGACTAAGAGGTATGAATTCTTGCAATATTTACTCATCTTCCAAAAGCTGGTACAATATAATGTATTTGAAGTCATGACATAAAACAACTGAAATGAGAAATGTATTTCTGAAACATACAGACTTTTTCACAACACTTATTTCCACTTAATTTACCTCCAAGCTAGTTTTGCTTTAATATGATCTATACATAGTATTTGCATGATAATAAACCCGAGACACTGCCCCAAGCAAAAGAAAAAGGAGAGAGTGGTGTCGGTGCAGGGCCAAGCCATGCAGAGCACAAGCCCCAGTGGAGTGACACCAGTGCCAGGGACAGCTGCTCAGAGTGGTTCGAGGCAGCAGCATGATGCAGGGCAGATGATCTCGTTTCTGAGAGGGTTGGTTTGCCCAAGATCTCCAGTGCTTTCTCAGACAAGGTGGTGGGAGCATTAAGCTGTGGAAGCTCTTATTAGTCATATTGCTTCTGTTTTCCTGAGTACCACACGGCCCTGGTGCAGGGCCAGTTGCCATATCACCTTCATCTGGAAAACCACACAGGGCACTATCTTTGGGAAATGCTTTTGTTTGCTTGGTGGTGAACATCCTTTCGTGGGTAAACCACCCTATCTCTTTTGTACACTTTTTGTTACTAATATTGTTGTGGGTATTGGGATTTTCAGTAAATTGTTATTCCAATTCATAATGTCTTCTAGTGTTCCTCCATTATCAGAAGGGGACGGGGAAAGGGAGAAGCTTGAGTATGTTTTATTTTCCAGCTAGGTTTGAAACCACTACATCATACTTCTTTTATATAGAAGTGTATCAATCCTGCAACCTTTCCCAAGTACCCATCTCTTGCACTGCACATGGCCCCTTCCCTGCTCTCACTGGGATGCAGGGATAGAAGCAGCCCCAGGAAAAGAGGGCCATGCCATCCACTTATGCATATCCACATAAGAGAGGCTAAAGAAAAGGCTCACCCTGAGGGGCAGCAAAGGTTGGATCAGCTGTCAGCACTGCAATGGAAGAAAAAAAAAAAATGAGGCTGGAGGGCTAATAAGAGAGCTAAAATTCTTTCTACACCACAGTGAAGCACATCTAGACCATGTTCTCTTTAAGATTGCCTGGCTTCAGTGAGTTCCTTCATAATTCCATGAAACAGAGAAGATGATGCAATGCAAGACTTTAATAGAGAAGCACTATCCCAGTATGATCCTAATCTCAACAATACAGCACACAAAATACTACATTTGGAAGGAGTGATATCATACTTTTTATTGATTAATACTGTTTCCAGGCTGCAACTGAGTAATAATTAAATACAAAAAATCTGCCCTTGTATAGTGCTAGGGTTAATAGTTTACATACATCAGGAGTAAAGAAGGAACAGAACTATATTCTTTGCCTGCCAAATCAGACAAAACTGATCTATGCAGAAGATTTTATATGTAAAGAAAGAAACACATTGCTCACTAGAAGGTAATAAGACTCATGTTATTAGAATACTACAAATAAGCTAATTTGTATCACAGATCACATCACTACAGAATTTTGAAAGATACATAATATATTCTTGTTCTCCACCTTAGGAAATCGTCCTGTGAGCACATGTTCCATGTTATGCTTTTGTAGCTTGAACTAAAAGGGATAGCTAATACTGAGCAGGGATATTTAAGAATCAAAACATTTAACTGCATCAATGTAAAAGTAGTCTAAATAGAAAAATTTGTTGTAAAATTAATCACTTCCAATACTAGCAAATCCTAAAATGTCTCAGTTCTCAAGTAAATTACTCTGTCACCTTAAAAAAATCACTTTTTGGAGGGAAACTTCCTGAAATCTCAGATACTGGTCTTGCCTGGCCCTCACTGTCTTCCCATGTGCACTTTCCTGACCTCTGTTAAAGCCTTCCTTGTGTCCTCTAGCCATCAATTTTTGTGTAAGACATTATAATGCTCTCAGGAGTTACTTGCAAGTTACTGAAGTTGAACAGGTAATCTGAGACCTTCCACTCATATGCCTTCTGAAAAAAAGGACTGAAAATCTGAAGAACTCAGTTCTGATTAGAGTCCTCCTACATTAGCAAAGATCTTGGCATTGCCTTTATGTCGCTGTAGAGGCGGTCACGACACAATGAAGCGATCTCAAGGCAGTTTCAAGTGGCAACTGTTTATTAGCAAAGATGGCCGATCTTTTATACACTTCTCAATTGTTTACCCTTCTTCTATCCCAGCTATTGGCCATACTAAATCAACATGACACCATTGGTGAAACCTAACAGTAACTTCTAAAAATACATCCAGCTGCAAAACTTCTTATCTTTCTTCTTCTCTCCGTCTCCTTAGTAACAGCCTTGGAAAAGGCTCCTTATCTTCTTACTTCTCAGCTTCTTCTTTTCTCTCAGCTTTCTTTAGCTAACCAGGCCCGCTGGAAGCTCCTTCCACACCTTTACTATGCAACCAAATTGCTTACAGCATCAGAAATATTAACATCAAGGTCTTCGTTTTTATCTTACCTGTTTTTCATCACCTGAGATAATGAAAACCCAACTGAAAAACTACAATGGAGCATACTAAGAAGAAGAGAAAGGAGGCATAAAATTTTGTTTATTATAGATTAGTAGCTGATATCCAACTGCCCAAAAGAGAGATGGAGAAAGATGTCATGCTTATCTTTTGTTTTCCTTCTCTGTCTCAAAACCCACCTATCACCTGTGATCAAGTTATAAAACTGCTCTTGCTAATGACTTAGAAGCCAGAGGAAATTCCACTCCCACACACATCATCTGTGGTAAAAAGCCTGCATGACATGTGTCATTTATTTCAGCATAAAAAGAAGACAGTAGAGCCTACCATTATGATGAATGCTGGATTCTGGATATTATGATGATGTGATTCTAATAGAAGTAGAGTTTCAGTATTGCTGAAAATATCCTGTAGTAGTTCACCAGTTATAAATATTTAAGACTCTCACTGACATTCTGGAACAGCCACACCTCATTAATTAAGACTAATGATTAGGAGGATCAAATTAGTGACTAATGGAAGAATACAAAACAAAGCAAGGCAATATAGCAACAAAAGTCTGTTAGTATGTTTAGAACGGTTTCATTAATTTCTAATGCAATGATTATGATTAGAATCAATTAGAATTTTCTTTTTATAATTATTTTTATTTATTTGAAAAAATACTTTCCCTGTAGCAAATGCCATTTTGTTAAATCTGAGACATCCCGTAGTAACATCTGAATGCAAGAAAAACATCTACAGAGAAAAGGTGTACACCTCTCTATCTCTTTGGCCTCCTACCAGAGGTAGCATTGCTTTGTTCTAACCAGTGTCAGTCATAAACACTGAGTCTATCTCCAGACAAACTGGTGTTCCCACAGAGCAGAGGTCAGTGTTATGCCAATTGTAGTTTGGGTCCCATGTGTAGTACCCAATCCATATTTACACAAACCTCTGCTCAAGAACATAACCCAAACAATGCCGAGTGCCTTACTTTTAGAGTGTCAGGTTTCCAGCCTGGCTGGTTCAAAAAAGCCTAGTGCTGTACATTGTCATGCCAAGAGACAACCAGCAGTCTGGCAGATCTTAATCAAGTCTCCAGTAGAAATTAGGGAAGACCTGAAAGCATCTCCTGCATCCCCTTACTGTAAGTATGAATGAACAGTGATGGCAGGATTTCCTCATATCTACTTTGGCCCCATGTGCTGTCCATAGGGCTGATCAGGACTGTTTCATCCACTCTAAAATTAGCAGAGCAACTAATTACTGTTACTCTAAACTGAAAAATTCTAGTCTAATTCTTTTTCCATAGAAATTGTTTAAAATCCACTCCTTTTTTTTTGTTTAATTCATTAGAGAATTTCAGGAATTTGCAGTGCATGATGTGTCACAATAATAATTAAGCCCTAAAATTCAAACTAAAAGTTACTATTGTAGAAAACCTGAATTTTCTTTTTGTAACTGTGTTCTACATTTCTCCCTTAGGAGTATCCCTAACATTACCAGCTGGATAGTGAAGGATATATTGGAGCACGGAAAAGCTCCCATCTGGCATCAGGCACCTGTGTTACCTTTCAGATAGTGTATTTACTGGAAATATGTCTTCCAGAGAGATTTGAATATGAAGGAAATCTAGAAGAAAAATACTTTTATGTAAAAAAATGCAAGTTAGAAAAATGCAGGTTTGTAAAATTTTGCTTTAACACTTCTTCCCAAAATACGATTGATAATCTGCCATCATAACAAAAAGGCAGAACAGAGACTATACATATAAAATAGGAAGCCAAAGCTACTAATTAAACAAGAATGTTGAGCTCCTATGATCACTGCTTAACTCTGTAAAGAAAATGCACCACTGAATTTACCTGCTCTTCTAGCAACTCTATCATAAGTCTATGCTGATTTATAGAAAAACACAAAAAAAAAAAGGAAATTCACAGTGGAAGTTGAGCTTATGGAGGATACGTGGGGGATGTCTACACAGATGGACTTGTCTTGAGCTTCTCTCTCCCATGCCCTACCACTGAGCCATGAGCAGGTTCATCCCAGGACCCACACAACTATATTTGTAAAATGTAGGGCTGTGGGCAGTGGGAACAGACACGGCTGTGTCACTCCACACAGGAATGATGCCCCAGGCTGGCTTGGCTTACATCTTCTGCCAAGGATTTCTCTGTTGGGTGACAGCACTGTGTTAGCAAAAGTTGTTGGACTTTGCCCAGCACAGGTCTACCCAGTGGTACTCCCAAGACTGAGAAAAGAGCTCCTATGGAGAGCAAGGCTTCACACTATTCCAACAGAGACAACGCTGTGCCCCTGAGCCTCACCCCTCTCTCCTCATTACAGAGCATATGCACAGAGTGTAAATAAACTAATTCACCAGGGAAATTGTTTTCTGTGTCACTTAATTTTCTACAGCCTCTCTTTCCAGGGGCCTGACAAGCTTGGTATTGAGCAAACAGGCAAAAATAATTAACCTCTCTCACCTTCCCATTGATCAGCTGTGGCCATCCTCCTTTTTATCTGGCTACAAGGAATAGGTTTGTTGAACAACTTTTCCGAAGTTTACCACTGGTCACTGCATGAAACATTATGAGATCTACTGATGCAGAAAGAACTTATAATTAACTATCTGAGATCTTCAAAAAACTGAGCTAAAGGGTCAGAGATGAGATCTCAGCCCTTATCACATGTTTGGGGAAAATTACCAGCTCAGAGACAGAGCCCAACCTCCTGCTAGCAGCAGTCTGCTCTAGAAGGATTTAACTCTTGGTCGTTATTCTTCACATGGAAATTCTGTTGCACTGCTGCAATGAAACATCTTGAATGAATGCAGGTTTGCCTTTCTAGTAACCCAGTCGTAGAGATTTCTAAATGTTCACAGGTAATGGGTGATGCAGGCTCCAGAATAGCTGTCTGCCTCTAAATACCTTTTAACATTATTCAATAAAGCAGCTGTGAAAACAGTTTCAAACTTGTGTTACAAATAATCTTCTCAAGATAAGACAGTTCTCTCCATTCATGAAAAAAAGACATGGGTCTTTTTGTTCTGGACAAAACCTTCCACAGATTTTGACCCATGACTTGCAGAAATGGTCAGAAAATGTCTTAAAATAACTGTTTTATTAGAAAGTCAGTGCTCTTCCATGGACTTGAACAAGATCCTTCTTGCAATGCTGCCATAGGAGTTCTTGTAACTCTTCTGTCCCATTTTTAGACAGAGAAAAGGCAGAAGAGATTGGAGATCACAAAAGACTGCTGTGTCATGAGTGTGTTTTGTTCAGTGATGTCATACATCTTAAAGACGGTGACAGCACTGAAGGGTTTTTGAGGGACAGAAGGGTGCTGCTGAAGTGAAGAAGTGGAGATGGGCCTCACGGGTGGCACAGCTTTCTGGAAGCAGAAAGCATGATGGCAGCAAGTGAAAAGTTCAGTCGTCATCAGGTGACCAAGGAGATTGTCTTCCTGTGGTTGCAGGAACAGAGGTACTGTCTGCAGATCTTAGGCAGGCCATCTTAGAGAAAGAGACAATGCTAGTGCTCATTTGGAAGATTTAATATTTAGGCATGTCAACCAATGTCAGGACATAGAGACCTGTTACCCAAACTATCCCAATGAAAACTGGATGGGTACCCTGTCTCTTAGAACTCAGGGACTGAGAGGACCAGAGTAACCACACTAGTTATCCCAGCTGGGTCTATGGACAATGACTTTTTACTCTGCTATTGACTGACCTAGGCATATTAATGATGGTCCTTGAATCCACTGACTTTTGAAGCCTACATTCAGCCTGCATCCAATTACTGTGTGTCTGAGGTGCCTGAGGTTTTACTTCAAAAGCAGTCAACCTCGAAGAAGTTTGGATGCTGTTCCCCTGAAATTCAGAACAGGTCTGCTCTGTGTGGCAACACAAACACAGTTTCCCATCTTTACAGTTAAGACTGATCCAAATTATTAACATTTTACAGACTGTATTTACTGGTCTCTTTTAAACATTCTTTTCTTGAGAATCTCCATATGTAATTTCCTCTTTTACAGTCTTTCTTTGCACCTGTTTTTGTCTGCTCTCGTCAGATCAGTGTACCTGATAATTTGTGTTGCCACTCAACAAACTTGAATGTACAAGGAATGAGAAGCCAGTATTGTTAATCCTAAATAATCTGCTGTACATCTTGTTATCTTGCCATAAATCATTACTCAAGAGCTGTTTGACACACATACCACAGCTAGCAGTTCAGTGGTAAATCATAGACCCTGGAGACCTGTGCAAAAAACAAATCGGGAGGAAATAATTAAATTTGTATACTCTACTGAGGCCTACATGTTGTACTTCTGTGAGAAAGAAGAAGTGCCCAGCCGAGTAAAACCCCAAGAAACACAAAGATGCATTAAGATAATGACAAATAATATGGAACTCCAGGGGTTCTTCAGTAAACATTCATGTTCATCCATACCTGGAACTCACCAAAACTTCCAGAAACAACAGAACGCACAATATACAAATAAAAGCCTTCAGTGGGAACTGAAGGAATTCAGCTACCTAACTAGCATTCTGATTGCTAGGGTGGGACACAACCAAGCAAAAGCCTCTTGCAGACAAAGTGCTGAACAAGACAGGTAAGCTGTCCCTAGAGGACAGTGACAGTAACAATGACACTCTTTTTTTTTCACTGTGGTCAAGCCTAGAGATATATTACTGAGATTAAGTAGAATCAAAACCTCTGAAGCATCTTTCCCTGAGAACAAACAAAAGCAGACTCGTAAAGGGGCTGGCAATAGCCATTAGATCTCTGGGAACAGCACCTGTATGCACTACTGACCCACTCAATGTTGCACATAGCTGCTAGGTGCTGAGGAGAACCTTCTGATATGTGATATTACACATATGACAAACAAGGCACTACAAATAGATCTCTTTGTCTTTATACAAGAAAATATACTTCCTTCTATCCTTCTTTATCCCCTCTTGGAAAAAGGAGAAAATTATTCTTTTCCGAATTTCACCCTTGATGACTTAGAATTAATTATCCCAACAATGAATTTCATTTTTGTTGGGTTTTGATTTTGGGTTTTTTTGTTTGTTTGCTTGTATCCTGTATAAACAAAACAAAGGAAAGGAGATTTCTTTCCCAAGTAGTCTAACACCACAATTCCTCTGAAAACAAACAAGGTTTGTATCCCAAATTTAGTTACAAGTTTTAAGCAGACTATCAATTGTATTTTATATACATACTTACTCAATTACATATGTGCATATTGATTATGTATATAAAGACACACAGTACAAGGTGTATACAATTCACTGTAATTTGAAAACTATAGCAACACATAAAAAAAGCTTCAGTCTTTGTAACTAAGAAGAAAATGACTAATTTGTGATTACTGACTTAAATATCTGGTTAATAGAAACTAACCAAACAAGAGTATATACCTGGTATAACAGCAGTACTCAAAGACAAAACTAAGAAATGTACCCAGTTCTTTCACAACATTTATAATGTGTTTTTAGCATTTATAAAATGTTTTTCTTAATTAATCAATTAATATTTTCATCATCAAAAGTAATTCTTTCATTAGCTTATGTAAAATTCATACCCTGTCTTTCAATAACATTACATTGTTTAGAGTTTAAAATACAGAAGCCAGTGTTTTTAGAAATGTGATGCTGAAAAATAATTTAATCTACACTTTCTAGCTTGTATACTATATGCTTGATTCTATTATATTTTGTATTTTAATTACATTTTAATAAAATGTAATGGCAAATTGAAGTTCTGCAATTTGTGGAAATGTTGCCCTATATTTCATTAGACACCTTTGTATTCGTTGCTTATTTATCTCATACTCTGGTTAAAGATAGTTGTCCATCCAGTAATCACTGGTAGGCCAATAAAATTATAAATGTCCATTTTTCCTCTACTTACAGGTCAGACTTGTAAAACCTAAACATTTATAATTCTACAATAGCAGATTCTACAATGCCTTTTGCAGCAAGCTCTGTACAGATATAGGGAGCCACCTGGCCATTTGAATATGAAATAAGAAACAAGGAGTGGTTAAAATAACTGACAATAGGGGAAAGGTGGTAAGAAGGAGCTAACTGCATTCAGCATATTATCCAATACCAAATACACACCAGTAAAATGGAGTAACTGTCCAGCTCTGAGAATACCAAATACAGCCAGCTGAGCACTAACCACAGAAAGAGGAGACTTGTTTCACTACTTCCAGCTACTTATTTTAATCTTTTAATTGGAAGTATCACTTCAAGAGAAGAATTTGCCACTTCTTTGTATCACTTCATTACTAAACTGTATTACAGGTACAGTTTCTCAGCTTCTCTAAGGGCTCTGCCCATAGATTCGTAAACTATTTAGCCATTCCTTTCCCCCATATTGTTGGTTTTGGCCTGCTTGTCTGTCTTCCCTAGACCTGCCCTTCCCTCCTCCTACAGCATTGTCNGCAGATGATCTACAGAAGGCAATTCGGCTTATTTACTGGGACTATTTATGTGGGTACATTTGTAACATTGATGTTTGCTGGGCTCCTTATGTATCAGCATGTTGTGGTGTGTTTTTATTGTGTTTCCAATTGCAGCTCAGTTTTAACGGTCAGTTTTATACCCCTCCCCCATTTTGTATTGTAATGATATATTTTATCCCTAATTGATTGTTCCTTTCTCCCATAGTGTTGGTTTTGCCCTGCTTGTCTGTCTTCCCTAGACCTGCCCTTCCCTCCTCCTACAGCATTGTCAATCCTTCCCTAACCCTGCCCCTTCTTCCAGACCCTTCCCTGTCAATCCCCCAACCTTCGAGGCCCCGGTGGTTAAACTGTTCCCTCCCCTTGTGTTCTTTCATTGCTCTGTGTATTGTACTCCCCGCCTTATGTTCCTCCCCCATGTCACCCTTATTGGTTGGGAGTGGTATCCACTCCCAAGACCTCCCCCGCTTGTAAGCCCCTGCAAGCCCTGTGTCATTTTCTGTCCCTGACCCCGCGGGCAATGAACTCCTTTGGAAATCCCACAGAAGGGCTCTCCCTGTTCCTTGTCCCTGCCCTGGCCGCATGCCACCTGTGCCATAGAGCAGTGGTGCCCTGCAGCTGCCCCCCGGATTGCCTGGCTGTCTGGGGGCAGCTCACTCCTGGCGATGGTGCCGGGAGCGAGCTGGGCCGGAGAACTCCAGCATTGCGTCAGCAGCACACTAAGTCTTTGACTTATTGTGAAAAAGTCAGTATCCCAATAACAAAATTCACCTTCAAGATATCTGTTGCTGGTATTCTCTTTCTTTTTTTCTTTGTTAGCCTTCTTTAACTTCAGCTTAAGTTCTTGTCTTGAAGTAATAGATCCGTAGAAATAAAATGCTCATCCCAAGAAGAAGCATGGAAAACATGAATTCTTTGTATTGTGCAGCATTTGGGCTGGACCATTCACCACCTCCTGATTTCAGCCAGACTGGTAAAGCTGGTTCGAGGTGTTGGTTAGTGGCACTGTCTCAGAACTATGGGGTAACAAATACTGTGTTTGGATGGAAGCAGATTAACTTTGCAAACAGCAGCCAGTATCCACACATGTAAACCTATTACCTTGAGCTTGTGGGTTATTTTGGGGTTTTTTTCCACAACTACTTCAGGCAGAATCCAGTCAATCGCTTTAAAAGGGAAAGCCCATGACGGAATAAAGGCAACCTTTTTCATTTCCGAGTGGAAGGCAAAAGCACAGGGGCAGGATCATCCTAAATCACCACAGATGCTTGCTAAACAAACATATCAACTAAACATCTGAAAACAGTTTAGTAATTGGGGGATAGCCATCTGTGAAGTTTCCATAGGGTAAAGCAAATTATTAAGTTTCACACACACAGGAGAGGCAAGCTTCTAGAGTTCAGAGGGAGACAGCTCTATAGTCACACAGCAAACATGGTGGGATAAGAGTCTTGTCCTCATGTTGTCCTGGTGAACAGGCTGAAGATACTGCTAAACAAGCTCACATGCTTATGGGAGCAAATCTAGCTTCAACAACATAATCTAATTATGCTAAGAAAGTTACCCTATCATGGAATGTAGATTAGAACCCTCAGTTTCCTTAGATCAGAAACCTGTTTCCCTCCTCCAGTGCCATGCAGCTTTGAGCTGTGATTTGAATATTCCTTTTGACTGGACTGTATTCTGCCCAGTGTTTCCCATATCTTGGGAAATAATGCTTGGTTTAAAGCAAAGAAAAGTGCATTGTCTGAAAAGTCTGCTTACCAAAGGTATGTGTTGTCTGAAAAGTATATAGTATTTTTCAGACATTTCAACCTCATGAAGAATGTTTGGCCATTCCAGTGAGATTTTTCAAGATTGCTCCTAGGCATTGCCCCCTGTTTTTTATCTGGAATACTCCAAGGTCTCTTTTGGGGAAGTCAGAATATGCCCAAAATAATCCACAAATATATGCACTTTATGCCATATCTACTCCTGTGTGAAACAACCACCCCAAAAATTTATGTGCTATGGACTTTTAGCATGTACCACCCATGCCAGGGACTCAGTTCCTCAGCAGTAATATGGAGGGATATTATTCCTATGACACTTTCAAACTGGTGGGATTCAGATATGAGATCACCCAACCATTCAGCATGTTTCAGGTATGGAGTAACCAACAGCAGGTCTCTAATTTCTGGATGTGAAAAGACACATATTTTAATAGCCTCATATTAAAAGACATCAATAAAGACAAACCTAGTTCCAGGTCATACCCTGGTTCAAAAGTGGATGAAAGCTCAGAAAAATAGCCACATACAATCCCTACAGATCTGCAGAACTATATTTCAGTGAAGGAAAATTCCTCTAAAGCAACTTGGCATCACTGTTGTGGAGCTGTTTTAAGTACCTGCATGTCCAACACAACTGATGCATTTCAGAGACACAGCATACCTAATGATTATGGGAGGCATTCATGAAACACATGTTCCCATCAAAATATGGCTTTTCACTTTAGAGGCTCTACAGTCACAGAATTGCAGGATTATTTAGGCTGTAAAAGACCCTTAAGGTTGTCAAGTCCAATTGTTAACCCAGAACTGCCAAGTCCATCACTGAACAATGTCCCTGAGTGCCACTTCTGCACATCTTTTAAATAGTTCCTTTAAATAGAGGGATGGTGATTCAGCCACTTCCCTAGGCAGTCTTTTCCAATGCTTGACAAACTCTGCTGTGAAGAGTTTATTTCTTATTTCCCAGTATAAACCTCCCACGGGACATCTTGAAGCATCTCCTTCTGTCCTATGACTTGTTACCTGGGATAAGAGACTGACCCCCACCTGGCTACAATTTTCTTTTCAGATCGTCATGGAGAGCAATAAGGTCTCCCTGCTGTTTCCTCTTCTCTAGGCTAAACAAACCCAGTTCCCTCAGTCATTCCTCATAAGACTTGCTATCTTCCAGGATATAACCCTAAATCAGCAATCAGACTTCCATATGATCACATAATGAGTATTTGGTTAATTAACTCTCAGCTTCATTAATCCAGAAAAGCACCAATTCTGAGCACTCCTGTGGTTTTACTTGACACTAGATACTTCTCCCAACCTGACCATTCCATCTAGTCTCCTGACCCTTGATCACAGCAGTACAGTCAGCAGCATGGATGGTGAGTTGCACCTTGCTGCTTAATGGAGGAGTCATAAAACAAACAATTTTGTACCGTGCCTAACAAGTAAAATAATTGGAAGCAAACAGTACACCAAGACGTTGCTGCCACTAGATGGCAAAAAGTGCCCATGAAAAGCAATAACGCGTTTCTGAGAGCACAACTAATGGTCTGTTCACTCAGGGGAGTTTACTCCTTCATAGGGAAACAGAAGCAGGAAGGCAACAGGGCAGCACAAAAGCCCTGCCTGAGTACATATTGTACCTTTTGAAAAGCTATATTGTATCCCAACACTGTCTAATTCTCCACCTCCCATTGCATCAAGCTGTCTTAAAGCTAGCTACAAAAACAAACAAACTCAAAAACAACAAAACACCAAAAAAACCCACACACACACAAAAAAGAAACACACCACCAAAAAAAAAAGCCCCACAGGATGTTCAGGGAAGCTTTAAAGACAGTGCACAATAAGAGTTCAGAAACCTGGGTGCAAGAAACTATAAAGTTGTGAGGACAGTGAAAGAGGAGGGAACATAGGAAACTCCTTAGCTATTTACTTCCAAAGTCTTGTTGTTGACTTGTGGAGTGATTATGGGACACACCACATGATGTTAACAGAGACTAAAATAACACAAAATGACCTCACCTACATTAGGCCTGCGGACAGGCAACACTGTGGGAGTCACTTGGGGAAAAAACACTGGCACCAAACACTAATTACCACAATGATGGTGGTGTAAGTTTTCTTTTCCAAACGTATTGGGAACCGATCTCCCAACATACTTCCCCCATCTATACAGCATTATCTCCTTTTAACACTAGGCTGGTGACTCTTACTGTCATTGCAACTCTGTGAACACAAAATGAGATGTCCCTGAGGGCTGAATGACTGCAGGGGTCACAGGTGGCAGCGTATGTGCAGGCCACATGGCAGCAAGGAATTGTGCTATGAATCCTGGCAGGTCTGCTACAAAGGGCCGTATTAGCAGCAAGTTTCACTTATTCTGGCACAGTGCTAGAAGACAGAGCCCATTCATCCCCTTTTTGTATCTAACTCTCTTCACATACTCTTCCAGTAATTCTTCAGTTTAAAAGACTTCACACCACCTTGCAAAATGCAATGAATCAAAAAAAGAGTAAACTGCAGCTGCCCAGAAAGCAAGTGCAGAAGCTCTGGGCCTTCACTTTTTGTTGTTTTTGGGACAGAGGGACGTGTTTTCAAACATGTTTGTAGCGGGGTGCGTGCTGTCGCTTGGCTGGTGGAGCGGCAGAACACAGAATCAGCGCTGGCAGCTGGCACAGCAGCAAGTGCCAGCAGTTACCATGGCGTAGGGGGTAAGGAGGCTGGTCTTCAAGAGGGACAGGACAGACGAGCTGGAGAATTGTCCTGGATCTCCGGCACTGCAGCCATGGAGCGATCACTTCTTACGATCTCCAGTGGCCCCTGTCCGCTCGGACTGGGATCCGACCCCACCCTAAGCTCTATGTCGGGGACGTGTGCCCAGCGGCACCCTGGCCGTGCGCTGAGGGAAGAACCCAGAGTGGGTGAGGCGAGAGTTGCTGGAGAGACTTTCGCAGCCTCCGGCCCGGCCGGAACCGCCCGGCCCGTGCCCCGGGGCAGCCCGAAGAGAGGCAGAGCCCAGCGCCGCCGGCCGCCCCACGAGCCTCGGGCCGCCTCCTTCCCGGGCGCCCGCCGAGGCGGCCCTCGCGGCCCCGCCGTTCCCCGCGCGGCGCTTCTTCCGCCCGCGCAGCCGGCGTCGGTGACGCCCCTGGTAGATCCCTGCGCGTGCCACCGGCCACTGTGACGCCGCAGACGCGTGGTGGCCGCGGCTCTGTTGGTGCCTGGAACCGGGACTCAGAGCTGCCCAACCCGCTCCGGGAGCAGCAGCACGTTCCGCGCTGGTAGCACTGCGCGTCCCTGCCGCCGTCTCGGAGGCTCTTGGCCGCCGTCTCGGAGGCTCCTGGCCGCCGCCACTGCGCCGGGCGACCTCTTCGGCCTTGTGCCGACCGCCTGNTGGCCGCCGCCACTGCGCCGGGCGACCTCTTCGGCCTTGTGCCGACCGCCTGTTCTGGTGGTCCTCTTCGTTTCCCTATTACTTGTCCACCCTCTGTCCCTCATTCTCGTCCTGTCCCCCATCCCCATCGACACCCGGGGCCAAGCAGCTCGCCGCGTGCTTCCTGCTGCTGCTCGCCCCCAGCAGGGCCATGGCGTTGCACGCCCTGCGAAAGAAAGTCGGCTGGCTCTTCAGCCGTAGGCGACAGCAGTCGCCATCCAGTAGCCCGTCTGGGCAGCCCTGTGCCGCCGCCGGTGCCTCCGAGCTCAGTGACGAGGTCCAGGGCACGCTGCACCACGCGGCTGCCCGCGGCGACCTGAAGTACCGGCGCTGGGATTTCAAGAGCGCCGGCATCGACCCGCCGGACCAGCAGAGGCGGTCAGTTCTGTGGGCCACTGATGGGACACCTTGGGTGCTTCTGGCGGGCGCTGCCGCGGTATTTTCTGAGCCAAGTTCCAGTAGTCCTCAGCAGGCTTCTCTTAAGGAAAAGGCAGAACGAGAGTATCAGCATGATGCGACCAACCCCGCCAGCAGCTTTGCGCGCCATGTGGAAGCACATCCCCCCACTCCCCTCCCCTTAAGGCCGTGTGGGGGATCGCGTTCAAGCTAATGGCTTGAAAACCGAGATTTGTCCTGTCAGCTGGGAGAGTGAACTTTAGGGCTTTTCTTGGCTTGGAGCTGCCTGGTTGGCGCGAGCACTGTTGGAAGCGTGTGCTGGCGGCCTACCGGGTCTGCTTTGCTGTGGTGTCTCTGCAGGGCTGTTTCGTAGCTGCTCAGACCTCACTCATTCTCTTCTGCCCTGTGGCTGATCAGTGCAGGATTGCAGCAGCAGCAAGTGGGAGGAACAGAGTCCTAGGCAGGGTCTCTAGGGCTGCGTAAAGACACAGATTTTTTTTTTTTCTCTTTTGTCTGTGTTGAGACCATCTGTTTAATTTTTAGGACACCTCTGCATCTCGCTTCTGCAAATGGCCATGGAGATGTCATTAGACATCTAGCAGGAAAGAACTGCCAACTGAACCTGGCTGATGACGTAAAAAGAAGTGCGCTGAGCAAGGTAAGTGGACTGTGTTCTGATCTTGTAAGTGGAGCTTATTGGTAGTGCATTACAGGAGAGGTGTCTGGAAGGATTCCTTATACAGAAGGGCCATAGAAACATGCATGGTTGTTACCAGCATGGCTTAGGCCTCTGTTAGTTAAATCTGCGTAGATGTCCTTCAACCCCAGCATTCAGGAGATGAACAAGTTGTGACAAGAGTGAGGCAAAAATGTTGAAAGTCTTCCCCCCTTCTTTGTGTGTTGTTCCCAGGCAGTGCAGTGCCAGCAAGAAGAATGTGTGGCTGTTCTGCTAGAACACGGTGCCAACCCAAATCTGGCAGAGGCTGATGGCAATACTGCCCGTCACCTGCCTGTCCTGTCTGGTGATAGTGCTGTAGCAGGGCTGTTACTTGAGCATAATGCCAGTGGTGATGCTCAGAACCAGGTAGCCTTGGCATGTGGGTAAAGCTGCTCTTTTGAACAGGTACCAAACTTGTCTCTGTTCTTCTAATGGAGATTCTCTCTCCTTTCAGGGGGGATATACCCCCTTAAATCTTGCAGTCTTCAAACAGCATGAAGAGATGCTGGAACGTCTTCTAAAAAAAGCAGTTGACAGACAGGCTGCAGAGCAATGTGAAAGGTGAGGGGTTTGTCTAAAAACCATACAGGCCTTCTCAGTTATCAGCAGGTGTGACTGAGAAGAGACATGGGAATGAGCTTAGAAAAAGAAGGGAGAACCACATGGAAGAAGATCCCCATGTGACTGGTAAATGTAGGTCTGCTCTTGGCTGCTGTCAGACCTTTGGTACACTTACACTTTGTCTGCTGAGGACTGCCAGAAAGTGTTGTGTATGATCTGTTCTCCCCACACAGACCTAAACTCACTGGAAACTTGCCATTAGCTCAGCAGCAAGGTTGCTCTGCAGGAGAGCAAAGGGGTTTTAAGCAAAGGGATAGTTGGTGCATTAAGTGGTATGAACGGGAGCATTGGGAGAAAGAGAAGCAGCTTGTCCAAGGGGACGTGATGGGTTCCAACCACACATGAGAAAACATCTTGCCATGTAGATGGTCAGGCAGTTGCACAGCTTGCCCCAGGAGTTCGTGCAGCTGCATCCAGGGTGTTTTAAAGAGTAGGGGAAGGAGCCCTAAACAGCATGGCCTTACCTTGTAGCTGAGGCTGCACTGGGGAGGCAGTGAGACTGGACATGTCCTGAGGTCACTTCTAAGCTGAATTCTCCAAGGTTCCCCGTACTTGGCTTTCCTTTCACTATGCTTGTAGGAAAGGGGGAAAGAGTTGATTTGGGAGCAAACAGGGGAAAAAAATATGCCAAAATGGACATGTTTCCTGTCAAATTTTTTATGCTTTAGGACTGCTTGTGCAGTTACTACAAGCCGCGAGGCTGATGTGGAAGAAGACAATCTGTACTTGCACAAGGAGTTGGAGAAGATTGAAGAGGAGGTATGGAAAGCCCTTCCCTACAGGAATAAATCACATAGTGCTCGATGCTTTCCTGTCCATCATGAAAAAGGACAAAAGAGTGTCCTGGGAGCCAGAAGGAGAGAGAGCTAAAGAAGTGGTGGTTACACTGGGCTTAGATCCTCGTCAATCCCTCCTGCCTTTGCGCCCCACCATGGTGAGGCAGAGCTGCCTCTATTCTGGGTTTCCCCACTCCTCAGTCAGAGGCATGGGGTTCCTTCTCTTTGTTCTACATTTGAGGTCTACCTGGTTTAAGAACAATCTCCAAGCCCCCCGGCATGATTCCCAACTCCAGAGCAAATCTGATGGCACAGATCACCTGAGAGCCTTTTCTGAAACAGTACTCACCAGGATATAACTGCTGTCATCCCTCCCGGCCTCATCACGCTGAGGCAGAGCTGCCTCTCCGCAGGGATTCACTGCTTCCAGGCAGAACTGGGCACCTCTCTCAGTGCTGCATTTGAGGTCTCTGCCACTTCAGAAAGCTCCCCCTGGTGCCACGCTGTGCTCCAGAGCAAGTCTGCCACAGCAGTTTTCCTCCAACACTTCCAAGACTCCTTCCTTTTATTTAGGAATAAAATCATTTCAGTTCATGCTTCCATGCAGTAGCAAATAAAGTGAATACAAAGAGCATCATCATAGGTCCCCAAAAGGGTTGGAGCAGCAGTGTCAATGCTTAGAACCATGCTCCAGGAAATCTGTGGAGGGATGGGAGAAGCCACTGTAGATTATTAGGAATAACACAGCTGTGTTCTACACAGGTAGTAGAGGCAAAGCTTTAAAGGTACTTGAGATGATTACAGTTCTTTGGGCAGAGGGTGTGGGCAGATATCTGCAGCACATGGATCCTTGGGCAGCAGCTGACTGCCCTGAATAAAAGCTCACCTGACGACTGCGGATTCTTTCGGTGACTTTACAGTTGCGGGAGGTGGAAGAGAAATATCTACATTCTGAGCGTTGTGTTCGTGACTTGAAGACTGCCTTGGATGAGAAGGAAAGAGAAACAACAGCTTCTGCCCTGAAACTGCAGGATCAGCTGTCAGCATATTTTGAGAACCAGACTACTGTAAAACGACTGGAAGAACATGTGCAACGGTAAGGCAACAACACAGTGGGATGAGGTGTCCGTTGCTTGCAGGAAGTGGGGGGAAGTAACAGGACACATACCCTGATTTTGAAGGACACTCTTGCTTTTGATTCTGTTATTTCACACTGTTCATCTGGAATTGGTGGTCTCCTTGGAGAATTTTCTTCAATAAGATCTCTATTTCTCTTTAAGCCTTGAAATTAAAATCACTACTTTGGAAGCCACTGTCCAGCAACAAAGCAACAGGATTGAAGCTCTACAGAGAGACCTGCAAGCCTCTGCCTCAGTAAGCTGCTCATAAATTTCCCCTTTAGTGACTCCTGAGCTTAGTTACCTATTTCTGTGGGGAAATTTTACTGTGGACTTTTCCTGGAGGCCTGAGGGGAGCTCAGTTCCTACATTCTCCTGAATACAGGCTTTTCAGAAAGTGGCTGAGAACCTTTCTTTCACAGCAAGTGGCCTTGGAGTGACATTTCTAGTCTTGAATAGAAGCAGTGGAGTTTTCCCTGCTTCCCCCTGGTAGCATGAGGCTGCTTAGCTGGAAAAGGAGGACAGAGAGTTCATCAGTTTTCTGGCTACCAGCTGGTGGCCAGCACCATTTCTTTGTTTGAATTCACTCTGAAGACAGGCATAATTCTACAAACAAAGAAGTAAACACAGCCATAATATGCCCAGCAAAAACTTCATGCTTATGGAACACCATTTCTCTAGGACTCAGTGCCCCAGCTGCAGCTGAAGGTTGCCAGTGCAGTTCTAGAACAATCTGCATCCAGCTTCACTGGCAGTTACTATGAGCCATGAGGCTGACCTGGAGAAAGGCAACCTGTACTTGCATAAGGAATTGGCTAGGGGTTGAGCAGAGTTAGGGAAAGCCTGTGCCTTTAGAATGAAGGTGTGGGTGTCTATCTCTTCCAGTACATACTGAAAAAGAACAAGACAGTATTCTAGGAAGCAGAAGGAGAGAGACTTAAGGAAAGTGGTGGTTATATCAGGCTTTGATCTACCTCAGTCCCTCCTGCCTCCCTCCATGTCCCCCACCACGCTGAGGCAGAGCTGCCTCTCCGCAGGGATCCACTGCTTCCAGGCAGAACTGGGCACCTCTCTCAGTGCTGCATTTGAGGTCTCTGCCACTTCAGAAAGCTCCCCCTGGTGCCACGCTGTGCTCCAGAGCAAGTCTGCCACAGCAGTTTTCCTCCAACACTTCCAAGACTCCTTCCTTTTATTTAGGAATAAAATCATTTCAGTTCATGCTTCCATGCAGTAGCAAATAAAGTGAATACAAAGAGCATCATCATAGGTCCCCAAAAGGGTTGGAGCAGCAGTGTCAGTGCTTAGAACCAGGAAATCTGTGGAGGGATGGGAGAAACCACTGTAGATGATTAGGAATAACACAGCTTGTGTTCATTTGCTAGTAGAGGCAAAGTTTTGAAGGTACTTGAGATGATTACAGTTCTTTGGGCAGAGGGTGTGGGCAGATATCTGCAGCACATGGATCCTTGGGCAGCAGCTGACTGCCCTGAATAAAAGCTCACCTGACGACTGCGGATTCTTTCGGTGACTTTACAGTTGCGGGAGGTGGAAGAGAAATATCTACATTCTGAGCGTTGTGTTCGTGACTTGAAGACTGCCTTGGATGAGAAGGAAAGAGAAACAACAGCTTCTGCCCTGAAACTGCAGGATCAGCTGTCAGCATATTTGGAGACTGTGAAAAAACTTGAAGAACACGCGCAACGGTAAGAGGGCAACATAGTGGGACGAGGTGTCTCTTGCTTGCAGAAGCTGGTTGGAAACCACAGGATAGATGTCTTGTTGCATCACAGCAAATCATTATGGTTTTGAATGATGGTCTTGTTGATTATTTTACTCTCTACTTTTGGGATTGGTGCTCTGGCAGATTTTTATAAGACCTTTTGTTTTTAAGCCTTGGATTTGAAAAGACCAGATTGGAAGCCACTGTCCAGCAACAAAGCAACAAGATTGCAGCACTGCAAAGAGACCTGCAGGCCAGAACCTCAGTAAGCTGCTCATAAATTTCCCTTTTCATGACTCCTGAGCCTAGTTACCTATTTCTGTGGGGAAATTTTATGGTGAGGTTTTCCTGGAGAGCCAAGGGGAGCTCAGTTCCTGCATTCTGCTGAATAGAGCCTTCTAAGAAAGCAGCTGAGGGCCTACCTGGCTTTCATATCAAGTGGCCTTTGAGTGTTCTCTATACCTTTTCAGTAGTAGCTTTGAATAGTAGTACTGATTTGGGCTTTGTCCTGAGTGAATAGAATTACTTACAGTAGTAGCTCCAGGGTTCTGCCTTAATTGCTGATGATAGTGAGGAGGCACAGCTGTCTCTCTGAGCCAAGCTGGGCCCTTGAACTTGGATACATGCAATTGACAGGTGGGGAGAGTTTTCTTTTTCTTTGTTGGTCTTTTGAAGGTGCAATGTCTCTTTCAGGCACAGCCAGACTCTCAGTACTGCATAAAACAAAGCGGAGCCAGTCATCATGACTCACTGACCAACCAGCTAAAAGATAGAATTAGAGATCTGGAATGGGAGTTGGACAGGATAAAAGATACCCAACAAGAGAGCACTTTTCAAAAACAGTGTATATGGGCAGAAGTGGAGAAGTACAAGGAGCTGTATCTAAAGGAAGTGAAAATTAGCAAATGGCAAGCAAAGGAACTGCAAAGGCAAGTCCGTATTTTTTGGAGTGGTAATAAAAGTGACTCCTGTTTCTTTATGCATCTTCCTTCCAAATCACTCTTCTCCACCTGCTCAGCGTCATGTGTGGAAGCATGAGATGGCATAATTCTGGTGAAAGACCCTTCCCCTTCATCAGCTTTCTCCTCATTTCTCTTCAGTGTTTCAGCAGCAACACCACAGTAGCAACATTATGACATTAACGGCATACTTTTCAAGTTGATGTTGTTTTAACTGGCAGCTTTTTTACAAGTCTCTATAATCTCTTCAACCTGTGTACCATACAAAAGATTTAATTTCATGTCCTTTGCTCTTTGAGTATGAATAGGCCCCTCAGAGAACAGAACTGGATTCCATGAAGGAAATATAGAAATTATCTTTTTGGCTTCTGTTTAAGCAGT
>VWYO01023543.1:0-59900 GCA_013400275.1 Rhadina sibilatrix
CAGCTACCAACCATCAGGGGAATCTGGTAATAGATTTATTTTCAGGCACACACACAAGCTGCTCTGTCTTTAGACTGCACTTGCTACAAAGGAGAAGGAGCAACTCACACAGCCCTGGCTCCAAGTCATCCATCATCTTTGGACAGAAAATGATTTCCACTTTCAATTAAAGTCTTGCCAACCCAACAGGCTTGTGGGACATTCAGTATTTCCAATAGTAAATAATCCAAAAAGTACCTGACTTCTCCTTCTCTAATGTGACCTTCTAATTCTTCTATGAATTTTTCCCCTTTCATCCAGTAGATCATGGGGCCTGATTCTCCACTGAATCCAAAGAAAGCTTTGCAGGCCACAGTCAGTGGATTTCCTGAGGACAAAAGGAAGAGAGAAGATTAGAGACTTTGTCATAGCTACTAGAAAGAAAATCATTGTACGAAATATCAACACCTCAGATAAACCTTATGAAAAACTGGAGGGGGAAAAAAACCCCAAGAAAGAATAACTACAAACCATGAGAAAAAGAGTGATGTTGATTTGCATCTACAGGAAATAGCTGTAAAATGATACTCTGAGGTTATCCATCATTTATTTTTTCTGAGAAAAATAGTACAAGAACAGTGAGAAGGTATGGAAATGGTGGCAACATATGGTGACACCAGACTGGTTGTTAAAAACAAAGAGGTGACTTCCCTGTCAGATTGCTGAGATCTCTCCCAGGACTAGAGATTTGTCCCTAAAAGGCAGGTAAATCACTGAATGACTGCTCCTTATCCACCCATAAAAGAACAGAGGAATAATTCCTTCCTCACTTAGATAGAAATCAAATATTAATCAAGCCTTGGTGAGATGCTCAGAGAGCTTTTAAAGATTCCCAAGAAATACATGATGACAGTCAGCCCAACACTGATGTTACTCTCAACAGGCTTTTGGCTAAGGACCAAACTTCAAAGCATTATTCAAGCAATAGAGTAAAAAATTCTTCCTTCCACCTCTGCAAAGATACTTCCAAAACAAACAAAACAAAACAAAAAAACCCACAAAAACTACAACAACAACAACAACAAACCAAAAAACCAACCAACCAACCAACCAACCAACAACCTGGAAATGAGTCAAATTTCTTTTCTCTTCAAGAATTCAGCATTTAACTGGGTTTTTGTTTGGTTACAGTTTTAACTGTTCTAGATAGCCCAAGACTGTGCTTACACTGCCAGGGCAGATGGTTGTTTGCTTGCAGAGGAAAAGGAAAAAGGAAAAAGGAAAAAGGAAAAAGGAAAAAGGAAAAAGGAAAAAGGAAAAAGGAAAAAGGAAAAAGGAAAAAAGGAAAAGGAAAAAAACCTACCAGAAAAATCTAGAACAAGTCAGGAAATTTGGAAGAGCCATGCCCATTCCCTTGGTAGGCACACACAGCTGCTGCACCCACTTCTCTTTGCCTATTTTACTTCCCATAGGTGGTCTGGGTTATGGAGTAAGTGTAGAATCAGCAACGTAGGTGGGAAAACAGGCCTGACTTAATGTCCTGCTGAATCCTTCAGGGTTTCGATCAAGCATGGGAGGCCTAAATAATGAATTTTACTGTATTCAAAAGAAATGTTTTGTTATGTCAGATGTTCTCCATGTCAGCAGGAGACTCTCTTGGGTGAAATAGAACAGCCCTACACTTTTCAAGGAGGGGCTAATCACTTGGAGCACACCACTTGGTTGAGCATGGGCTAATGGTTTCCCATGATTGACTTACTGTGCCTTAATCATTCACCTCTTGTTTGCCCAGGAGTGATAACTTGCTGTGTGCACACTGAGCATATCAGAGCTGTGTGTTCAAGTGCCTTTGCCTAAATTCCCATAGAGCTGAGTCTTGCACTTGTCTGTCTATTATTTCAGTGTCCTATTTAAGACATGTCTAAAGAGTCTGATTAGTCAGGAAGCACAGCACTCCCAGCCACGGAAGATCAGTCGCCTTTAAATTGTTTCCAAGTCAAGATCCAAAATTATAAGTCCTTTTGAAACATTAGGATACAGCAAGAAAAGATTTAAAGGCTGCACTTGACTCTCCGTTTCTCAAATAGCAAAAGACAAAAATGGACTATGTTTATCCTGAAAATGTTTTCCAGACTCTTTCATTATCTCCATATTCACAATGAACTCTGGCACCACAGCTGGCCCCTGAACACATGGAGATGCTGGCAGATAACACAACTAGATCAGACATACAAGAGAGAAGGGATATTCAGTTATCTGCACATCCCACAACACTGACAACATCAGAGAAAGTTCCAAACTTCACTAACTAATGAAGAGTCAGAAACACTTCTAGGCAGACATTTAATTCCACTACAAGCTCACCCAGCCCTGTGAGGTGCTGTGTCTCCTCCACGGGTAGAGGGGACAACTGGAGCCTCTGGCTGTATCCACCTCACCTTTTCCCAAAATGCTGAATGCTTGCATGGTGTGAGGTCTTTTGTGCTGCTTGCCTTGGAGTCACGATACACATCTTTTTAAATACCACTTGGTGATTCCTAGCATGTGGCTGCTCAGTCCATGCTTGATATTAATGGAAAAAGACATTGTAGCAACGTGAAAAAGAAAAGGGATAGACAAGGCCTATCAGCATTGACAGTATTTGCCCTTTTCCTGGCACACTATGCTGGACATTAAGTGTTACAGGCAAAATATCTTACAGAATGGTTTTTTTTTCCCCTCAAAGCAGCAGATTTTTACTTAAAAAACAAGCCCTGAGAAATAAAAATATTCCAAGGTGAGCCTAAGATTTCTATACATGCAGAGTAAATACCCTGAGGTAATAATGTCTGGTTTGAAGAAATAAGAAGTTTTCTGCACAGATAGGAAAACTTAAAAACCCCAGCTGTTGATAGACAGCTTCTGTAATAAACAAACCCAATATAAATCATCAGGAACCTTTACCATGACAACCTGCATGCTCTGAATGTGCCTGGGCAGATCTATTTCCTAAGCTTTGCCACCAGGGAAACAAGCAAAATAAACTAATACCATGAACAGGAAAATCTGGAGCGAGTTCATATTCTCAGCTCAAAGTTTGGTACAGCAACACCTGAAAAACCCCACAGTCCATCTCATCTGCAAACCTATCACTGATCAGAGGGTGCCATAAACAACTTTTTCTCCAGGAACAACTAATTTTTATCAGAATGATGCAGGTCTGGGTTGACCTGATCTGTCCTGGAGTGGAAAGAACTTGTGGCTTGATGATACTTCAAGGGCAAATCCAAACTCAAACTCTCACTTGCAGTTCTGATTCTCCTCAAGCTGGTAAGGACATCTCACTCTTCTGTAGCTGTCTGAAATAGCTTTCCGTGTATAACTCTCATCACTCCTTTTGCCTCTGGAAGTGGGACATCATCAGAAAGGTAAAACTGACTTCCTTGCAGAACCACATCATCTCCCAAAATAAGCCTCCATATGGAAAAAAAGGGAGATTTCTCCTCTCCTGATGTGTCACCACACAGCTACACCAGCAACCTGCTGCTACTGGTTTTCAGGGAACTCCAACCAATTCCCATCCAGAAAGGAACATGACATGTGTAGTATATGTTAATTCATGTTCCCAAAATATAGTGATAGAGTAATTCATGTTTTCCTAATAGGGTGACATTGACGGAGGATAAATTATGTTCTCTGTGATAAGTTTATTCATGAGGCACTACTAGCTCAGGCCAGCACTGAACTGGTAGCTTTACAAGAAACCCTTTACACATAATCTCAGTGTATGTTGGCTTATGTATATAGAAATATATTTTATACATGTATTTGTATAACAGACAACTCTTAAGAATGTCAAAGAAAACTTTCCCAGCACAGAAAAGTTCCCTGAGTCCGGGAAGGAGGCAAAGGAATTTACAATACCAATAGAGGGAGCAGAAGGCGGAAACCAGGTGCAATCAATATCTGATAAGGACTGATGGCCCAGAAGAATGGGACCTGGATAAGCCATCAAGGATGCTTGGAAACACCCACTACACCCAAGAAATTCATTCAGGCTGGCCCACGGACACCGTGATTCTATCAGCAGCACCATCGAGAAACAAAGGAAACGACAGAAATTCAGGACTGGGCAGTGGCACCAACCCCGAAGTTTCAACCTCCCCTCGATACCTGGACTACCCAACATATTCGGACTTGTTCACTGAGCTAAGAGTATAAGAATGGCAGATCTGGACTCAGACCCTTGTGAGACCTGGGGGGTGATGTGTCGTGCTGCACCTCACAGAGATCTCACCCAGCGCTGGCACTGTTTCCTTGCTCGCTGACTCTGTCAATTTCTGTATTGGCTTTGTCAATTTCGCGCCCGTGATTTTTCACTGGCAATCTGGCAATAAATTCTATTTTATTTTGAATTGGCTCTCGCTATTTATTACAACATGTTTCACCACATTCTGCCCCAAATACTGCAATACTGAAAACAAGGCTGAAATCTGTGGTCCCTGAGTGTGGAAAGTGCCCCTCTGCAGGTCCTGGCTTTGGGGCTAGCTTCAAGCCATGCCACATTAGACTGAGCCACAATTGCAGGCAGAAGGAACTAGCAGGCAATTTGTAACTCCAACAGTTCATCTTGGGTAAGGCCCAAACTTTTGCACATCATTACTGCTATTCTGCATGACCTTCACTAGTTCCACTACTAATGGTCTCATTAAGAAATATTCCCCTTGCATCATTTAATTAACGACATCAAAATTCTTAAAGTGAATAGTGTCCTAAAAGTTTTCCATTTACAGATGGATTCTGTTTAGATTGGATAGAGATTTCAGATGCCTTTCTACTTAATTAAATAATTTTGCTGAGGAACAGAGAAAATTATTAGTGAATTTCTAATGAATCAACAGTTAAGAGAGTGTTTGAAGAAACAAGGAAAGAAAGTAGAAAAACTTGCTTGCAGACATCACTGAGTCTTCTGCTTTGCTGGGGTCACCTTGGTACAGTAAAGGGCCAGGTTCAGCAGAGGTCTCTGCTTTAGTTTTTCTCCCTACCTTGCCAGTCAAGTTGGCTTGTTGCAAACTCACAGATGATAAGACAGAACCACTGGCAGTAAAAAAAAAAAAAAATATTGCCAAATCTTATTGTACGTTTTTCACCTGTCCATTTTCACTGTGTGAACTTTACCATACATTCAAGCAACTTCTTCTCTGGCAAAGAGAGTTCCCCATAAATGCAATTATTCAAGCAAAAGAGCTGCCTGATGGTGGTAGAAGTACTGATGGAAATGGTGGAATGATGGAATAATAGGAAAAGGGTCTGCAAAAGAATTTAATTAGGAATGGTTTGGAACGTACTTAATGCAGGGCCAACACGCTTTGACAGAGAATCACCAATTCTGCAACAAAGTTTCTCTTCAATGAGACATGATTCAAGCATAAAGTAAATGAAGCTTAAAATACTCAAAAGTTGTTCTGTCTTTTAAAAACTTGAATACTAAGATTGGATGACTAACCAGCATGGAAGACAAAGGCTCCTCACATGTGGCTCATGCCAAGATTTTTTTTTATTATTATTATTTTTTTTTAAATTNTTTTTTTTTTTTTTTTTTGTTTTTTTTTTTTTTTTTTTTTTTTTTTTTTAATGCAGAGTGATAGTTTGTTCTTTTTCACTTGTTTTGCACAGGCAGGTGTATTTGGTGGCTTTGAAGCCCACATCAGAGAATATGCTCCCAACAAATCAGACCTTCACTCACGGAGCACACCATCTCAGAGCAACCCTGTCAAGCAGCCAAAGGCATCTGTGAATCCCTGGGTGCTATGTTTTTTCCCATGGCTTGAAATATGAATTGTTTTTCCTTTTCTCTTGCATTTTTTGTGCCAGATAAAATAATGCTCTCAACAAGCCTGAACCGAAGCAGACAAGCCTTCACAACTAGTGGCAGAACTGACTGAAAGTGCCAAAGGCCTCCTTTTGTACTAAGGAACATCAAGAATCAGACCTACACACGTTGCTAGCTGGATTTGCATCTTCCACTCCAACAGGGTGCTAATCCACTGCTTTCATCTACTGCAGGGCTGTGTCCTGCACAGGTGGAAGGGCAGAGGAGTGTGCAGTGCTGCCACCAGGTATTCCATCACTCCAAGCCCCTCTTATCCCTTCGATGTATTTGTATGTATTTATATGTCTATCCCTTATATGTATTTGCATATTGGAGCTCCTCTCTAATAATGGTGCTCGTGTCTCTTTCCCTGAAAGATTAGGAGAGAACTCTGAGTGCTGCCCAAGGAGCAGCTTCCCACTCAACACATGCAGATGTCTTGCAGGCACTTCACGGGCTTTGTTTCTTTCATTTGCTGAGACAGAGGACAAGAAAGGCAGGTTACTTAGCACTTCTCAGTAAGTGTATTCTGCAGGCTGTCTGTAGAATCCAAGCTGACTTTCCAGGCTGTGAGGTTTGCAAGGCAAATCACCATGTCACTGACAAGAACATTATTGTTCTAATGTGCTTTACAAGTGCTAGAAAGTGGCCAAAGAGCAGCAGAGTGATTTAAATTCCCCTGGCAAGGCAGGCTGCCTTGTGTACAACCCTGAAGTAAAGAACACATTTCCTTTTCTTTCAGAAGGACATCCTGGATAAGAAGATATGAGAGAGCAGAGTTTATGCCTGCAATTTATCCACAAAACAAATGCCAGGGGCAACACAGACCTTGACTCATGAAAAACAATCTCTGTGTGTGTGTGTGTGTGTGTGTGGTAGCTTCCATGCAGTTAGCAGAGAATGTCAATTGTTTCCAAGTGCCTTGCAATGACATCCTCTGAGCTGCTCTCCTGTGCTGGGCAGTGACAGCAGAGCCAGCAGCAGCTGCGGGGGCTGCAGCCCAGCCCAAACCACGGCCCTGCCTTGGCTGGCTGATGCTGGACACCAGGCTGAGCTGCTGCTGCTGGGCATGTGAGGGTGGCCACGGCAGCAAATGGTGCCCACACAAGGTCACTTTTGCAATCAAAGCCCAGCCCTATGGCTGAGCTGCTAAGCACAAAGCCTCTGCCCAGGGCTCAGCACGGTCCTAGAGTAGTCAGGACTATTTGGGAGAGGCAGCTGAGGCTGTGCTTGGGCTTTGCCTGTGTCACCCAACATAGCTGATCACCTGTTTCCCAGTCCCCTCTCAACACACACCTGCAGTACCACTCACACACCAGAGGCTTCAGTCTCTGTTCCTCCCATCTGCTTTCTTTGGTGGCACTGAAATTCTTCACAGATTTACCCACTACTGAATTTAGGCAAACCCCCACAAAACCCACAGGCTTCTTCTTCTTCTTCTTCTTCTTCTTCTTCTTCTTCTTCTTCTTCTTCTTATTACTATTATTATTATTATTATTATTATTATTATTATTATCCTTTATTATCCTTTATTTTCCTTTGGCTATATCCCAGCACCACTTGATCAGAGGTTCCATGCTTTGTTTTGTTCAACAAGACCAATAAAGTCAGTGCTAATTACTGTACCTGGGCTTCTCTTCCCTCCTCTTTTACCTGGATATTCCACAGAACACAGGCCTAGCTGTGTGCTAAACCATGTTATCCCATTTAGGTAAAAGTCTCATGAAGTTCGCTGAACTAGTTTGAGAATTACTGGATCCAGTGAAAATAAAACGTACTCAAACCAAATTATTTTCCCTCATAAAAAACCACATAATTACAGAAAGTTCTATAATATTTCAAAATTCTATTCCAGCCGCCAGTAGATTCACGACTGGATATGAGCCTTCCAAACATTTGCATAATTAAAGCTCAGCCAGGAATTAATGAACTGAAAGCATTTTAAAGAAAATTAAGAAACCTGCTTGGGATAGTGTTAATAATTTTCTTAATAAGATAAATTTATAGTGAAATCAAACCTAACTAGCCTCCAGACATTCATTTCATAACAGTTTAAGAGCATTTGAAAGCACACCCACATAATACACATATTTTATTAGACTTAGTGTTCAGGTTTTTAAAAGAAGTCTAAAAGAAGACTAAAGGAGGTGCTCTTCCCCTAAGCAAGGCCCTGTGCTACGAGCTGCACATGCAGCCACTACAGTAATATTCTGGCAGCTGTAACTATGTGAAAAGAAAAATAAATGGCAGTAGTACATAACTTAGAGAAAGTTGGCTCTTCACTCATATAAGAACTTTCTGACAAAGGCAAGTCTTTGGCAATCCAGAAAAAAAAAAAGAGAGAGGCAAAAACTTGACAAGAAAAATGCAAGAGATCTTTAGAGGTTTGTTTTGTTTGTTGTTTTGGGGTTTTTGTGTGTGTGTGTATGTGAGGGTTTGGGGGTGGTTTTTTTTGTGTGTGTTTTTTTTTTTTTCTCTTGTGTAGTTTACAATCTTAATTTTAACTTTCTGACTTGCTCTGCTTTTATTTCTTACGCCCTGAGACATAACAAAACAGGCAGCCATGAGATATTTGTGTTTTTCTTTCTCACTCAAGCGAGCAAATAGCAAATGGAAAAAGTAGGATAAAAATAACACTAACAGCAAGCAGAACTTCAAACATGAAACAAAGCAACTAAGCCTCTAGACAGTTTGTTGCCAAGAACACAACTCAATGCATTTGCTGTCATCCCATACAGCCCCAACTGTTGCTAATTTAAATCACACAATCATGACCCACTGCAAGGGCTGCTTGTGGGCTTGGCTATTAACTGTAGCTCCCACAAAGAGAGAAAAACAAAACTAAAAAACACACACAAGCCTGAAATGTTGCTGATAAAAACTTTATCAGATGTTCCAAAAATGAATCAATCAAAGCAAAATCACCTAGAGCAGCTTTCTTCCAAAAAAAATAACATCCAGAAAAACATCCCAACTGCTACCTCTCCCCCCTCACCCCCCCAAAAAAGTTAACCTCACCCAAATCCTGTATAATCCTTTATCCCATTTTCAGAAATGCCTTGGGGTCAGAATTTAAAATCTTACTCATTGAGAGCTCAGGTGTAACTGAAAGTCAAGGATTTTAACTTTTCAGCTATGCACTTACAATGATGACAGGTGCTTAGTGGTATTTCCAGAAGCAGCTTGACAGCTGCCTTGTGCTGGCTTTAACTTGTGCTCAATGCTGAGGTCCTTCTGAAAATCTCATTTCTGTGCATTTTGAGGCACAGAAGCATTACTTAAGGGAAATGCCCTGCAGGTACTTGGAAAATGTCCCCTTGGTGGTGGGGTTCCAAGGGCTGGGACAGCCCAATGGCAGCAGAGCAGAGCAGTGACATCCAGAACAAGGTGAACTTAGCAGAGACTGCAATGGAACAAATCATCTCTCTCTGGCCACCACAGCCATCATTTCTCCCACTGCCCTGAAAGAAGAGCAGGAATTGTTCAGGGAATACTTGCTTCCTTAGATTACTGTCCCATGGTGATAAGGAGGAGCAGCCAACTCTTTATTTGAGCCACAAAGAGATGGACCACAAAGAGATGCTCCTGTCTCCTCACATCAATCTGCTGGCTGGATGGGGAGGAGGATCCTACCCTCACACTGCTGCTTCTTGCCAGCTTCAGGAGTTTCCAACTCTCCAGCTTGCCCCTGAATTGAATTTTCTATGGACATTTTTGTGTTACATTTCAGTTTCCTGAGCAAGTACATCTTGATCTTCTTGGGGAGAAAAAAGATGAAATCCAGCATCTCTTTTTAGAGATTAACCTGGCTTCAAAGTAAAGAAAGTACATGGAGGGGCCATCCTAACTGAGTACTATTGCCACCAATGTGGCCAAAATCTGAGCTCACATGAGCAGGTACTGGGTATCCAGCTGCACATCTGGGTGGGTCCCCACTTAGGAGGCAGAGGTACAATCAAAGTTGTCAAGGAAACCAGCTGCAGGGTTTTTTTTCCCCAACACCTTAGATTAAGAATTTTTTAACCAAGACATAAGACCTACAACAGGGACTTAAGGATGTAACAATCATAAGATATATTATAAATTCAGACAACTTCCCAGAGTTAAAACTAACGCTTTCGAAAGAGACATAGTGATATCTCCTTGTGCTCAGTAATTTGAAACACAATCTCTCACATCAGCCATGTGCCACATTGAAAAGGACCTTGTTATTTTTTTCTGTGACAGATGTGATTTGCACTAATTGCCTGAAACCTACTAGCAGTGAGGACTCAGATTTACCCTAAGATTCTTGCCTCGCATTCAATTGATGGTGTTCACATTAACCACCTATTAAATGTAATTTTAGTTGCACAGGAATCTAATAGTCTCATTTTTCCCTAGGTGAGTGCCAAACCATGAAGCCTGTAACTCATAACTCCTAAATTCTGCCCCATCACATTTTTTTCCCCCTGGATCTTTGCAATCTCCCAGTGGAGACAAAAGCCATGGTTTCAATTTCCCCATAATTTACCCTATTTTTAACATTGCTGATTGACAAAAATTCAGAACACTCCAAAAATCAAAACAAACAAACAGCAACCACCCCCTGCCCAATTCCCTGGCCCAAGCTGGACCTTCTGCAAAGGGGAACTCTCTTTATATTCATGGTGATGAATATAAAGATGATCATCTGCTTGCAGAAGAATGTGAGAATTCCAAGACTCAGAAGGGAAATCACACAACAACTGCAAAATTCTGCTGGAGAAGGAAGGAAGGAAGGAAGGAAGGAGCTNGCCACATCGATTGGTTGTGGATTTTCCCCAAATGGCTCTAACAGGCATCAACACCATGAGATGAAAGTGAGCTCAGAGCAAGAGATCCTCAGACCTCAGTCTGATAAGCAAAGCATACGCAGCTCTAAGAAACCTTTCTTTGAAATAAGAAAACCCCCAAAATCTATTCAATAAATAAATGGCCTTCATGTCTACCCACATCCTCCTACCAGCTCTTGAGGAGAGGCTTGTGTTGGGGGCTAGATTGGTTTCTTTTTTACTTATAGATTTTTTCCCCATAATGTTCCTAGGAGACTAAGTGCTGGGTGCTTTTGGGTGCTTGACCAGAACAAAGGGGTGGCCAAAAGTCAAGAGGGGGCGATAACTCAGGTTTTGGGGCAGGTAAAGGACAGGGCTGTGGGCAGCCGTTCTCTCCTGCTCTGGGCATCATCGAAGAGAGGATGGGAGGCTGCTGCTTGCTGTGGGAGGAGTTCATTGTCCCACTGGGGGTCCGGTCCTGGGAAATCTTCCACCAGAAAAAAATCTCCCACCATCTGCTGGTGTGCCCCAGAACCCTGAGCTGCCTCCTGCCCTGCTGGAGCTGGGCCGGCCCTGTCCTGCCGCCGCTGTTTCTTGGGCACTGCCTGGAGGCTTTTTGCTGCTGTCTGGCCCCACACCCCCTGCCCTGCCGGGACATCCCCGCCGTTCAGCCACCACCAACTGAGCTCCTGATCCCATCCACCAGCCCGGGATTTTCCACCCTTCCAGCCTGGCGCTCTCGAGAGATCAGACTGCCCCAGGCTTTGTCAAACAAAGCCCCTCGAGGTTCCTGGTTCTGTTTATTTTTAATGCTGCAATTGTTGTTGTTTGTTTTTTCTTGTTATATATACTGGTAAAGAACTGTTATTCCTATCCCCATAGCTCTGTCTGAAAGCCCCCTTTAATTTTCTAAATTACAACAATTTGGAGGGAGGCGATTTGAATTCTCCATTCCCTAGGGAGGTCCTGCCCCTCCCTAGCAGACACCTGTCTTTCAAACCAAGACAGCTTGTCATGTCCTCTCTAGACTTGCAGGAAGATGTTATGAATTAGGGTCTGAAATCTATTTAGAAGAGGAAAGCTACATACCCTGCTGTGGGGAACTCAGTGTGAATTTCCATCCGTGAAAGCCTTGTTATGAGCACATGTTTATTCAGTGCAGTCTCCTGAGAATTTAGTGTAAACCTACGTGGTTGATCTCAAAAATATCATCTCCTCTTCAAACTCAAATGGGAATCAGGAAGCAGGGGCCCTTTGCCTACCATGTGGACAGTGCTGTCAGCCCTGTTTATCCACAGCAGTGACCTCCTGTCTGGGCCAGGCAAAAATTCAAGCCTGTCCTTTACTCCAGTATCTGGAAGCAGCTGTGCCAGAGCTCTCTGCACACAAAGCTGGATCCCACAGAAAGCAGCTTTGACTTTATAGAGTGCTAGAGCCTCAGAATGCCTCTCCCCCCCCATCTTGCCCACAGTGGTGTTTGGATATAAGGCACTATCTTAGGAGCTCAGAGCAAGATCTTAAAAAACCATCCTGAGAGAAAAGCTTTGCTCTTCTTTATTGCTTATCTCTTTTCTTGGCTGTGCTAGCGCCAAGAAGGAAATTAAGCTGCTCCCTGCAAGGTCTAATGTGAAACCTTGGCCACTTCAGTGTCAAGATTGTTATTTGAGCTTTCATTCTAGTGCCAGAAACCTTTATGTGGCCTTCACCTCTGCATTAACTAGAGAAGGTTACAGGCTTAATCCTCCCTCCCCTGGGAAAGCTCCTGCTACCACTCAAAATGAAGCAAGGACCCAGGTAATTGTGATTGTCTGGAAGTTTGATGGTCTAATTGCACACAGATGGGCAGGAGCAAGAGCAAAGGACTGGCCTTTAGAGAGGTGCATCTGCTACCCCCCAGAGCACTGAATAAAGCTGTGCCTGCAGCTGGCAACAGGCTGAGGCAAACCCTGTCCCTGGTGTCCTAACAATGTTTCTTTTAGGGATTTTTAAAGGGATGCTGTATATGCTCTCAAAAGCTCATGTAGCAATACCAAATAGAGACAAACACAAGAGAAGAAACCTGCTGTAGTGCAGAATGTATTTTCAAATTCAGGAAAGACACTATTTCTCCAGCACAGGGTGACATGAACATGGCAGCACTTTGCTGTTATTTCCCACTCCAGCACCCAGGGGAATACTGGCAGAGGGTTCCCAGAGCAGGGTGATACCTGTGAAGAGTTGATAGCTGCCCTGGGGGGGCTGTTGCTCTTTGAAATCAGAGAGGTTTTTCTCTACGTCTTCTGCTGACTCTGCTGAGTATTAGAAACAGAAAAGGCTGGGTAAAATTTTCTCTCTGGGTAATTGTCTTCTGTGCTGCCATGTTGAGAACTAATATGTCTGAGCTAATTTCTTTTATTTCTCTGTCAAAACCATAACTCCTTCCTTAGCTGATTTGTTCTTCTTTGGGCTACGGCTCAGAAAAGGACAATAACTTACATTTGTCAGGAATCATCTTGACTGAATGCTCCTCCCCTCAGCCCTTAACTCCAGAGTCAGCCCTCCTACAGCCTGAATCTCCACTACTACATCTGTGTTCACTCAGGAATGGATAGAGAGCTTCTTCTCTTGGGTCTGGTTTGTGTACTTTGGCATTTCACTGAAGGCCTCTTATTATTTTGCCTTATATGCTACAGCTGCTCCATTTCAGTTCAGTATTTCTCAGAAACCACTCCCTCCACTGAGTTGTGCAGGTATCAGGCAAGAGCCTGAATGCAGCACTCCTTTGGGAAGGTTAGGACAGATTTTGTGCTCTGTGCTATCTATACCTGTGTCATTTCCCATTTCCCACTAAGGATAAGCTCACAGCCGAGCTCAGAGAACGAGCACAGACCCCTGCAGAACACTGTACTTTGAAAACCAGGATCCCTTGGGTGGTTATTAGCCAAACAGACCAAATAACCCTCACTATTCCCAAGTGCTAAACAAATTAGCTACACAGACACTCCCACTCTGCTTCAGTTCCCCTGATGAAACTCTCTTTAAATGACAGCTCCACACAGAGACACGGCTCTGTTTGCAAACAAGTTGAGGTTTTCCTTTTTTTTTTTTTTTCCCAGCGAGTTGCTGATTGTTTCTTATTTTCCCAACAGACAGAAAAGACATTAATTACTTATTATATTGACTCCTGCAGTACTAGTTCTTCAGCCCTATTAGATTTACTGACCCCTACAAATTTTCTGCTGGAACTGTTGACCTTCTCAGAGAGCTCTTGCCCCCACCCACAGAAAGGTAGAGCTTGGCTGCCTTTCATACCCCTCAGCAATGATTAGTGAAACACCCAATTGTGAGAATAAAGGGACACCTCCCTAAATCCTTGCACAGTCATCCTGGCACTGTGCCGGCCCTGCCTGAAAGCAGCATTGCCATTCCCAAGGCTGCCACAGTGGAGCTCCTTGCCTGTGCTTCACCCCAAATGGGCTCCAGCTCACTTTTGGTGCAAGGGTACTGCAAATGCAGGCCACACTTCTCCAGAGAGGCAGGCAGGGCATGGTTGCTCTTCAGCTGCTGTCACCTTAGACAAGGAAGGAAAATCTGCCCCACATGCCAATGGGACAGCAAACCCATCACTGGCAGTGCATTTGCTCTGAGCTGGATTTGCCAGAGAAGACACAGCCAGGGGAGCCCCAGCATTGCTGCCTGGCAGGATTAGCCATGCCATGACAGCAGCCTGCTTGTCCCTGCTGCCCACAGGCTTGGACCCAAGCATGGGGTGATGGCACGGCCCTGGGTGGTACAGCCACTATCTCCTGCCTCCCCTCTGCACAGCCCATGGACCCTGGGCCACCTGTGCTGCCACCATGCTGGGCAGGCACTCGAGCTAACACATCTTTTCTTAATGGGTTAAAGAAACTTCAGCTCTTCTGTGCACAACCACTGCTGAAGGGGGCCTGTGTGGAGCCCTCCCGTTTTGAGGAGGCTGAAACCTGATCTTACCCTCCTTATGTTATCTCCTCCCTTGACCCAAACCCTGAGACTCCTCCACTGAATACCCGATAAAACCCATGACCTTGCCCCTGCTCTGGCCCTCTTTGTCCTCACCCCCCTCCCCTGTTGGGGGTGTGGGGAATAAGAATGGATTCTCAAGCTCAAGAAAGGGACTTGTCCCTTCTGCTTCCCTGCCGGCAGCTGTAGCTCCCTGGCCACGATGATCACTGCTGCATCACGCTGCCACAGGCCTGCCCCAGGAGAAGAAGGGATCCCAAGCAGCCTCACCCCCCAACACTGCCTGCCCTATTTTCGTTCGGCTTTAGATGCAAAAGAGAGGAGAGGCGACAGGCAGTTTATGGGAGATACTGATTGCTGGCACCCTGCACTTTGCTTTTGTCATGTCCAGTCATCTGCAAGCTGCTCAGAGCCTCTGTGATGGTGCTCTTTGCTTGCTCACATGGAAATGAAGTGAAAGCCAGGCTGACGTGCACGACTGCGCAGAGAGGCAAACGCAGAGCCTGAGTTGCACTTCCACTAAATCTGAGCCTCACCAGTGCCTGGGGAAAGTCTGTTTCACAGAGAGAAATTTCACTTTGGACAGTATGAAGACAAGGTTTATGCAACCTCAAACCCAAAAGCAATCAAAGGTGTGTGAATTATCCAGCAGAATGCTGCTGCCTGCCCTGCTTTCCTCTGTGCTTTTCCTCCCTCTGTTCCTGGCCACCCTGAGGCACTTCACAGGTAACAAGCCACCACCCTGAGGGTCACTTGGCTTTAGTGTGGGGCAGGGTAACCTGAGTGTCTGGCAGGGTGTAAGCAGGACTTATCTGCTGGGCCAGCAACTTTGTGTGTGTGGAGGGGCGGTGGTTGGTGGGCTGTATCAGGGACTGCAGACACCTGGTGGTGTGTACCCATCCTTCCATCCATCTTTCCATCCCCACACTCTCCCTCTGCCTCTCCTCATCTACTCCAGTATAAAGGAAAGGTGACTTTTTTGCACAGTTGTTCCATCAACCTATGACATGCGAGCTGGGGTGACTGAAGAGAAACACCAGAAGTACAAGGATACTATGTGATTTCAGAGCATGATGTGACCCATTTTAGCTGAGTCAGAAGTATCTTAACTCCCCAGCAACTCCACAATATTCACATTTTCAATATGTTGGATTTCTGGAAAAGTCTAGTTTTTCAGTGATGGCAAAGTATTTTCTTAATAAAAATGAAAATATATCTTTACCAAGCAGAAAAATACACTGTTTGCACTTTGGGACCACAGTTGAATAGGAAGAGAAGCCTTATGAGAACAGTTCACACAAGAAAGCTTTTTGGTTGCAGACAGACTTTGGATGGTAAGATCTCAAACACATGATCACTCTTTCAGTGAATTCAATTTCACATAAAAACCTGAGTAGTGAGACCTGCTGTGATCACAGGTGACAGATGGAACCACTGTGAGTCATATTAGTAGCTTACTTCCCATGCATAGACAAAGAGATGTAGTCAGCAGTTGATATTGGGCCCCTCCCAAAAGAAAATGTGCTCAGATGTCTCCAATTTGAAGAAAAGGATAATAAAAATCTCCCAAACCGACTCATTTAAAACAGAAGTTATTCAATTTTCTTTTGTTTTACACCAGATGTGCTCCAGACATGTGAACTTAGCCTCTAAAGATTTTCCTCCCTACTACAGTCTCCTCTTCTAACTACTCACCAAAGCACACCTAAAGGTAAAAATTTCCTTCCTTTACATCACTAGCCACCAATACAACCTCGTCATTTCAATTTCTCACACCTCTTCTTTCCCCCTGCCCTGTATCTCTGCAAAGTCTGATCTCTACAGCTTATTGCCATTGGCTACCACTGTTGAACAAAGTGTTCCCAATTTCAAACACAATGAAAAGAAAAATCAGCAGCATGAAAAAGAGGAAATTAACCATGGAAACCACTCTCCCAGGGCTGGCCAGATTCTTTAGGTTCAACACCTGAATCTTCTGCTTTACAGAAGCACAGGATCACCTGCTGCTTCTGTTTTTCATTTCCTCCAGAGTTTGTTACACTCAACAACCTGTTTCCAAAGAGAGGAAACAGCATTGGGGCAGGAGCCAACTTGAGTTCCCCCACCCTCCTGAACAGCACAAACGTGTTTCCTGCCCCTGAGATTATCCTCAGGCTTATCTATAGGCACATCTCCACACCTGTCAGGAGCCCAACATGTATTTTAAAATAAGCAATGATTAGGAGATGTGAATCAACCCCTCAATCCTCTGTTACAGGCACACAAGATGCACCTTTTTTCCCCTGTTCCTGCTGGAACTCCAGAAAGCTGTTCTCATACCAGGTTTTCACTTTAGAAAGCAATTTGTCAGTACAAGTGATGCTTAAAATTTAAAAGGTAGTGACTAGTGCTGGGATTCGGAATCTCAGTCCTGACTCAGGCAGACCAAATCAGGCTGCTGCCTCTTTGGTTTGAGGGTTGGTAGCCAAAACTCCATTTTGTTCTGATTGCTAGTATTTAAAATTTTAGTGTGTTAAAAATGGCATCTCAGGATGTCAGTCTACAGACACAGGCTGTGTTTGAGGGCACTTCTGAGAGCACCAAAGCACACAATGCCTGGTTCATGCCTAGAGCCATTTGGCTATGGGACAGAGAAGGAAGACAAAAGCAAGCAGGTTTTCTTTTGGGACAGAGTCTCTACCTGATGTTTTTTAGAGCCAGAAGGTTGCTCCTTACCACTCTTCCATGCAGGAGAACAAAGAAGGGGAAAACTATGGGCTTTGCTTCAAAGACAGAAGCATTTGCCTGGTTCCATTGTACCACAGACTGCTTCTAGCATCTACTTTAGGAGGCAGTGAGGACAAGCATGCTTGGCTGCATAGTGAGAGGTTTTGCATCTACTTAGGTTTTCCTAAGGAGCATCCATGTACTCTGCAAAATGCAATTTTTCCTTAGAGCAAGGAGAAGCAAAATGCTGAAATGCAATTTCAGCTTCAGAGGCCCTGGTCTTATACTTTTGTCCTAGTCTTGCAGAACAATGCACTGTTCCTTACTTCTTGTTCCAAGTAAACTCATGCTTTTATTATCCTAGAGCAGTACACAGGTAATAGATTTAGCTAGCAAATCCCTCAATCCTTTAAATGATGCCTTGCAGAATTTTATTTTTCTTAAAAAGGAAAGGATAAAATTATATGTGAAAAGTCTCACTCCTGCTAATACTCACAAAGTAGATGCTACATGCTTCAGAAGATTTGAAGATTACCTTCTAAAGCATTCATTTCCCAGATTAGGGTGCTAGGCATGATACTGCTCTACAATTTAAAAAACAAAAACAAAAACTCTTAGCAATTTTTTTTGTTTGTTCACCTTGTATTTTGCAAGAGAGCAAACGTTTGACCTTTATTTGTGTCAACACTGGGGTATTCTGCACTTTCCTGGTGTCAGCAGTGGCAGGACACTCACTGCTGTTGCATGTTGCCTTGCTTATTTCCCCAAACAACTGCAGGTAGAGCAACCCTATTACTGCTGTGCTTTGTGAGACACTGACCCGAATTCACCACGTTGAGGTGTAAAAAGTGAATGGCAGCTACAGTCTGTGAAACTACACAATGGACAGAGAACAAGGATTGAACGTGATAATGCTCAGGTTGATTCAGCAAAAGAGGTCTTGGAAATCTACAGGAGTCTACCACACAGCATGCTGCCTCTCTCAGCCAAAATGATTCAGTGTGAAAACTGAATCTCTCTCCTGCTATTATTTCTGTGTGGTTTTACTAACAACAAGGAGTTCACTTGCCTAATGCTAGTTTGCTCCTCTGATAGCTGCACTGGCAGCTATCTCTCTGCAGGCATCAGAGGTTTTTCAGGCTGGAACAGGTCATCAAGACCATCTCTCCCTACCCCTGCTCATAAAGGTGTTCTTACTGACCCTTACCCTGTGCCCATTACCTGGTGCTTTAATGAGAGTGCATTTGGAAAGAGGCTGAGTGTCTGGAAGTCTGGGAATGGGAAATGATCCGTGATCTCTGATCCACTGCTCAGAAAAGCTCTGGTGTAACACTGAAGACACAAAGAGAGCAAAGTGTTCCCTCGGCAGCCATCTACCCTCCTCTTCTGTGGGCTGGCTGATAGCCTTGTGCACCCCTTGGCACCACAGCAGAGACCAGCACCTCATTTTCAGAAGCTTGCAAGTAACACATCTGTACCATCCTCCCCAGGGCTTGTAGATTTTTTTAGAGCTGGTTATTTGTATATTGAATGTTTTAAAGAAGGAAAGAGAACACCACATTAAGAGGATAAGCAAATGGAAACCTTCTACCTTATTTTATCTGCTCCTGGAGCCTTATGTGACAAAGTATTTTTAAAGCTGAAGTTAGGAAGGTATAAGCTATCTGCAGTGCCTGTGTTTGATAGTAAATATCTTCTGGAAGATAGGTACAGCACTACATACCTGGACATCTAACATCAAAAGACCCTGTCCAGTTCCCAGGAGAGATTTGTAAATGTGGCAAATCTCAGCACAGCTGGAAGGCCCTGATCAAGAGAGAACATCATGGTGACAGGAAGGCTTCTGTCAGGATCAATTTACTTTGGCAAAATGTATCTAAGAGGCGTTGTAGAAAATACTGTCCTGTTACAGATAGCTCTGGTTATGCCAAAGAGTCTCTTGCATATACTTCCCCCAAGGCAAGAAGGGTTTATGACTTCTTTGTCCTCAGTAAAATAAAAATTGCACTCAACATCCTTCTCTCCTTTAGCATCCCCCCCTTCTGTACACTGCCCCTAACCCACCTTAAAATAAAACTTTGGCAGAGTCATCTATCACTATAAATATAAGAGCAGATATTTCAAGAAACTTAAAAAAAAGTAATATCCATATTCTTTACCCACACATAAAACATGATAGATATGGATTGGTTGCCATTTTTTATGAATCTGCTCAGAGCCCCAGTGGATATAAATTATGGTAAAGGGCAAACTACAAGTTCTACATGACTTGGCTTGTAGTAATGAGAAACTAACCCTGCACAGAGCATGTCACCAGATGACATACTGCTCCTCGTAGTTATTGTTAGTATCCATCAACTTCTTGTTGGGGGAATTCTCCCTGCACTCACCCTGTTTGTCAGAGCCCTTGGTAACAACCCAAGCAGTTATGCCTGTTCAGTCAAATCAGCAGGCAGTGACCAGTTATAACGATCCTTGTTTTCTGAAAACTTACTTGGTTTAGAGGAAGAAAGAAAAGGATCTTACTGCTTTTCTAGGACCTTACAATTTCTGTCACTCTAGCCTCTCGCAGAGGTAAGTCTCCCAAGTCCAAGGAAACTAGCTTTGTCTTTCTTGATGCATCCATGCCTTTTGCTACATATGGCAGCAATGCTTCTATCATCATGAGAATTCAGAATGCCAGGCTCCAATTCAGTATTTGGGCACTGATGTGCAAAACCTAACAGAGACTTACCTAAAACTTAAGAAAGCAAGCAGAAAAAAATATTCTCATTTAGAGAGAGCATGGACTATGTGCCAATTACCACTGCTTTGAGAGAACCTCCTCTTTGCATGAGACTGAGGAAAAAAAGTTTTGACCTCTTACCTCTCTACCATGAGCAAAGGGTTTTTTATTTTACCTCCTCAGACAGCTAAAGCAGAGAGCCAGAGTATTGCTGCCACTGTCTTCCTAGCTGCTACAAAACTTTCACAGAGACTTTTAACAAAAGGAACATTCGTCTGGTTGGGGGTGGGGAGGTGTCATTTGCATATAGAGATTAAAATAACATCCATATTCCAGGATTCATTCTGGACACAAATGTCCACAGTGCTGGCCCCAAAAGGACAAGTGAAAGTGTTACACTGAGGTAAACTCGATGTTTGTTGGAGTCTGTTGTCTTCAGCAAGGGTATCCAAATGACAGAAGGGATTAAAAGGGATAGCAGCAGGCGGGCAGGCAGTGGTAGTGCAGGCTGCTGCTAAGGTTGCTTTGTGACCTCAGGGAGCAGGAGCTGCTCAGCGCACAACTGCCTATTGCTTATCTTAATGATATCAGCCACAATGGTTTTTGATGCTTACTGCAAGAAAAACCACAAGGCAGTAGAACTTCAAAGGGGACTAAAAAACTCAAGTAGACACCAAGAGCCATGATCCTGTCCTCAGTGCACTCCAAAACCTCCCTCTTAAACCAGAACGTCATGCTACAATGACAGCATCTGACTGGGTTTATAGTACAGTTTGTAGAGCACACAGAACAGGCTGGGGTAATTTCTTCCATTTGCAAATCTTACTGAACTTCTCAAATTGAAAAGCTGAGAAACAAACCATTGTGTCTAAAACAGGGAACAAGGGGAAGAGACAGTTTGGGAAAACACCATGCTTAGATCCTCCCTTGATGCTCTTGGGTACCTCAGATATGCCCCTTACCCTTCACCCACTTTACCAACCCAGCCAGAGCCAGGGACAGGCTCAAGCTGAAAGGCAGAAACAATTTTGCTTTTAATGATATTCTCTGCTGAGAAGCTGATGCTGAAGCTTCAGAAGATGGAAAAGTGCCAATGCCTGCTCTTGGGATTGCATTGTGGGACCCCACTCTATGTTTTGCATAGACTGGTGCTCAAATGCTTGGCCTCCTTGTGGTAGAGATCTAGAGGAGAATTCTTGGCTTATCTTGTTGGTTATAGAGAAAACTCAAATTCAGTGATCTAATTCAAGTATGATGAAGTGTCCAACAATGCCTAAAGACTGTTCTGGCATTTAGATATGTATTAAAACTCTCTGATGCATTTTTGGAGCCTGACTTTTGTTTTAACTCTTTAGGCTGTCAGTGATAGAAAAGAGTAACACGTTTCAGATCCCTTCAGGGAAGTACAATTGGCAGGGAACCATATCAGGTGCTCTCAGTTTGGTGCAGGGCAATGAATCTAAGGAAGGAGTCATGACTGATCCCCCTTTCTTCATTGCTAGACTGGGTGGCTGAGAAGTCCTAGAAGGACTCATGCACAGGCAGTAGTGGTTGGAAAAGTGATGGCAAACCACCTCCACTGGAAGTGTGAAGGAATTTACTGTCTAATCCAAACTAGAACTTTTGGACATACTTTATTGGAATGCCCATCAAGGTGTTCTCTGAAATGACTCCAGTTCTTAAATACAGGTGTAGTATTTCTTACAGGTCCAGGGAAAAACCTCAACTCTACAGGGACCAGATGGGCTTGTGAGGGTCAGGGAAGGAAAACTGAGCCCTTCTTCTTGTGCTTTCAAAACATGTCCTGCAGTGTATATTGCTTCTATGAGACATATATCTGCTTCCCAGAGGTATCACTCAAGCACTATTTGGGAATATATTGATCAGTGGACATTTACAATGTTGTAAGTCCCAGACAAGATGACCAAAGATCAATTATTATTTTGGGTCCTACTTACAAATGTTAGAGGCACTGCTTAGGAAATTGATCTTGACTTTATGAAATTTAAAGATCAATAGAAATCAGCAAAAAATTAGCAGGCTGTTAGTAAGGCACTGATACTCTTATAGACAGTCCTCTGGGAATTTATGCACTCACAGAAACACAGACTGTGTTTACACACCTGACACCTATGGGGTATCTATACCCTCACCAGATGCTTGATGCTCTCACTGACTTGCACAGCTGCTCCAGAGTCTCATCCCTTCTGAGATTTCTACCCATCACTACTATTATTATCTCAGTGCCATCATAATCTTGTGCATGTTCTCCTTGGGACACAAAGCAGCACTCAGCAGCTACCACTCTTTACAATTTATTAAGAAAATTGAGCTGGTCAGTCATTAGGGGACAAAAGAAAAAAAAAGAATTCTGGTTTTTTTTTTTTTTTCCAAAACACAAAATAGTATCAAGTATGTTTGTGTCAGTCTCCTGAACTAATTCTTCTAAAATACAAAGATGTCTAGGAAAGTACAGTATTTCTCATTCAATTGTGCTTGTGCCTTCAGAGCTGAGCTTTGTAATCAGAACCCTATCAGCACCCACAGGAAATGAAATGGTTGTTTTGTCACATCATTTACAAATGTCATTTTAAACCTCTGTTGCTTCAGTGGTAGGAAGGGTTTGAGTAAGCACAAAGCTGTCCATGAAATTATCTGTATTTTTTGCTGGCTACCTGCTAGATAGTAACTGCTTTTCTCTGTCAAAACTGCCACTACTTTGAAAACAAGGATTGGAGAATGCAGAAAATGCAGCTTGATTTGCTTTTCTTCTCCTGAAAAAAGACATTCATGAGCTAGCTAAGCTGCCAGGGTTTTGAAAGCAGATAATGACTGTCTAGTTGCAGGTGAACAGAAACCTCATACACAAAACTCTCAACTATGTTTGGAGCCCCCTGCTTTCATGTTGGTTGTTAAAACTCCACAGGTCCCAAAAATGAAGAAAAAGATGAAACATCTCCTATGATCAATTACAGTCGTGTCACATCTGCTCAGTCCCCTCATCTTCTCTCCCCCTTCCATGTAAGTACTTCAGTTTTAGTCTGAGCAGTCTGGAGGAGGTTTGCAGGATACTGAATGCCTGTGGACATTGAAGGTTGTCAGGAATTCTGCCTGGGGTTTAATTGTAAGTGCTCTGCATTCCTTGTTTGAGAGTGGCTTGAAGTGACAGAGATAAGAGGGGATTTAGAAAATCTTCCTTATTGCCCTTCAGATCCAAAGCAGAATCAAAGACAAAAAAACTTTTCCATTAGGTAGGCCCATTCTCACTTTCAGGGTGATGCTTTAGAAGTATCAAAGAAAGCAAGCAGAAATACAGGTGGGAAGCTCTGCTTGGAGTCAAAAGAGGCTAAGGGGAGGAGCAGGGGCTGCTTTTTTCGGACAGACTCTCTGAAAAAGAAATGTCAAATCAAGTGACTGAAGCAAAAATACCACTGTTGCCTTACAGGCTACAGAGTCTTCCCATTTCCTTGCTGATTTGTCAGAAAAGCGTTAATGTTGAAGAACAGAAGATGATCTAATGTATATGACCTGAATATACAAAGTCATTCTGGGGGTTGTCAGATGGAGAAAACCTTCCTGGAGCAGAACAGAGAGATGACAATTCCAAACTCAACAAGGACTTCGACTTTTTCACTTCCAACTTATTTTTTATAAGGCAACATAGTTATCATCTTTCCCTGCCATTGACACTGCAACTGTCAACTGAATAAATAGTGATGTTTCAAAGGATCATCATACATTGGGAAGAGGGCATCAAGGAAATTTAGAACACTGAGCAGGATCCTGACTGTCACAGGAGGCATGTCAAGAAATGACTTTGTACCTCTGCCTGTGAGTGCAGCTGTGCAGTCAGTAAATACTGGCACGCCCTTTTCATTGCATTTTATTCCTCCTGGCACAGCTTCCGAAGGAAAAGCTTCTCATTTAACAGAGTCCTGCCAAGTACAGTGAGGGGAATAGCCTCATTTGTGGTGTCTGTGGATTTCGTTGCACGGCACCATGTTTTAAAGCCCCCAAAGATCTGTCTGATAACGAAGCCTGCACACTCAGATGTTGGTATTGGCAAGTTCTTTGATTTAAGTGTACTTGTCCCTTTGTCAAGCCAGAGCAAACAAGCTGCGCTTTTGCATTTTTGATGTGTGTGTAAAAGCAATGTGAAATGACATCAAAGCAGCTCCCACAGCACTGCCCACAATTTCTCTTTCAAGAGGAGCAGAAGGCATTAGCAGCACCTGGGAATAAATAAGAAAGAATCCTGCTGATGTGATCTACCCTGTGCCGAAAAAGTTAACTTTCCTAGAGATTAAGCGCTCAATGATGTGACTCAGTGATTACATTTTAGCAAGTTGTGCACAGTTTCTTTGTATGCCAAATGCAGACTGGCTGACTGCAGCAAATTTAACTAAACTACTTGGCAGCATCTAGTGCTGAACTACACTTCTCCTAATGCTATGCCCATGCAGAGGCACAGTCCAGCTCCCATCGTATCCGACAGGGACTCGCAGCCAATGATGTTGTACCTACTTAGCCAAATCCAAGGTTTACCAGCTTTGGTCATGATTCTGTGAAAATTTCCTTACTTATGGAGCTAATTCTGTTACAGCCACTGAGTCTTGAGATGTTGGGCTTGACACCAGCTGAGAGAGGCAGACAGGCAGAACACCTTAGGAGGGCCAGGGAGAGGCCAGAGGGAGAATTCAAGGACCTGCATGTTCAGTTTGTCAGTAAGAGGATTTCACTGGGAAGAAAAGCAGGAGAGTGGAAGATTTCTTAGCGCAGCAGGAAAGGCATTTAAAGAGCTGAAAGGGGTACCCAGAAAAGTTTTAATTGCAAACAATATACCAGTTTGAAACAGTGAATCTAAACAGCAATTGGAAGAGATAACTCTGAGAAACTCTCCACACCTTGAGATCAAGACAAGTTGTCTCCCTGAACTGCATAATCTTTTTAAAACACACTGTCCTGGGCTCACCACAGAAAATTTCATTGCCCATTATGCACACAAGATGAAATAAAGTGAACTAACCAACTGTCTCTTGAAGCTCTGAGAGTCTACAGACTAATGTTGATGTAATTACTTGCATGAAAAATTCCCAAATAAATGAGACCTTGCATGACTAGTGAAAATTTCTCCCAACAGATACCATCTATTTGACATACTCCATCGTAATAAAGCAAGTTGACCTATAACCTAATTTAGAGGGAAAAACCCAGGGGGCTTATGAAGACTTCTAGAAAAAAAACCTTGTGTTGTTTTTCTCCCCTCAAGGAATTTTTAGTTGCTCAGGTTTGTTTTGTTTTCTGCAGACTTCACTGCTGAAGTGCAGTTGTCCAAATCCAATCTCAGCACATTTTTCATCATCTTTAGAATTTCCCACATGTAATTAAATCTTCTTTCTAGCAACTCTGCACACATTGTTTGATTTTTTTTTTTCCTGTTTCAGACATAGGAACAGAACATATTACCCTTAAATGTAGGGGTCACTAAACAGAATTTAGGGAAATATCATCTTAGCAATCTATCTGCAGAAGAAAAATTATTCAAAATACAAAACATGAAAAACCTTAAATTAGTTTTAGGTTAAGAGGAGAAGCAAACAAATAGAAAAATGGTCCCCAGGCTTGACTGAAAACCTCCTTATCTGTAAATTGGCCTTTTTTTCCAAGTTCTCTTGGCAGCTTTGGCCTGAAGGAAGGTCTAGATGATATGACTGCTTTCTTAGTAGAGCAATAAGATTAGTGGGACAGATTCTCATTCGCTGTATATAGACAATTCTCTGGGACTTGCACTCTCTGGGGGTCTTGCCCAATATAATTTCACAGTGATGAAACAATTCTTAAAAGGGAGGGCTACATTTCAAAAGGCTGTGAAAGCATTAAAACATCATTTTAGCCAGTAATGCTAGAAATGGATATTTTCCCATCCTCCTAGCAGCAGAAGATTGTGGACACTTTGTGATTAATTTCTGATTCTGCAGTTCATCTCAGTCTGTGGCACTGAGAATGTCAGCCCAGCTTACTCTGGCAATTATTCTGAACCAAGAGGACATCTTTAACGAGCCAGGACTCTATTGCTGACCTGTTTCCAACTCATTAATGCTTTTAAAGTCTTTGCCATCTTTCACTTCCACATCAGCTTCCTCACAGATGTACTTTACTAGTACACCTGGCACTTTGCTAACAAATGATGTGGCACACAGCTCTCAGCCGGGAGAGATCTTCCTCCAAAAATTAAAGCCACACTTTGAAAATGCATTTGGAGTGACAGTGAACTCCATCAATTCTCCACTGCTTATTAAATCAGCAACACCTCAGTCAAAATCTATGCAGTTGTCCAAGTCCAATACCATTTTTCACTGATGCCACACTATTCCAAAGACTCTCTTTTTGGCTCTTGAATAATTAAACAATATCCTTGCAACATAAAAACAACCATACTGGATCAGGCCAGAAGTTCATCTAGCCTCCTATCTTTTCTCTGACAGTGGCTGGGATGAGTGCCAAAGGAAAACAACCACCCTTCCCCTGAAACACACTTCATCCTTTCAGCAACCAGCATTGTAAGGACTTCCTGAGCTGCAGGTTGAGTCACATTTCACAGCTGCTGGTGGTCAGCCTCTGCCCCAAGCCCTTCTGACATGCAGAGTCTCTCTATGATAATGTCTAGAGGCAGAGTGGTCACAGTCTCAGATGACACAATTAATCAATTGCACAGAAATGCCAACATGCTACCACACAAATAAAACTAGTTTTTATGATGACCATTCTCCCTGTTTAATAATAGATGCATAATAATTACCAAAGTATTTCTGGTCTTATCACACACAAAAGTCAGCTTGTGACAAGACAGAACTAAACTTCTCCTTGTGGTTTAAAGTTTATTTGCATACTAATTTCCCTTGTTATCATGTATCTAATTGTGCTGAAATTTACTAGACTGTAATTCTTTGGACAGAGACTAAGAGCCATACTTAATCCAGAGTTTAAATCCAGGCATCTTTGATACCTGTTTTGCTGCCTGAAAGAATATTATGTTTTTTTTTCATATTTTTCCTGTATTTTGTAAAGTGGATACCTGAAGCCTTCTGCAGGACAGGCTCTCCTGGAGTTGTGTGTTATTACACAATTAATCTCTCCTGGACTCAGTAAATGGGGAAAAACCAGTGGCACTCTTACCCTGATGGGGCTGCTGAATTCTCACAGTGCTGAGCCAGAGCTGCCTGAGCTCAGTGTGACCCCGGGGGCTGGGAAAAATTGCCCAGGCCTCCTCCTCTCTAAATGTCACTTTAAAGCCAAGCGTTGTGACCTGCTTGAACAGACAGCAGTGCTCTGGAAAAACCCATCTCTCTGAAGGAATAGTTGGGATGGACACAGCGTCCCTTGGTGGGAGCTCTGCCACACAAAGTACCTGCCCAGAGGCTGTCCTTGCAGTGGGGAAGAGCCTAAGGAGCCATGGGCAAGGAGAGTGAGGGCTGCTTCCCCTCCCTCCCCTCCCTTTTCCTGCTCTGAGGAGGGCGAGAGGCAGGAGGGACACCTGTGAGTGATGGGGGGAGAAGAAGAGGAGCTGTTCTTCCCCACAGCCTGAGCACATGATATGCAATCAGGGTGCTAAAGCTGTCACAAAGTGAATATGCTGCATTGGTTAAGATAAAAATTGTCTGCGTAGAGTTACCTAGAAATACAAAAACAATAACTCACCAAGTAGGCGAGTGCAGCTGAAGGTGGAAACCATGCTAGCACCAAAGCCTGCCTGTCTCTCAGAGATTTTACTGCCTGGATTTTGGTACTATTCCTAACACTGACACCCTAGAACAGAGATGTGCTTTGTGAGAAGATAAATGGCATATTTATCCAAGAAGTGTCCTGGTGGCTGTCAGTGCGAGTCTCTCATCCATCATGCTGTCCCCTGCCCTGAGGGGACGCTCAACTATCCCGCCATGTATTCTGATAACCTGGTGCTGCTCTGAGAGCACACTCTACCTGTTGGAAATCACCAGTGAAAGACAGGTTTGCTGCCTCTCCCCTCCACCAGCAGCACTGCTTGTGTTGGAGTCAACCTGAGCGTCGTCTGGAGCGGGAGCAGCGCGGACAGAGCGGCTCCCACTGCTCTCTGCAGGCTGACAGCTGCTGTGTATCCAGCTCCACAGTGCTGACACGGGACACACTGCTGCTCTGAAGTGGCACCCGTGGGGAGCCCGTGCTGTCCCGTGCTGCTCCTCATTCTTTTCCTTGAAATGCAGGCAATTTATTATGTCTACACAAATGGAGTAAAGTTTTTAAGGGGCAGTGTCCCAAAACAAAGGCTTCCCACCATCAGACAGCAATGATGGCATTCAGTTTGCACAAGGACAGAGTGCTATTCAGCCTAAAAGCTCAGACATGCTTCTGCAGGGCCAAAAACATTTTTAGGACCAAACCCAGTAACGAAACCCCCAAAAGAAATGCCTTGAAAGTTGCCAATGTTTTAGCTTATACATGATTTCCATTCCATACTAGAACAGCTTCTCCTCAAGTCCCTGCTCACCAGAGTGCTTAAAAGTGTGTAAATTTAGGTGTCAACATCATTGAAGTACTTGCATGCTTAAAAGTCCTGCTAAGCAGAGGCCTTGGGACACGTCTCATTGCAAAAACAGGGCTCTCTCTACATCGAGCCTCCTGTGCCAGGCCAGATGCTGGGTGACACAGTACAGGAACACCTGCACTACTGTGAGGAACTGTAGTCATTTTATTTCTGGACATATGCTACACTGCAACTCTCTGGACTGAAGTAAAATACAACATCAGCTCTTAAGGGTGTTTGCATGGACACTCTCCCAATAGCACAGCCCCCAGCTGCAGCAGTATCATAATTTTTTAGCTTGTGGTGAGAAAGCTCCTCACTGGAGAAAGCAAACTGAGCAGCTGAAAGTGTCTGCCACTTCTTTAACAAGGGAAGGAATGTGCCACAATCAAAAGTCTGTCAAAAAGCTTCTCCTCCAGAAATAAAAAATGAGAGATTACATCAATAGGGGATTTTACAGTTTTTCTCTGTATCACAATAGGATGACAGATATAAAGCAAAGCAGCAGTGAGAAGGAAAGAAAGCAGAGTAAGAAAGTTGAGAGCTCCTCCGTTATAGCCAGAATGAAAATCTTTCCTTGAACTGCAGGTAAAGATGGATGAATTTTACCCAAAGGAAAAATAAAGCTGGAACTACTCATAAAATCCACCTGAATGTACCAGTTAGTCACCACTTGAAATCTAAATAAAACAAACTTCATTTTTACTGGAATTCTGTAGAAGTAAATAAAGTATGTTTTAACAAAAAGCAAATAATGTACCTGAGTAAGAACAACATCATTCACCCTACAAATCAATGTGGGAGTGAGCTGTGGATGCTCCCAGAGGTCTCTGTTGCCTTTATGGATACGTGATCCTGAAGCTGCACTCATCCATTCTGGCTGCTTCACCAAGGAAGCCATGCCTGCACTCTCACGTTCTCCCCAACACCTCTTCTGTGACAGTCTTGTTTACTGACTGTCCTCCTTCCCTCTGTACCAATATCTTAGTGACCAAAATGAGATCTGTCATTTCGGCTTTAATATGGCTGTCTGTGAAACAAAGCTTTCCAAGGGTTTCCCTTCCCCTGCTCCATGAACCTCCAAAAAAATGTAGTCACTGAATCCAAGATANGGTCAATTCTTGTGGTGGTCGGCATCTTCTTATCTGTTTGGACAACACGTCTTGTGATTGGCTCTTGTTCCACTATGGACATTAAACTCTGAGCTGGTTCCCACAACACATCCTAAACACAGACACAGAAAAAACAAAACACATCACAAAAAAACCAAAAACAAAACCCACCAACAAGGGAAGGGAAGGGAAGGGAAGGGAAGGGAAGGGAAGCACCAACAAGGGAAGGGAAGGGAAGGGAAGGGAAGGGAAGGGAAGGGAAGGGAAGGGAAGGGAAGGGAAAAAGTGTGATGCCAAGTGCTTGAGATCTGGAATTAGAAACTCCCTGCAACCTTACTATAGCTTCCTTGTGCCCCTGCAGCACAAGCAGCCCAGTGACACAGACACGTGTTTGTTCCCAAGAGCCACTCCCTCATACACTGCAGAGGCAGAATGCTGTCCACGTAAAGAAAAGCTATTCAGTATTTTGTTTTTGCCCCTTTGTTCACTGTGTGGTCCCAGGCTTTATTTACTTTACATAACTCAAACACTACACTGATGACAGAGCTTGTAATTTCCTCTTCTTTTCTTTAGGGTTAATCCCTTTAATTTCTAATGGCTTGACAAACAATAAAAAAGGTTAATTTTCACAGCAAGTCTAAGAGGCAAAGTGTGTGGCTGAATGTGGACCACACAAAATTACCACACGTTATGCAGAAAATCACATCATGCTGGATTGAAAACTGCATTGGGCAGTAACTTTGCCTTCTTCACAGTAAAGCGCCTTGTGTATCAAAAAACCCACACAGAGCAGCTGTAATGGGCTGTCTTTCTGAACATTACTGAACCTGTCTTAATGCCATTTAAAAAAATACTTCCTAGAAATGGAGAAACTAATTCCAGTTAATTACATGGGTGCAGAAAAGTCAAAAGAGAGACATTAGGTAACAATGTGCAGCTAAGAAGGGCCAGGGCCAGATCCAAATTTCACTGAAGTGAAAGAAATGATGAGTCTCTGGGGGACTGACTAATCAGGCCCTAAAAGCTGATAGTACAGCTTTTCTTTAAAACAGGCAAACTTTTTCAAAAGTGTGTTTTCCATAGTGGGGAGATCCAGAGGCTTCTTCATGCTGAGTGGCCTGGTGTTTTTTCTCTGTTTTAAAACAATTTTTGAAAACCATGTAGAAATAATGCTATTGATTTCCAGAGATTAATAAATACCAGTGGTGTCAGCACAGGTTTAATCACAAGATAAATGTGGTACAAAATAGGATTCCTAGGTAGCAATCTCTATTTTTGATGAATGTTACAGACAAACTTCTTAGCAGACTGATTTTGTAACCTCTTTGCAGGAACCACTTACAGTGTTTGATATATTTATATATGGTACCTCAGAGAATATTTTGTAGTGTCATAGGAGAAAATCTTTTGTAGAGGGCTTCAGATACTGGTCAAACCTTGTTAATGAATCAGGCTGTCACCTTGTCAGATGAATTATACAGATTTGCAGGTGATTAACAAGAAATAGCTACTGCTAATTTTAACAAGGCCATGAAAGCAAAATCATTCTGAATATATGAAGGAATTAAAAATAATAAGACAAGTGTCTTTTCGTCTGAACACAGATTAAATTAGTATTAAGTGTCTTTGCTCAGTATAAAGTAGTTTGTTCTGGTAGTTGAAGTTATAGTTAGGTATTTTTTCTACTGAAAGATGAGACTAAATTGAGAGATACCACTAATTTAACTTCACTTATTTTTTGATCATGCATATTTATTCACAACAAGTACTACTTACTAGTTTTCCTCTTAATATTTTCCATGCCAAGACATTTGCAATTATAGAATTTTGGCTTCCATATTTGCTAGCAAATGGGTTTAACTGCCACAAAACATCATGTTTGTAATAAATTACTCTCCTCTGCAATTTCATTTAGCCTAAGGTAACAACAAATGGAACTTCTTGGGAAGAAACAATTTACAGTTTGCACATAGGCAAATATTTGTGTATTTAAATGCTCCTGGAATTTTCTGTTTGTCACAATCAATCCCACGGGAAATCAGTTATTGATTTCAGAAGAGCACAAAATTATCACTGCAGAAACATATCTAATATCTTGCTGTGGCCAGAATCATAACTATCCTCCTGAAATTCATAACTCCCTGGCAGTTTAGGAGGGTACATTCCTTAAATGGCCACCAGGCAGATGCTACTTACTACCCTGGGAAGAGGGATGGCAGAGCAAGTGGCAAGTTTGTGATTCTCCGTCACATTTTCCAGCCTGGGTGTCTTGGGTTATGGAAATGAAAAATTCTCTTTCATCTGTTGAAAGCAGGTGGGGAGATGTTTTTTCTTTATCTCTTGTAACTCTGGGGGGAGGGGGGCGGGTGCCTTCTGATACTGGGCCAACTGTTAAAACCAGGTGGGGCAGTGTTTCTTATCTCTTTCACCACCTGTCCTCCCTCCAGGGGGATATCTTCTGCTAATGGGCCATTAAGGCTCACCAAGCAATCGCCCTCAAGCAATCATCCACAAGCAATCATCCACATTCCATCATCCCATTGTGAGATGCTTCACCCAGAGGTTGGAGCCAACCATACCTACCTAAATAAAAACTGAGATGCAGGAACATGAAGTATCTGGCTCCACTGGATTCCCGGAGGAAGACTGGACCCTTCTCACCATCACTGGACCCTTTTCTCTCAGGATCATCTCTGCTCCAACAGAGCCACATCTGCCACTCCAGGAGGACTCACTTTGGACTGCTTCCAACACCCTGACCAACAGGGTGTCAGCTTGTAGCTCTGACTCTGTCAGGGTTTCTGGGATTTTTGTTTGTTTGCTTGTTTGCTTTTTTGTACCACTACATTTGTATTTTTTAATATTCCTAGTAAAGAACTGTTATTCCTATTCCCAAATCTTTGCCTGAAAGCCCTTAATTGCAAAATTATATTAATTTTGGGGGAGGGGTTTTACATTCTCCATTCCAAGGGGAGCTTCAGCTTTCCTGGGCAGATACCTGTCTTTCCAAACCAAGACACTGGGATACAACTTCCAGCTCCTCTTTGACCATAAAGGCTGTGAACTGCATGGGCTGTTCTGTCCCACCTTGGCTTTACCTCTGGTACAGGAGAGCCTCAGTGGCCCAGCACCAGCACCAGCACCAAATCTCTCCCTGTGACTTACAGAGCTCTAATTCTCACTCATGAACCAAGGAAGTTGTGTCCTGATCCATTGGCAGATCCTGCTGGCAGAAGGAGGGCAGTAAATTAGAGAGACTGATACAGACTATAGAAAATTTCCCTAAAACACCAGGGGTTTTTTTTCCTAGCAGACCTAGCTATGGGCAATGGTTTCTCCTGCTGGCTAGTATAGGCAGAGAGACAGTTGATAAAGCATTTTTAAGAGCAATTTGTAATGATGTCTCAGTAGTGAATTCCAGCAGAATTAGCATCAAAAAAAGCTGTTATGTGTATTTTCACTACTGAATGTAATACAATCTGAAGCAGCAAAGCGCAGCTTTCATTTTGAGGAAATTTCACTGCAATCTCCTGTATCTGAGGGTCTTCCAATATACTGTCAAAACCTAAAGTCAACACATTTCCTCTATAAAATGTAAACACAAAGTACTTCAAAATCTGGCCTGAAGCTTCAATTTGTAGTATCCCTACAGAACACGAAATTGTCCCCTGCCAAGGAATTCTGCAGAGCAGCAATACAAAAGAATAGCTTATTTTGTATAAAAATGGTAATATTTTCAGAAAATGGAACTCTACTGGGTAGATCTCCATGAGGATTGAAATGCCTGTTTGGAATATACAAGCCTTTGTGAAATATTTCTCACAGTAGCTAGATAATTGTTCATTTCTGTTGCTTTGGTGGGAAGCATTCCTGTTGAATTGAGTCTTGAATCATAGAAAAAAGAAGGCTCAGAGGCATAATAGAAAAGCAGTGCGTGGATTTCAATAACAACCCCAAAACTCACATTACCTCTTAGGAAAATCTTTGAAGAAATGTGCTTAGTACAAGCTGTGAAGAAGCACAACTATGCCAGCATTAGCAGCCAAGAAATCCTCATTCATTTAAGATGAAAAGGCAGAGCCAATTTCAAATTACCACTTGGTGCCGTACACAACATATGCAACAAACAAAGAAAAACCAAGGGATTGAAATCATCCCTGAACACCATACATGGTACATGTTTCCAAAGTGGGTTTGTGTGTAAAAAAACAAAGCTTTCTCTTAATCCAGCACATTTTAGTGGCCTGAAAGGCTACCTAGCCTTGTAAGGTACTAAAAGGGACAAGTAGCTCTGCCAGCAAAGATGATCTCCAGTGCATCTGAGTTCCCAAATCAAATTGGGAAATTATTGTTCCTTCTGGTTATGCATCACGCTTCTTAAAAAAATTCAGTGGTTTACTTGCAAAATTTCTTGGTATATTTAAAGAGCTGCTCTCTTGGTGACTTTCCCCATCACTATGTACCAAAAGAAGTTGATTAACCTGAAGCAATATCAATAAAATGAAAATCATACTTTCCCTCTACACCACTAATCTACCACAGGGCACATTTTGTAAAGTCCACAAGCCTTATCACTTACTCTGCTTCTGGATCTATCTGCATGAGATCAGACCACCACATCTGGGGTCTAATGGCCTTGGTCTCCAAAGCCAACCTGCCTTTTTTTGTAAGAATCTTTAAGTTGAGGAACTCAAAGGAATGAACTGTCTGGATTTCACCCCAAACTGCTGGAATCCCAACTTATGCAAAACAGTGTCTGTTTTAGGTTGTGCAAACAACAGCCCAAAGGTAAAAAACAGATAGGGGAAAATTTATTTCAACATATTGGAGGCTTTTCCATTGAGCACCAGCTTCTTGAGAGCTTTGCACCTTCTGACAACCACCAGTTCACGAGTGTCCCCCAGCATCTCTCTGCCCTCCGCCCCTGCCTGGGGAGGGTCGTGCACTTTGCCTATTAAAGCAGAGCTCTGTTGCCAGCCAGAATCCCCCAAAAAGAGGATTAAAGGACAGAGGATTTCTAGATTGAAAGTCAGATTAGGACAATGCTCTAGGTTTTTTTTTATCTAGTCAGTTTTACAGTATAAATAGTAATACATTCATCACTGTTTTTATCACAATCTGTCAAACTACTCTGTACCTACTAAAAACTGCTGTAGCACTATGAAGTGGAAGGAGTAGAAATAATTCTATGTTTGTCCCTGACATGAGGGGTTTGTTTATACTTCAAGACTCAGTTTCAATTTCCTAACAGTCTGAAGCCTGCAGCCCTCACACATGTGACAATTAAATATTTTTGGGAACAAAGGCAAATGTAAAAATCAGAGATCGAATGCGACCTTTGTAGAAAACATGGTGAGTTCTTAGGGATGTCTATTTGCTCTGGAATTTTTCATCTCAGCAGGACCAAAAGTTTTAATGAACATTAAAAAACTATAATCCACGTCTCTATTTCAGCTGCACAGCCCTACTTTGCATGAGATTTGGCAACAAAGTCCCAGCCTTGGCACGGATCTCTCGCATGCTCCCTGCTCTCCATCTGTCCAGGCACCATTCGGAAAAGCTCCCGTCACAGTCCTGTGGTGCCCTGAATTATTCATGCTGCTCCCAGCAGCCCCCAGCATGCTGGGATGGGGCAAGCACAGGCCAGCACTGACCTGAACCAAAGACTTGGCTGATCTATCTTGCACATTTCCTGCAGGAGTGGGGCTGCACCAAACCACTGCTGCGTTATTGCCGGTAAGCCGTGACATTTTAATTTACGGCTGATTACCAAAAACATTAAATGGGAAGAAAAGAGGACCTGGGTACCCCAAAACCGAAGTTGGACATGCAACTTTCAATGAAATTATAATAAATATTACCAGGACCATCTTGCCAATTAGAAGAAATCCCTCATTAACCATTTATTTCACTGCATTTACTTTCCTGGAAAATGCAACTGCAGAAAAGGGTTGATGTTTCCTTTAATTTATAACTTTTTTTGTACAGAGACTGAGGTACCTGCATAAACAGAGATCATGTGGATACACACTCATACTCAAGGGGCAGGGGAAGGAAGGAAATCTCAATCATGAGAGTTACAACCAATTGCCAAAAGGACCACCAATGTAGAACTGTAGATTAAATTAGTGGTAAAGGATTTATCTCAAATGGCTCTTCCTATGAAATATCTAAATATGTGTGTGTGTATGTATGTTTTATCTGGGAAAGTCACAGTACACTAATAATGGCAATTCCAGTTTTTCACTGAAGAAAGGAGAAAAGTAAAGCACGGAAAGATGATCAATGCATCTCTTTTATCTATTGGATAAAAGCAAGACAAGAGCGATGGAAGCTCCTCTGAAGCCTGGATAGTTGTGGAACAGAATCATTTACAGCCAGATGGGCTTATGAGCTCTAATTCTTTATGAACCTTCCCAAAACCTGCACTGCCTCCAGCAGAAGCACTCACTGTGTCCATCCTGGACTTCCTTAGGCTCTTCACTTAGGGACTGTAGTCTCCCAGTGCCCCAGGCTGGCTCACCAGATGCCTCAGCTCTGTGCTGCTCGAAAGCAGGGAGCCTGCCCAGGCAAAGGCTCAACTCCCCTGCCACACAGACAAATGGCACTGAATGTGTCATTATTTACCTCCCCCTGCCATCAGAGAGAAGATGCATAGGTTTGAATTATTCCAATAATTCAGGAGGAAGGAGCATTTTTTCAGTGTCTCAGAACCCAAGCACTGTATACTTCCTGTCACAGCCTTCTTGCTCATCCATTTCAGTGGCCCCACTGAAATCCATAAGGCAGACGAGACCTGGCCTGTTGTTGCTCAGCTGGAAGCAAAGAGAATGTAATCTTCAAGGACTGTACTTGCTGACTACAACAAATTAATCTCCAGTGAGCCTTTGTACATTTGGGTATTTTGCTTTACCGATGGCTTTAGAAGTTGTTAAACACCTGGATCTTCCTATCTAAAAAGGTTTTAAACAGAATATTTATGGAGAAAAATAAATGACCATATGAGTGAGTGGGGGCTTAGTGTGCTAAGTCTGAGCACTTACAGAACACAGCTACAAAGTTCCTACCAACTTAAGGGATTAATTCTGCAGGGACACAGCACAGAAACACAGTCTCACATTTTTTATGTGCAGAATTACCATTCCACTTCAATCCTTAAGGAATACCCATAACAAAAAGGATACCAACAACAGCAACAAGAAAAAGAGATTTAAAAGAAGATAATAATATTTTTTCATTACTCAATTGACTTCAAGCTGAATCTTCTGTGATTTATATTTAGGGGGATTCTCAGAAAACACATAGGGTAACCAACCCTTCCTTAAAGATCACCATGATTTTGCATCACTTATTTTAGATGTCTTGAAAGTCACATTTAATTCTTCATTTTAAATATTCAACAGGATGTGTCTAGGGGCATTTTTTCACTTGGTTATATTAACGTGCTCTGACAAGTGAATATAATAATGAGATTAACAGTCCGACTGTGAAACGAAACTCTTAAATTCTGTAACTTTTCTTAGGCAAGCAGTTATATTATGGCAGGTTTGGTGAGCTGCTTTGACTTATCTGTCACCCACTCATTCTCCTGCAATAGGAATATAAGAGATCTTCAAAACCCATGACACAGGTCTGTCTACTCATTTCACTGTGAAGAACCTCTGCCCCAAAATACATGGGGCTGTGAAGATCTGGACTTCCACTATTTCCTCTCTTTCATAAAATGCAAAAGCCAAGAGCAAAACTTGGCTATGAAGGAAGTTCTCTAATGGCTTACAACACACAGACAGAGCTGTACAAGTCACAGGGAAAGAGGATGTCAGCTATGGGCATGAATGCTGCCAGCCAGGACTGACCCTGAGGTATGGGTGCTCCACAGGAGGGCTTGCAAAAAGCCATACTCCAGCTACTGTTTTCATCAATGACCTGCAAGCAAAGGCAAGATCACCTACTGACACATTTGCAGGTGAAAAGTTGTGGCTGAATGACACGTCACGAGGAGGACACGACAGTTGAAATGATGGGGATCATTGGGAAGCTATGGCCAGTTAAATTAACTAAATTTTAATTAGCCAAGTGAAAGGAGTTTAGAAATAAGAAATACAGATCTATTTGCAGGAGGGGGTATGCCTCTGTGATACCAGAAAGGATCTGCATTACGTTACACAGATATCTACACATGCCTACCAGCTCCCAGTATTATCCCAGCTGTATGAAAATGAAAACTTATTCCTTAAATTTGAACACCAAAGAGCAACGAGAAGCAGGGAAGTGTAGACACTACTAGTGAGACCTTGGGTTAGTACACGGCGTGTTCTAAAAAAACCTTGAGAAAACACAGAAAGCAGTCCCAAAACCTTGACTACATGGACAATATGAAAAATTCCGTGTAGTGAGACCACAGAAATCTCAGGACATTTAGTTTATAAAAAGAAGATTGACAAGTGACTGGTTTATACAGTGTAAGCACTTTCCCGTGGAGAAAACAAACACTTAAGAGTCTCTCTTGTCCAGAGAGAGAGAGAAATTACACAAGAAGAACTGATGGCTTGGAACAGAAGCCAGAGAAATTCATTTGGGAAACAAGGCACTGCTTTTGAACGCTGAGCCAAGCAGTACATGGAGTTCTGCATTTCTTTACTTTTCAGTAGGGGGATGCCTTTGGAGAGCAAGTATTGCACAGGCACAAGTTCTCAGGAGCAGTCTGAGAGAGCCAGGATAAGCTTTAATATGCAATTATCTTCCTTTTTTTTTCTTACCCTAAAGTAAATAAATTTATCCACACACACGGACCCTTTGCAAGTGTCAAACAGATATAGTTTGCTTTAATTATCAAACACTGCAGTGTAGCAAAGGGGGGCCCATTATTTCTAGGGACAAATATGCTGCTAACAGGCAGTGACACCACTTGCAATACCTAGACATGAAAATGTCTGCCATCACTGCTGCTGAGGGGACAGGTTATATTAGTAAACTTTTAATATTATGCTGTGAAGGATAGCTCATTTAGTATTGTTAGTTCCTCCCTGGTGATACTCCCCATAATTTCTCATTGGAAATTTCACATTCTTCCCTGGGGTGGATCTAGTTCCTCTTAGGTGCACTTCAGGGGCTTCCTAAAGCTGCTCAGTTCACTTTTAGCTTTCCAGATGAGCTGCAATATTACTCTAGATTGGCTCCATTGTCAGTCAGCAACAGATGTGACTGCCAAGTGTGGGCAAAATCCACAGCATGTCACTGCAGAAAAGAAGGAGATCCCAAGCCTAAAAGCTCAAAAAATTATATTGGGAAAACCTGCTTCAGCTCTTCAGCATACCTGAGTAGCCAGCCTGGGGCAAACAATAAAACACCCAAAACCAAACCTTGTGTCTGTATATATATATTACATAGCACCTCACTGCATTGGGAACACTTTAAACTCATATCCATTTTGCTTTTGTAAATGGGTAGGGATGTCCTTAAATTACCTCTCTTGAACAATTTTAATTTCTCCAATGAAACCCTTATGGACTTAGAAGTGATTTTACATGAGAGAAAAAATCAGGAAAATTTGGAACAGGCTTTGAAACAGAAAACATCCATTCCTTTTAAATGAGGCACTGCAAAATGAGAAAAGAATTTAAATGAAACAGCATTGTCTCTGCAACATAAAATGTGTCCTAATGTTCCAGCTCTGGTCATATCTCTAAAGGTGTTAGCTGATTTCACTTGAATTCCATGTGGAAAAGACCCAAACAAATAAATAATCAAAAAAACCCACCCCAATAAACCAAACCAAACCAAACCAAACCAAATCACGCAACCAGAACTATAGCAAGCTGGCACAAGAGATCTGTAAAACAAACTAGAAAAAATTTTGCTTACTCATTTTGCCATATTATTATGTACAAAAGCTGCTCAAACATGCCATAGACCTTTCTGTGTCTACTATGCCCATATCAGCTGCTGGCAAGAAGAGTTCTTGCAGTAAATAAATGCTTCCTCATCCCAGGATTTCTGCAGCCTGTGTTCTGCCATGAAATCACCAAGGAGTGCTTTCATTCCCCTGGGTGAAGAACCTGAACAAAGGTTAACACGTCTCATGCCAACCCCCCAAACTGGATTTCAGTGATGCACAGGCTCTGGCAGAACAACAGCAGGTGCCAGATGGAAACCCCTCACTCCTTATGTGCATAGGAAGGGTGCCACTGAGGACACCACCACAGAACCTGACAGGGCTTGGTCTCTCACAACACACTTGCATCATAAAACCTGAGAGTGACAGGGAAGAACTCCTTTATTCCAGGCTGCTCCTGATCCATAAACTCTTGTGATCCTGGTCCTTGCTGACTTCTGGGACAACTGAATCAGATGACAAGAGACAGATCGATGGTGCTTTGCACTGATTTAAGATGCCTTCCTCTCTCCCTCAAACAGAGCAGAATTAACCTTTAGTTATAGAAGCCAAAGCGATCATTTACTTAAATAAAATGAAGAGCACTCTGCATCAAACATGACTGAGCCCTCTAAATGGAGAAGTACTCCTTCAATACAAGGTACTGCAGGCGCCTGCAGATTCTCTCTGTCAAAAAAACCCTTAGCATGTGAGCTTTTGGAAAGCAGGAGGCTATTTAAAAACACAGGCTTCTAGTGAAATTCTAAAAATTCCAATAAAAATATCCAAGTTTGTTTATTTTCATACTATTGGATTTACAAACAAGAGGTTTGCCAGCAGTTTATTTAATGAAGTGCACCATAAAATAGTGTCTTATAGCCCTGGCTGGAGAGGGAGGTTTTGGGGGTTTTTTTTGAGTCTCCAAATGAGCTCTCCAGCTTCATTTGCAAAAGCACAAAACTCAGATTAGAAGAAGAAGACTCAGATTTGTCTTCTTTGCCTTCACCTACCAGGAGATTTAAGCATGTGCTCAAGCATTCAGCAATAGGCTTCAGCACAACCTTTGCCAAAGTGAGACCTAAAATTTCAGGTTTTACTGACTCTGTCATTACAGCAGAACATTTACAGACTGCCCAATGTGTCACACCACCAGCACTCTGCTCCTCATCCCTCCTGAGCTTGTCTGTGCTCCCTCTACCCTCACACAAAGACGTGATTTCCAGGTAACTTGAGGGTGAAGGAGAAAAAGAAAAGATTTGGTTTGATAATGGGTGATAAATTATATCATTTGGGTGATAATGGGTGAATCAGAGCTAGCATTCCAAGCTGATTTTACCAGAGGGTTTGACCCCAGCTTCTGCTGGCACTAACTCACAGACTGAGCGATGCAACAACAGATGTCCCCACAGAGCTAGGAAATGATCAGTGCTTCCACCACCCCGAGCAATGATGGGATGTTTTTTCTCCTCTGAAAGGAACAGCGTGGCAAACCAGCACCCAGATGTTTAAAAAGAAGCTGGACTAAAGAAAGTAAGTCTCAGAAATTCCTGAAGTAGGCAGATAAATTTAGCAGGTATAATTCAAATAGCCATTGATTTCAGCAGGATGAATTAACTGGTTGCTGCCATCACATTTTCCTCATAATTTTTGCTGCCCTTTAAAAGCCTTATTTTGCCATGTGTGCAATGGCCAGGGCAACAGTGAAAAGTGGTTTGGTGCTGTGATCTCAGATGGTGCATTTTGGCAGCAACAGGAAGGCAGAGCAGATATTTCTTTGAATTATTTTTGAGCATGTCCCTAAAGCAGTATGATTTCTTTGGCTTCAGAGGTAGCAAAAAAACCTATTTATTAGATTGACTGCTGCTATTTCATCTATTTGGTGTTGCTGGTATAATGTCTCTACCCATTTTGTGACTTGAATTCTTATTTATGCTTGTAAATCTGTGCTTAACATTTTGCATTATTATAGAAATAAGCTTCTTTTAAATATTCTGCTATTTTTTATTTATTTTTATTTGAACCTGCAAATCCTCTCTGGCTTAGTTTCCAAGTGAACACATCAACTCCCAACCTCTTTTTGCTTTTGAAATAAGGGTTTTATTGTCTCTGGCATTTTGCAAGATGTTTTTCTCTTAGTAATAGCCTGTTTTTGGTGGGGGGTTACTTGTAATGTGCCATCTCAAACTGCCTTCCTGGTCAGCTGGGAGGGTGAATTCAGCAATTACAGGATTTGTCATTAGTGTGTACTGAGCCACCTCTCTAATTATATACCAGTGTCACTGGGGCTCTGTCCTCTGCTAAGGCACCGTGTTGATGCAGAAAAGCCCAAGCAGCACCTGAATTCCTGTTCTTGCAGCAGCACTGCCCAGCCACTGACTTCACACCCCCAGCCCTGTCCACAGAAGCTCAGCACACAGCTCTGACATGCTCTGCTCTGGAACACACAGGGAGGCATCAGAGCAGCACAGCCTGGCCCAACAGAGTAATTGGGTTAATTTGGATTCGAGTTCTTCTCCAGCCAAGGAAAGCAGAATGACTGACTGCTCTGGCTTTGCCACATGGTCCTGCTCTGGGTAAAACCAAGGAAAGGGTTTATTGAAGTGCCCTTAGGATCAGGTCAAGCCCATCACAGTCTGTCAGGAAGGGGTCAAGTGCCTTATTCCCAAGAACAGCAGGATGTTAACAAATGAGTTCTTGAAAAGACCCTACACCCAAAGATGCTCTTTTACTTCTTTTCAGCAACTTCCGAATCAAACATGAGATTTTTCAGTTTTCCTTTAAACTCTAGCAACAGGCTATATCCTGCAGACATTCCCTCTGAGGAAATAATTTTTCTATAGCCTTAGCTCTCTTTTCCCTCAAGCTCTTTGAATAGCAAACCATAGTTAGTGTCTATATAAGATACACTTTTTCTAGCTGTTGAAGGCTGCAGCTCACCATTTCTCTTTCTTAGGACTACTTATTTAGCAGCTCTCTTCCGCCTACAGATTTCTTCTTTAAGATTATTCATATTTTTCTCCAGGGGGAATGATTTTTGGAGGAGCTGTTTTTGACAAGGGAACAAATGTTTAAGGCCTGAACCCATTACTTTTACATTCCTGGCAAGGATAAGAATTCATAATCACCTTTTGAAAAGTAAGAATTAAATCTGACTTCCAAAAAGTAGAAAAGATGTTAGAAAATAAGAAAAAGCCAGGAAGGATGTTTCTCTCATTATTCATTTAACTACAGTGAATTTCAATGTTTTTGAGGTAAATTTTGGCAGCATCAAAACTCAATAACCCAGAGTCCTTAATTTGCAAAACAGTGACACTCTTTGTGGACCAATTGGAATTGTGGAGTGACATCAGCCAGCATGGCAGTAAGAATTCATTTACATTATTCTAACATGACTTTAAATTAAGCAACCCCTGATTACACACACAATATTAATGCAATGCTATTATTAACATAGGTTAATAATAGGTTAACAAGGTTTGGGCCAGCCTAATTCTAAGATCATTATAGCATATTGAACAACCCCAGGGTACATTTGTTAAAGAACCTGAGTGAATTAATACATGGTGTTCCATTGATTTTTCCCACAGATGTCTGAATCAGTAATGTTTATTGCCAAACACCATGTGGCTGACACACCCCAGCACTGAGTAAAATACCAGTTAGTCCTTTCAATTCGAGCAACTTACTCTGCCCAGTTTTAACTCACTTTGAGGAGAGAAGCTAAATAGATACTAACAACCTTTGCTGAGCAGGGAAGCACTTTCCCATCAGGGAGTCCCTCTGGATATGTTAGAATGAAGTGCTCAGTAGTAAAAGTACCCAGTATTTTCACATTAGAACCAGTAAGCTTTTCCATAACAGTATTCATCACATTTTCAGAATGAGCAGACCTAGTTCAGGGCTTCCACTAGTACAAAAACATATTGCAATGCAGCAGCCAACCAGTCACATCTTCCTCCACCAACATCTTTTAAACTGTAAAAACTTTTAAAACTTGCCTGACTTACTCTGGGCAGGTTTTTTTTTTTTTTTTTACTCACTAGAAATCTGCTACAAGATAATCCTGGACTCAGTACTTCTTCATTTTATTACAGCAGTGGTGAGAGAGCCATTGAAAGCCTCTTCATATCAGCAGCTGTGTCAGTCTGTGTAGTTTTCATCTCCCCAGACAACTGCCACCACTAGAAAAAGAGGCTCAGGAAAGATGACATTCATTCTTTAAAGCTGACAGCTGTAAAACAAGGTTCTTAGGACTGCAAAGACACCTCAAAGATTACACCAGTAATCAAGTGAGTTGCGTTTCTTTCTAATTCTCAGCTGTCTAGGGGCTTTTTTCCTTTCCCAAGACTGCATCTCACATCTGCCTGCTAGAGATTAGATGCCACTCACAATTAAAACTGCAGGAAAACTATAAAGATCATGTTTCTTTTGACACCTCTCTCTCGCTCACTGAGCTTGTAATTGAAAGCCCATTTAGTAAGTTACAAGTACCTAGACAATGATCTCAGCTTATCAAAAACTTCACATCGCTGAAGTTCAGGGTAAAATGAAAGTCTGCAAGTGAGAAGGATCCTTCTCTATTGTACTTCACAAAATGTTCCCTCTGCAAGGGTATGGAAAGGGTACAGCTCTGTGCTTGCTCTTGCTACTGAGACACACATTTAAGACTGGGCCAGTTGTGCCATTTCTCTTCTTCCCCAGATTTTAAGTACCATCCAATCTCTCCCAATCTCTCCCAAATCTGCACTGCAGCATTTCCCACTCCAGTGAGCTCATGGGAAAGTACAATCTTCATGTGAAAATGAAGAGACTCCATGAGGCTCAGATGCTCAAAATGCTGCTGCAGAGCTGGAGGCAGCCCCAAGGAGGGAAAGAAAAGGAGCAAGGAGAAAGCAGAGACCTGTCTGGACCTGTGCAAGCCAAGGGGAACTTTTCCCATCAACTTCCAGAAGAGCAGGTTCTGACAGGGAAGATGAAGGACAGAGAGTTGTGAAACTGGCTTGAAAATGTCCTACTTGCACTATTTTCCTAATTGCACTGTTTTCAACTCCATTTTATTAGTCACCCTTGGATGACACATCTGTGTCTATTTTGTTTTGTGATTCTCTTGGGATGACCTAATCATGTACAAAATAGGGAGGCTGTTCATGTCTAATCAGATGGCTGTGTGATTAACTCATTCACAAGCATTTTAAAGGCAATTTTATAAATGCATGTAAAGGCCTTTGTCTCCAAACTTGAAAAAGTCTATTTCAGTGTGTGTACACAGTCAGGCTGAGTCACTCCCTTTCTGCTAGTCAGCGAAAAGACATCCTATTATAGGACACTGAACTCTTATCTATTTGCTGGTTACATTTATAGTTCAGAAGGACACTATTTTTTNGCTGCACAGATTTAACGCCTGGGGACAAACAAGCTAGGTGACACCAGTGTCAGGCCTGTCCAGAAAATATTTTTTAAGAACGAGGCTTTTAAACTCAACTTCCTCCAGTGTAGAAGAGGCAGCATCACACAGTAACACCAAGAACTGGGGAGGCCTTGTTCCAAAGTGTAGGAGCTTGGGAAGAACAGATGAAGAGCTCAGTTATGCCTTGTATCAAAAAAAAACAACTTGTGTCTCTCCTAGAGAGTGGAGAGGGCAGCAGTTCCTCTGCCTGTGTCCCTCTGTGTGTGCTGTGCCTTGCATGTGGCACCCCAGCCCTGTGAGAGGTTTTCAGGGCACTGCAAGCCCTGGAACATTATTTTGAACCGTAGCAGCACTCACAGATCCCAGCTCGTCGTGGGACTGCTAAATATTGAGAAGATGGGTTTAACACAGAAATGCCTTCTTTAAAAAAAGTAGTAATACACTTCTCCCTCAGAAGGAAAACAAAATATTGAACAACTTTATGCTAGGTTTCCCTCCCAGGTTTTACAATGTGGCTGAGACAGTGGGTGAAGAGCAGCATGCAGATTCCAACAGGAAGGCTCATGAATCTCAGTAAAAAATATGTTTGATTTTTGAGCAGAATGTAAGTACTTCCTCAATGTAAGCACTTCCTTCAGTCAGTGGATCTGAGCAGAGTAAAAGAGCAGAGTAAAACAAATTTAAGGTATAATTCTGCCTCAGGTTATAATTAACTGTTTGTAAGAGCAAGACAAAACCTACAGCTAGTAAGTAGAAGTTCTATAACAAAACTTGACACTTAGCAGATTTAATTAAAGTACAGATTTCCCAAATCCGTTTCCTGTGATTATTGTTGTTATTCTTTAGAAGCTGATTAGGCAATAGCAGATGTCACCACTGTACAAATTTACAAACACATGCACAAATACCATAATTAGGAGATTACTTAGTTCTCACTAAAAGTTGCCTATAAAGGAGCAAAAACGAAGTCTTGTTCCAAATATTTTTCAACACTTCAACACAAACCAAATCAACTTTTTAGCAGAATTATTCTTTAGCTCTCTACTTCCAGGATTACCTGTAGCAAAAACATTCAAAAAGGCCTTGACTGGGAACCTTTTTGGGTGCAGATTGGGGGAAGATTGCCCTCTGTGCACGGAGGTGTGTGAACAGTGGGCACCCAGATCACCACGTGCACTGCTACCTCAGCTGATGCTCCTTCCTAAATTCAGTGACTCTGCTCAGGCAGCTCTGTCTGGTGACAGATTTGCCGTGCTGGGCACACTTTTGCATGGTGAGCTACAACATAAGGGGCTTTCTTGAGACTCTGAAGTTCCAGAGCCCCGTTTTGGCTGTGTGGGGAGATGTAGATCCTGACCTCTCATCCTGTTGAGGTTGCTCTGCTTTATGACATTTTCTTACATTACTAAATTGCAATAAATAAAAAATAGCTTGCAGGGAAGATGCTATTGTGTTCCATGCAAATGCCCTATAAGAGGATTTTTAAAAAGCACCTATGCAAATCTGAAGACTCTCTGGTTTCCATTGAAAAATCAGGGATATTCATACTTCTACAACAGCTTTATTTGTATTGAAAATGTCATCCCTAACAAGCTGTTTCCTCCCATAACAGTCTGTAATTCTCTTTCCCACTTCAAAAATCCTGTGTTTCCTTTTACTACCATTAGCTAAAACCAGTTCCTGCTGAGCAGTGTAGTAGTGGTGACTTCTGATACACGAGCTGAATCAGCTCCTGGATGTCTGCAGCTATTTTCTTTTTTAATTCCATTTCTCATTTTGCTGAGCTGCTTCATGCTGTTATTGCTATTCCCTTGAACAAGGGAGGCAGGACTCTCCATAACAATGCACAATAGGTATGGTGTGATAATAAACAGTCCTTTCTACACATCCCAGCTTCATTCAAATGAAAAGTACCCACTTAAGAAAAAAACACAGAAGTGACAATTACCTGACTTGAAATCAAAAAGATGAGAGAATATAAAAAAAAAAAAAAAAAATTTTTTTTTGCTCACATGGGATTCAACTAATATTTCAAAGGTAAAAATGCAGGAAATACTGATGCCATATAAAATTCTACTGCTTCTAAATGAAGCCTTAGACATTTAAATTAAACGATGCATTTGCACACAGGAAGTATCTAAGATCAATAATATGATGAAGACATCAGCTCTTGCCACAGAAAAAAGTTTTGAAATACAAACCAATGAATTGATATTTAACTGTTTTGAAACCTATTTTTGTTTAAAAAGCTGGAGGAAGTATAACTGCATAGCAAATACCAGACTGAAGTTTCCAGGCAGCTCTGACCCAGGGTAGTGATCAGCATTTACCAGGAAGGGAGGATGGACCACTCCACCCCGTGCTGCTGGCCAGGCTCCTTCCTGCCCTGGAGGAGTTTGTGGAGCAGGAGAGGTGATGCCCATGCTGGAGCAGAGCCAAGCTCTGGATGCAGCTGTGAGCAGCAGCCACAGAAGGAGTGCTTCTGAAAAAAACCTGATAATCCAGCTCAGGATTAACAACTACTGTGTGGCAGTGGAATTTGTTCAACTATATAAAGACAAGGCTGCCTGCCCTCAATACAACTTTTGAACATTTTTTGGCTTTTGGCCCTTTTCCACTTCAAGGCTATTTTTAAGCTGATTTATCTTCCCCTTAATGAAAGCAAGCCCACTTCCTCAGCACAAAAATTTTCTTCACATGGCCAGCAGGGATGCTCCACAAACATCCCAAGCACTTGTGGGATTTGACAAATTCACACTGGCAAAGAAGCCAACATCCCCAAGTTTCCCCTTGTCTGGGACCACCAAGTCTTTAAAGGAGGGATCTCTATTTGGGTCCAGGCCCACGGGTGAGATCAGTGTCACCTCACAAAGGCTGCTTTCTGTCCTCTCCATAGGTCAGATGATGGGATGAAAAATTTTCTATAGACAGCATGAAAGCAAAGGTTTAAACCTGTTTTCTGTCTAGTCCCTATATCCCCTGGAAGAAGCAGAGCTGTCTGTGTCCCAGAGCACAGCCTGTCTCTGCCTGGACAGCTGAATCCAAGTGTGTGTCCATGGAGGAAAGACCCAAATAATGACAACAAACAACACCTGAGAGATGCTGGATGTTCACCTGCACTGTGAAGGTTTGTGATTTGGTCAAAGTATACAGTTCTCTAAAAAACACATTCCTGAAATCTGTGTTAATCTTCCTCTCCAAACTGTCAAACTTTTCTTTCCAAAACCTAGTTAGACAGAATGTTTGAGTTTGCATTGGTCTCATACATGTGAGATGATTGAATTTAATTGTTGAAGGCATATTCCCCCAGAATGGGAAATTTGAGTTCAAAGGTTATATTTTACCCAAATCAAATAAAACCAATGTTTTATAGTGGAGGATTTACAACCACCTCAATAAAACAACAGTATGAGCTCTGCTTATAAAACACAAACTGTACTATCACATTCTAGCACTATTTGGTGAAGGGGAAGACCCACAAATCCTAAGAAAAACGTGCAACAGCTGGAAAGATCCAGTAACAAAAGTATAAGGTTTTATGTTCAGTCACATATGGAAAAAAACAGTCCAGGACTCATTCCAGCTCTGTTGTGGGGGAATAGGAACCTATTTATCACTGACAGGTCATGCTAGATAGTCCTTGTCCTGTCAAATGAGCCAGGATATACTTTTGTTCCCAAGGTTGAGAGCTGAGGAAATGAGCCATGTTCTGTAAAAATGGTTCTTTTGCCCTCACAGGTCATAAATAAGTTTAACAAATTTAAAGTAATGAATTTGTCCTGGTTTGCAAATGCCAAATGTGGACTTCAACTCAGACATCTATGAATGTATGATATGTCATCTTCACTATTAGTGCAAACATGTTGATGGCATTGATTTTACACCAACAGTCTGTACCACATTTGTGGAGACCAGAAAAAAACTCAACAAACCCAAACTACAGAACATGAGGGGAATTATGAGGAGATTTGTCATTTCCATTAGCGAAATGTGAATCTGGGATGCAGGAGTCACATAGATCTGGGCTTCAGCAGACACAAAGAAATAGTTCTGCATTGGGTAAGTCATGTTTCGAACTGTTACCTGACAGCAGAAGCAATATTCCATTTGCAGTTTTTAGATAAAGGCAGATAACAAGTGATATAACCATACATTCATGTGAATGTGAACTGAGCTGGTGGTGTTCTGTGAGTAGAAACAGTACTCTAGATCAGGCAGCTGCAGTATTTCTGAACAGTGTTTCTGTCTTAAATTTTCAAGGTCTGAAGGTATTCTCCAGCTTTGGTGTTCCCAGTGATGTTGCAATATATGGAAATAATACACCTCTGTGGCTTGGAGGTGTTTCAGAATGGAATTTCTAAACACTGCAAGTCCTGTCTGAATAAAGCACATCAACATGTTCTGCAACAGTCCTGCCACTACCCACAAGGATGCACAAGAGTAACTTCTGCTGCTCTCTGTGAAAGCAGAAATGCTGATTTCAGTGGACTCTAATTTAGATCAGCTTTCCAAAAAATCTACCCAAGAGGCTCAATTTATCTACAGGACTCGTCCTCAGGCACATTTTCCAACATCAACTGCACATACCTCTGGGGGTTTTCTGATTGAGAGTAAGCTCATATACTTACTGGTTCCTCTATAAGTAGTGATTAGATTTGTAAATGTAACTTGCAGCATCTAAATCACAACGGGTAAATGATTTGAAAAACAAGCAGACTATTAATGCCATAAACCACTGAGCTGATTGGCACATCCTGAAAGCATTTTGCATAACGCTAATTCTTTGAAAGCAGTCCTTCCTACAAGAAGTTACCACTTGGCACAATGTTAAACCCTTCTGCTTTGCCTTGGGCTGTTAGCTGACTAAGTGATCATTAATTCTTTGGAAACAACAAATACCTCTGAGATTAGTACTTTAATGTTGAAGGGAATCTATTTTGGTGCATGGAATACAGTGAAATATTATGTCAGTTTCATGCAGTGCATTAATATTTCTAATTATCTTTAACACAAAAACTCAGTAATATCTATTCAGGCTGCAATATACTTATTCAAGCATCTGCTGTGGCTAAGGCAGTCTCCAAACTCAGGTTGTTTGTTTTCACAAACTGCCACAGATCCACTTGCCCTGTTTTAGGTTACAGTGTAAGATGTAACCAAAAGCATGTATTCTCTTACATAGAATAGGTTTTGCAGCATAACTCATAGAATTACATCATCCCATTGAGATGCCCCACCCCGAGGAGAGGAACTAAATTTATTTACATATTGTAAAGATTGTATACTACCTGTATACAATCCTAGGATTGAAACACCATGGGCAGCACCTACCACTGGATTCCCAGAGGACAAGAGCTTAACTACCTCCACTGGAGAAGGATCAGTTCTTTCTACAGGATCACCACTTCGACAGAACCACATCCATCACAGCCACCATTTAATCAGACTACCACCATTTAATCAGGCTACCACCACCCTGACCAACAGCGTGTCAGGTCATATTCTGACTCTGTCAGTTTAAGCCAAGGTTTCTGTAACATTGCCTTTATTTTCACTTTCCTATTAAATCATAGTTCTGACTTGCAATCTCCCACTGGTTTGCTTTCAAACTAGTACCCCCCTATAAATTTTCACTAATGCATTGGTAAGATGGGATGTTGGAGGCCAGCTCTTTGGTGTGCCAGTTATAACCACTACTGGAAAGCCAAAATCAAGATCTGTCCACTCCACAAAGCCATGAAGAAGCACAGAAGTAGGAGAATCCCTTCTATGGAGAAGGCACAGGTTTCACACAACAGAACAGCTCAAACAGCTGGGGTGGTTTTAGGCAGCACAGAATCTCTTTCTGAATCAAGTCAGAAATCTCTAGCTTTCTCAACTAATGGTACTGATGACTTCTATAAATTTCACATTAATATAAGTACTTGCAAGCGTCATGGTGGATGCAATCTGCAAGGATTTTGCACCTTTAAAATAAGATCAAAGTGACACATCAGTAGTTTGCCTTTCTCTTTTCTCATTATAGCCAAAACTGATACTTGTCACATCAGCTTGCTGGAACATCAGTGGTGTCAGTAGCTAGTGATTGATGTAGTAGATTCCTTGAGAGTCATTCAGCATTCATCAGTCTCCTTTGATCCTTCAGGCTAATAAAGTGTGGTAGCCAAGCCACAGGCATCATTATCCTTTGAGCTGGCTGCACTTCTACATTCACGTGGTCTATTTGTGCCTTTTCCAAGAAGCCATTGTTAGAAATTTCAGGTGGTTCAAAGTCAGTTTCAGAGATCTATCATCCCCTTCTCCAAGGAATTCCATCGCCTGTGGATCCAGCTGTACCAAGTCAGAGATGGATCCAATGGTTTCACCGCTGTGCACTGCACTGGGATGGCCCCAGCAGCAGCACCTCGCCACCCCTGGAAAAAACCAGCACTTGCACTGTTTTGATTTTCTTCTTAAAGATGTCATCACAGAGGGGTTAGCAACCTCTCTAACCAGGCCAGCATGTCCATCCTCAGAGCCATCAGAGACTGCCTCTGTTGGACATTGTGGGAGCTTCTAGCAGCTCCTCACAGAAGCCACTTCTGTGGTCCCCCTGCTACCAAAAAACCAGACTGTGCCAAATCAGCACACCACATACTGTGTTATCTACCACTTCCATGTGAAACACTGAAAAGCAGATGCCAGAGAAGAGAACAGGAGGTACGTAATTAACAGTCACTGTGAAGTAAATGGGAGAAGTTAAATGAAGGATGGTAGCTAGGCATTCTCAAAGTTTCCACTTAGCTTTGAAATAAAGGATGAGCCTTTTATTTATAGTACAAAATTCCATCTCATGTTGCCATAACCCAAGGGCTGACCTGAGCCCCGCTGTTGTCAAAGGGACTGTTCTTCAGCCAGGGCATCAAAGTAGAGAGGTGCTCAGTGAGAAACCTGTCATGTCTGAGCAGGCAAGGCACTGGCACGCCCTAAAAATCACTAACAGCTGGCAAGGTCTTCCACAAAGCCATATATCCACCCCAAACCTGGGTTTTTTGGTATGTGCATGATCTTTTTGAGCCTAATACCGTGGGATTCTCCCAGAGTAACAGTGGCAGGATCTGATTTACTACATGGCAAAGTAGGGAACTACACAGTTTAAAATAATATGGTGCAAACTAGGGTATCACCAAGTAACTAACACCCGAGATTCCCCTTCATAAATCTGTTACCAAACCCACTAAACAGAAGCATGTAAACACTCCATATGTTCAATACCACCTTCCTATCATTGTCCAGAAAATAACTTAGAACTGCAGTACAGTACAAGAGATATCTCTCTTTCATGATCTGCTTGAGTGTAATATACATGACAAATGATATTATGTCTGTTTGTAAATGGCTTAGAAAAGAGTTAGGGGCTAAGATTATGCTGAGGAATTCTAACTTCTGCCTTTATGGAGCTTAATAGGGTTAGGCATCATGGCATCTCAGCCAGTCAAAACCATGACAGCAATACAGTGTATGAGATGACATCAAAAAGATTTTCAGATAGAATCAAACTGGGACAACTGAAACAAAAGCAAAAAATCGGCAGACATCTGCAGAAAAGCTGCCTAACAGTGTTCTAAACTGCATGAAACAGAAGTGATGAGATTCAATTTTTAAAATATTCAAAGGAACTACATCTACATTTAAAACATGAAATGAAATCGTGCAGCAGCCCATAATAATTGTCTTAGGCATGGAGGAGAATATTTGCTTTAAGTATGAGTATTCACTAGTTCAGAGGAAGAGCATGCCTATTTTCCAAACATTACCTGTAGCAAAGCCTTATTTTTATGACAATGATTATTTTCATGCTGCTAAAGTATTGAACTCAGTGACGCCAAGTTATGTAATGGGAGATTGAAAAAATCTGAACTCTGTATTTAGCAATTCAGATGGTCTTAGTACACATAATTTAAAAACTAATAGTCCTATTCTCTAAACCATGTTTCTCAAGCCTTTAAAGATTATCAATAAGCCCAATATCACTTTCTTTCACCAAGAGCTGTTCAAAGCCTCCTTGAACGGAAAGGGAGAGCACTCAGAGCAGAGCTCAATGATGTTTGCAAACTCCTCTCCTTTTTTTGGTATATTGATGTGCTGTGGCACAGATCCCATGCCAATAGTTTTCCAAAGGTTCCTTTATAGCCAGACATTTGCTTTTAGAGCCCCCTTTGCAGCTGAGAGTTGTGTCCTGGCCCAGCACTGCCTCTGATGAGAAGCCCGCAGGGGATGGGGAAGTCAGCAGCTGATTCTAGCACAAGCTTCCCCTGGGGTGTGTGGATGGATGTCACCTTTTGGGTGAAAATCAAACAATGTCCTCTGGTTAAACCCAAGTCTGGGTTAGGAGGCACCAACTGTAAAGGCCAAAAATCAACAGACCAGGTTTCTGAAGCTGCTCTCCATTCCCTTACGCTGTCCTCTGGATTCTCAGCTGCTCAGGAGTTATTGCCTCTCCCTCAAAAAAACTTGCTCATACAGCAAAAGCCAACCAAATCCTCTTCCTTCCCCAAGCCCTTTGAAATCTCAGAGCTCAAAGCAAACTGGGGGCCGCACATTCCCAATGGGCCTCATTTCCCACAGTGCCACAATTACAATGGAAATCAGAATCCTTTTCTAGAAAAACTCATGCAGCAGCAGACCACTTCCAGCTGTGTTGCTACAGAACCGAAACGGGGTGAAGCATCTCCAGAATTTTTTATTTAATTGAACATTAATACTGTTTGAGAATAACCATGCACTCCTACTACTGCGATCCCTGTTCCTTATCTGAGCTTAAGTTAAGCAAAAGCATTTGCACTTTCCACTTCTAAAGATCATGCAAGCTGGCTGAGGGGAACTTTCCGATTACTTCTGAGTGAGGATTATATGGATGAGGCCATAAATAATATCAGAGCTATTGAAATGACCTGACAGGACAGAAAGATTTATTTCATAGTTTATCTGAACACTTTTGTGAGATGATGGAATGAAGCTTGAGCATTCAATTTAATCCCTCCCTTGCTTTTTTATTGAGTCAGGAGATGTTTAAAGAAATTTATGTAGCTGTTTGAAAGTCAGAATTTTTAATAAGTGACACAGAAAAGAGATTACAGTAAGGAAAGACGCAGATAACACAATACTGTACATAAGGAAAAAAAAAAAGGCTTTGCAATGACTTTCCCTATCAAGGCAAAGGGACAGATGATTTTTTTTTTTTATGATTTATCCATACAGTTTCCTTAATCACTATCTGCACTTAAGAAAACGAGGGGTGGGGAGGGAGAAAAGGACAGTTGTTAACCTCCCTGTAGAAGTGCAATATATGAATGCAGAACTTTCCAAGGCACAGCATCTAGAGATGAATATATGCATGTGAGACAGTGATGAGGCTGGGTATGCTGTTCTGCTCTGCCCAAAAGCAGAATTCTGTTGCTCAGTTGTCCATATGGATACACAGACAGTGAAATAAAAAGTTTGTTTCATTAGTACCAGCTTTATCTTTCTCTTCTACAGGGCCAATATTTCACCTTCAACACTGAATTCTCAGTCTAAATAAGGGTGAGAAAAACACTTAAACTCTTACCCAGATTGTTTACAGGATTGTGGGCACATCCACTTAGAAGGACATTTCTCTAAATCTTGACTTTTTTCTCCAGTTAAGATATGTTTTTGAAATGGTGAAAAAGATAAGTTCATTGTATGTCCCTCATTCACTTCAGATTTACTGTTGTTAGCTAATTAAAAACTCATCTCAGATTTAAAAAAATGCAGAATAATTTAGACTTAAATCTCATGTAGCTGTGGCTTTTAAGACATACTTGCAAGCAAAATATGATATATATGCAGAAATCTGTTTCCAAGTGTCTGGAAGAAGCATAAACAGCAGTAATTCATCTCTAAAGGACAGCTAAAATATGCACTGCTTTGAATTCTTTCAATATTGTACACAAGGGATTGGTGAAGAGAGTCAAGTGCCTTATGCTGCCTGTTGTACGTACCAGATAGTAACAATAAAAGAGAAAACAAAATCATTTAGAACTCTTTTAAGCCCATATGCTCAACTTCACTGGCAATAATTAATGGTAACTCCAATACTGCTTGATTTAGGGCGAAGAACTGGAGACAGAATCTGTGCTCCTGTTACATAATCCAACCAAACACACACTTGCTGCCCTGCTTTTGGCACAAATACAGTTGTGTAGTCCTGAAGATCCATGTGGATGTACAGACTTATCCCTTCACATACAGTCAGTACAGATTAACCAAGTCACACACATTTAACCATAAATATATAACAGAAGTAGAGTCAGGATCTGTTGTCAGTATCCAAGCAATCCTGCCAGGTTTCAGGGAGTGGCAAGCATAGATGCCAGTGTTTGAATAGAATGTGAGGAAATTATTCAGTTTAATAAAACATACATCTGAGTAAATGGCCAGGAGAACTGATGTATCCTATTTACATACCTCAATTTTAGAACACCTCTCCTGAGGCTGGATGCTAGGTAGAGACACTTCTTAAGTCTCTCACCTTTTCTTTTTTCCTTTTTAAAAAGATCCTTTCTTCTCTACCAGAATGTTTTCATGTCGCTTTTCTTCTTGCTGATAGGTGATTACTTTCTGTAGCTTTCTGGTTTTTTCTACCTTTCTGACATTTCTTTCCTTGTTTTCCCTCCAGACAGCTTTTTTCCTTCCTTCCTTCCCTTCAACCTCTGCTCCACTTTTTATTGTATCTCCTCATATCTCTCCCTTTCTCTTCTGCTGCTGCAACCGTCATTCTCATTTTTATCCTTTCACAGGCTCTTAACAGAATAATTCTGTGTGCAGAACCCTTCTTAGAGTCCCTCGAAAAGACCAAATCCCCCAACCCCATTTTCATAATTTCTAAAACATCACCATGATTTTTTTTTGAGACATTCAGGTGTATTAATACTAGCATTATGAATTCTTTGTGTGAATCCTTCCCTGAGTAGCACATGGAAACTAATCCAGGTAAACAGAGTGGTGCAAATAGAAGTGAACAGAACGACAGCTTTGAAGAGCATATGGCTGAGTAGTCATCATCTCTATGATTGGAGCTGCAGGTTATGTGAAGTCCCTTTCAGGATTATTAACCATTTGATTGTACATAATTATTAAGCTTTAGTTTCTCATCACTAACTGGTTCTTCCTCTTTTGGACAGAATCCCATTAAATCATACAATTCACGGTAAATACAGCAACGGATGTAGGATGTTCTGGGTCTACATAATGCATAACTGCTCTAATTTATTCTTAACTACAACAACTTGGTCATAGTGAATTAGCCCTTTTGTCTGAATACCCCATGGCAGCACATTGCAGGCAAAGGGACGAGATGTTTGAATAAGGCAATGGCCCTGCTACAGTTTCCATCATTTTCTGACACGGATGGGACCGTTGGGAAGCAGGAGAGGACTGGCTGGAAAAGCATAACTTGCCTTGGGGAAGTTCACTTGAAGCCAGTAAATTCGGTCATTAGCAGCCCTGGATAAAATACCATGTCCAGATTTATTATTTCCCTGGCAATTTGCAATACCTGTGAAAGTTTTGCTACTTACCTCTGAGAAACTGGGGAAAAGCATATTGCCTCCAGACACATGGAATACGCACCACACTACACTGTGTTAAAAAAAGCCACAGCCTGAGATGCAACAATTAAAATTCAAGGAACTAAACAGGGAAAGAACAGATAAAAAAACCTATGAGCATCTGTTTTCATTTTATCAGGCTATCTCAGCACCTGAAGTTGCGGATGAAGGTAAAACCATCAGGTACAATGAACACGTCCATTCCTGGTACAGCTATTTATGAACTCATCTTTCAGGTAATACAGACCAAACTTGAGATTTGCTCAACAGGATAAGGTTTTGCAGGCTCCTAGGCAAACCACAAGCTTTATATATTTCTTTTCTCTGGTAAGAGGCAGAATCAGACTATGCACTTCCATTTCCTTGGGAATAGCTAAATAAACTTCAGGTTTAGACTTATTCCTTCATAAAAAGAGGATGGATGGAAAAAAACAGGTTCTTCTGAACACCAGAAACAGCTAACTTTCACAGTCTATTTTACTCTCCTACATTAACATGATTCCAAATGAAATTTTCTAGCAGAAAAATCAGAGCTAACTGCATTACAACAACAGCTTCTGGAATCAAATCCCTCTTTTCAGGCATTTAGGCATATGTAACTGAGCTTAGCTCTTTATTTATAGAGAAATAAAACCAGAAATAGAGTTGATGCATAAAAAGTAAGCATAATCTGATATTTGTTTTGTGTAAACTCAGACTATCAAAGGAGTTTATTAAAACTATATGTTACCTCAGAATCTGCACGTAGAGGCACAGACAACACTAAGAACAAGAAAGTATTTTGAAGTGTAAGATACCTTTATATTAGCATAACTATATAGCAGGGAGTGTGCTGGCATAACTATTTTGATTTTTTAAAACCTCAAAACTTATCAAATCATACATTTGCCATGCAGGTGTATCTCCCAGATTTCCCACTATTACAAGTTGGCTTGCAGCAACAAAACTGGAGGTTCAGGAGAGATTTTGGGGTGAGTGGTCTATGGTATATATGGTATATTAGCCCTGATTGTTCTGGAGCAGGACAATCTCCAGGACTCTGAGGTCTACATACTGAACACATTCTGCCTGGACCAGTTATTAAAATAGCACATTTTAGCCTGAAGTAGGCTATTTTCTCTCATGTACTGGTCCTCTACAGAGTGTACTTGTAAATAATGGCGCATTCACACATAATTAACAATTACCTACTAGAAATTTCACTCTGGCTACATACCAAGGCTCAGATCCTGTTGACTTTGAAAGGGTTTTATAATAAAGCAATTTATATAACTTCAGGTTCAAGAATTTAACACTGGACATCTAGCTTTTTGGAGAGTACAGAGGTAGAAGGGCACACTTTGACCTCTCATTCCACAGGCCACAGGATGAGGTCAGACAGCAGCACATCTTGAATTGGGCAAAGTCCAGTTCCTGACTGAAGAACTGACACTGATGGAGAGCCACAGGCTGATGAGCTGCTGCATTTTTTTTATCACCTCCCCTGGAAAAAGCCTGTGCTGTAAGTCTGGGATACACTCTTAGCATCAACACAACATAATCACTTTTTGTTACATACTTTATCTTAATAGACACAAGAGCTCTCCATCACCAGTCCCACTTCTCTCTACATGTAACTCACAGACTAAGCCACGTGGCACTCTATTGAACACAGCAGAGGTTCTTTAACTCTTCCCACCTCTTTATCCTTTCTTGTGGGCCTCCCAAATTGTCCTCCTCACACTGAGCTTCCCAAAGTGCCAACAGCCAGACCTGGAGACTGACTGTTGCAAGGATCCCATCACAATGCCAGTCTATTTCTGCATTTCTGCAACCCCACATGAGTGTATTCCCTAGGGATTGTATTACCTGGTCACAGTAGCTCTCCCAAAATGCTTCCCAAGCAGACTCCCTCATTGTTTTTACATTATTTTTAGAGTCTCATGGACACGCTGATTTTGTTGTACTGAAGTGCCTGTTGCCTGGTACCTGTGTGTCACTATGTACTGTCTCCATTTCTGTTTAACTCCAGAGCAAAGCCTTCCTGACTCTTGGCTTCTGAGCTTTTACTGAAGTGTTCTCTAAATTTCCCCAGTTCTTAGCCACAGTATTTATGTCCTACAAGCTGATTTACCACAGCACTGTTGTCAAAAAAACCTGAATGTGGCTCCTTTAATGCCGCAATTTTTGATCTGAATTTTGTCACAGGCAATACAGCTGAAACTTTTCAACAAAACTGAGGAAAAAAAAAAAAAAAAGCATTTCTCAACACAGTAGAAAATCCCAGTGCTATTACCATTTGGTTAACTACAGTTTGGAAAGAGCAGGGACAGGGGGCTCTCTCTTCTGTGTCTTGCACCTCATGCCTGGCAATCCAGCTGCTCTTAGCAGAGGGAGCACAAAATCCCACTGGATGATTCTGTGGAGCTGATATCCACAGAGAAGTAGTACAGGAGCTATTGGAACAGAGATGGTGATTGCTGGCACCATCTCAGTGCTGCCAGCAAATCAGACCAAAAATTCCACAGACACTTACCATAAATCAGGCTCTTTGGCAGTGGCAGGAGAGGGCTGGATATGGCAGCAGAGACTGTGATGTAGAGATGAAGCACAGGGACAGTTTTGTGATATCATCAGTGATAAATAAAGCTGATATCCAGAAATACTGCTCATGGTTTGGATTCAACTTTTTTTTTCCCACTCATTGGGGCTTTACATATATCATGTGGAGACAAGATTGCCAAATCATGGGCTTATGACATCTAGTTAAAAGAAACTAGGTTTTAGTGCACTGGTCTTTTCCTCTTTGCTTCTCAGGATGAAGCTGACATACAAATCCCCTGCTAAGGATGAAGTAAGTACTTCAGGGGGAAGTCTTATTGCTGATAAAGCCTGATTTCCAGCTTGCCACAATGAGGATGAAACCCAAGACCACAGGACCAGCTCTTCCAGCCCTCAACTAACAGTGAAAGACCTCACAGTGGGTCACCTTCTTCTTCTTCTCTGCAAACCATGGGTTTCCAGAGACACCATCCCAATCCCCCTTCCTGCTCTTTCATGGCTACGATGGATACACATCCATCAGAAACTGCAAACACCACTTCTGACAGATGGCTCCTCCTTCCCTCATCTGCTCTTAAATAGGTGATAAACAGGGATTTTAGTGTTTCCATCAGGCAAATCATTCCCAACAGATTTCTCTTCTATCAGCCAGGCTGAATTTAAGCCCATAAATTTGCCATTCTCTTTCTTGTTGCTTATCACCCAGGTTCCTTTCATGGCCGTGTAAATGTTAAAAAAAAAAAAAAAAAAAAAAAAAAA